>JAJJWX010002285.1:0-553194 GCA_023529315.1 Papaver bracteatum
TTTCAAAGATTACTAGAGCAAGATCGGAGTCTCTTTGGATGAACGAAGACAAAATATATCAGAATTGAACTAAAGACAAAATATATCAGAATTGAACATCCAAGGTTCGAATATTACTAGAGTTAGACCTGAGTTTCTCATTCGGGTGAACTCAAGATGAAATTTATCATATTTGAACATCTCAGGCTCAAAGATTACTAGAGTTGAACCTGAGTCTCTCTTTGGATGAACTGAAAACGAAATATATCAGAATTGAACATCACAGGTTCAAAGATTACTAGAGTTAGACCTGATTCCTCTTTCAGATGAACTGAAGACGAAATATATCATAATTGAACACCCCAGGTTCAAATATTACCGAGTTGGACCTGAGTTTCCCATTCAGGTGATTGAAGATGAAATTTATCAGATTTGAACATCACGGGTTCAAAGATTACTAGAGTTAGACCTAATTCCTCTTTCGGATGAACTGAAGACGAAATATATCAGAATTGAACATCTCAGGTTCAAAGATTACCAGATTTGGACCTGAGTTTCCCATTCAGATGAACTGAAGATGAAATATATCAGAATTGAACGTCACGGGTTTAAAGAATACTGAGACATGAGTTTCTCTTAGGATGAATCGAGACTTGAGTTTCCGATTGGAAGAATCTGAAACGAAATATATCATAATTGTACATCACAAGAACAAAGATTACCGAGTTCGACTTGAGTTTCGATTCGGATGAATTGGAGACGAAATATATCATAATTGAACATCACTGAGTTCAAAGATTGCCGAGGATTCGACTTGAGATTTCGATTCGGATGAAGCTTGAGACGAATATATATCGGAATTGAACATCCACGAGTTCAAAGATGCAGGAGTTCGACTGAGTTTCGATTCGGATGAAGCGGATGACGGAAATATATCGAATTGAACATCACGGGTTCAAAGATTACGAGAGTTAGACTGAGTTTCGATTCGGATGAGCTGGAGACGAAATATATCGAGAAATTGAACATCACGAGGTTCAAAGATTACTAGAGTTAGACACCGAGTTTCGATTCGGATGAACGGAGAGACGAAATATATCAGAATTGAACATCACGGGTTCAAAGAATTACTGGAGTTAGACCTGAGTTTCGATTCGGATGGACGGAGACGGAAATATATCGAATTGAACATCACGGGTTCAAATATTGCCATAGTTCGACTCGAGTTTCTCGTTCGGATGAGCCAGGTGACGAAATATATCAGAATTGAACATCACGGGTTCAAAGCTTACCAGAGTTAGGCCCGAGTTTCTGCTTTCGGATGAACTAGAGAGGAAATATATGGAGTTGAACATGCGCAGTTCAAAGATTCCAGTGTTGGACCGAGTTTCGTTTGGATGAGCCGGAGACGAAATATATCGAGAATTGAACATCACTGAGGTTCTAAGATTTACCAGAGTTGGACTTTGTGTTTCGATTAGGTTGAAATGCGAGGCGAGATATATCGAAATTGAACATCACGAGGTTCAAAGACTACTAGAGTTAGACTCGAGTTTGATTCCGGATGAGCCAGGCGATGAAATATCATCGAAACTTAGAACATCACGGTACAAAGATTACTCTTAGTTCGACTTGAGTTTCGATTAGGATAGGCAGTAAACGTAAATATTCTGGGTGTGAAATTGACCATATCACCCTTAGGTAGAAAAGTGCAATAAATAGTACAGTAGGCGTGAAAATGACCATACTACCCTTAGTCGAAATATGATAAAGTAATTCTTACAGTGTGAAAATGACCATATTACCACCTATTAACAGAAAAAAATGCAATAAATATTATGGAGGCTATGAAAATGACCATACTACCCTTATCAAAATATAGTAAAGTAATTCATACAGACTTGAAAATGACCATATTACCCTTATTGGAAAAAAGTGCACGAAATATTATGGAAGTGAAAATACCATACTACTCCATTATGAAAATAAGTAAAGTAATTCATTACAGTACATGAAAATGACCATATTACCTTATTGGAAAAAGTGCAATAAATATTATGGAGACTATGAAAATGACCATACTACCCTTATCGGAAATAATTAAAGTAATTCTTACAATGTGAAAATGACCATATTACCCTTATTGGAAAAAAAGTGACAATAAATATTATAGGCATGAAAATGACCATACTACCCTTATCGAAAATAAGTAAAGTAATTCTTACATAATGTGAAAATGACCATATTACCCTTATTGGAAAAAAGTGCTTTTAACAGTCTCCATAATATTTATTGCACTTTTTTCAATAAGGGTAATATGGTCATTTTCCTAATCTGTAATATTTCTTTACTTATTTTGATAAAGGTAGTATGGTCATTTTCACAGTCTCCATAATATTTATTGCATTTTTTTTCCAATAAGGGTAATATGGTCATTTTCAAAGTAATTACTTTACTTATTTTCGATAAGGGTAGTATGGTCATTTTCATAGTCTCCATAATATTTATTGCACTTTTTCCAATAAGGGTAATATGGTCATTTTCACGATCTGTAACATTTACTTTACTTATTTTCGATAAGGGTAGTATGGTCATTTTCATAGTCTCCATAATATTTATTGCACTTTTTTTCCAATAAGGGTAATATGGTCATTTTCACAGTCATAATATTTACTTACTGATTTTTAATAAGGGTATTCTGGTCATTTTCACAGTCTGTAAGAATTACTTTACTTATTTTCGATAAGGGTAGTATGGTCATTTTCACAGTCTCCATAATATTTATTGCACTTTTTTCAATAAGGGTAATATGGTCATTTTCAAAGTATTTACTTTACTTATTTTCGATAAGGGTAGTTTGGTCATTTTCACAGTCTCCATAATATTTATTGCACTTTTTTCCAATAAGGGTAATATGGTCATTTTCACAGTCTGTAAGAATTACTTTACTTATTTCCGATAAGGGTAGTATGGTCATTTTCACAGTCTCCATAATATTTATTGCACTTTTTTCAATAAGGGTAATATGGTCATTTTCACAGTCTGTATATACTTTACTTATTTCCGATAAGGGTAGTATGGTCATTTTCACATTCACCGTAATATTTATTCCACTTTTTTATAGTAAGGGTAATATGGTCATTTTCACAGTCTGTAAGAACTACTTTACTTATTTCAATAAGGGTAGTATGGTCATTTTCACTATCACCATAATATTTATTGCACTTTTTTCCAATAAGGGTAATATGGTCATTTTCACGGTCTGTAATATTTACTTTACTTATTTTCGATAAGGGTAGTATGGTCATTTTCATAGTCTCCATAATATTTATTGACCTTTTTTTCCAATAAGGGTAATATGGTCATTTTCAAAGTATTTACTTTACTTATTTTCGATAAGGGTAGTATGGTCATTTTCATAGTCTCCATAATATTTATTGCACTTTTTTCCAATAAGGGTAATATGGTCATTTTCAAAGTCTGTAACATTTACTTAATTATTTTCGATAAGGGTAGTATGGTCATTTTCACAGTCTCCATAATATTTATTGCACTTTTTTCTAATAAGGGTAATATGGTCATTTTCACAGTCTGTAAAAATTACTTTACTTATTTTCGATAAGGGTAGTATGGTCATTTTCACAGTCTCCATAATATTTATTGCACTTTTTTTCAATAAGGGTAATATGGTCATTTTCAAAGTATTTACTTTTACTTATTTTCGATAAGGGTAGTATGGTCATTTTCACAGTCTCCATAATATTTATTGCACTTTTTTCAATAAGGGTAATATGGTCATTTTCACAGTCCGTAATATTTACTTTACTGATTTTCAATAAGGGTATTATGGTCATTTTCACAGTCTCATAATATTTATTGCACTTATTATGTCCAATAAGGGTAATATGGTCATTTTCATGATCATGAAATTTTTATTGCACTTATTTCGATAAGGGTAGTTTGGTCATTTTCATGAGTCTTCGAAGAAGCAGATATATTTGTTGTGGTTTTGTTGAGAAAATCGAGAGAAAAGGTTGGTATTTGTTCAAGCACTACAAGAAAACTTGACTTTAGAGACTATTTTCATACCAACTACAGTTGGTGGAATTCTTCAGCAACAATTGTTTGTAACATAAAACAAGTCTGGTGGGCGAAAATGTTTAACCACTAGTTTTTCAGCAACGATAGTGGGTGGAAGGCTATAGCATGAACAACCTAACAACCGGAATGTCATATTTGTTGTTATTAGCCTCCATCCGTCATGTTTAGGCAACCAAAACGCACCCTAAAAGGTACATATCTTTTGCCACTCATCTTACCCACGAAAAAACCTGTTGGTAGACACCATAACCAACCATCAAATTATTGGCGTTGTTATTAGATTTTAGCCACAAGGTCTGACAACTACAAAGTACACTAGATGGTAAATACTTCAAGACACCATGTGTATCCACCAAGAGAATCTTTTGGTATACACTTGTACAAAAACATTAGTTTGTTGGTGTGGTTAGTAGCTTTTAGCCACCAGGATATGATAACTACCTAGTTTCATGGTTTATTAATTTTAATTAAGTATGCAAAAAATATTAGAGTTTGAAAAGTTTTTTCTTTTGAAAAAAATTAAAATTTGTCTTGGCGAGTTTATCGCTAGAGCATCTAGTCTAGATGATATAAATGCATCACCTTATAAGGTTGATGCATATCTGGTTGATCAAAATGTATAGTACTAAACATCAATATCTAGAAGTGTAAACCAAAACATGCATGCCTTGTCCTATCTCCGATTAGTTGAAATATCTACACATAAACTCTAAATATATTAATAAACCACCGAACCGGCTTTTGTTCTATATCCGGTCGACCAGAATGTATCTGGAGGTCAATATCTGCTAATTAATGTGAACCAAAATATGCCTCGTTCTGTCTCTGATTAATCAGAATATCTATAACAGAACTCCGAAGTATTCCTAGTTCCATGATGGACAAATCTCAACCATTAAACCTTTCATTTACTTTTAACTTCGTTATCCCTTCCTGGGTTGCACGGACGCTCCGTTTTTGGAGTCGTGTCCGCATCATATGTAGGATGCGCGTTTGACTCTGACACGACGCGTGTCTGACACATCAAATGCGCGTCCCGCGCGCGTCCTTTTTGGACGCACCGATAACTTGGGTTTGAAGCATTGTTTTTTTCCATTTTCATTTAAACTTCTTCCTTTATTTTTACTATTATTAACTAAATGAAGAAACACAAACATTTAGATCAATCATTTAAGTCTTTATTGCTTCAAAAAAATATTTAAGTCTTTATTAGGGTTTTGTAATTGGAAATACATCACATATATCGTTGGATGGGCATGTGTTGTTCTAAGAATGCAATTTAATTGTGCCATGTGTTTAATAGTGATTGATTGCTTGACCTTCGGCGTGTATAAACAAACGATCTTTCCTTTTCTTTTGAAATTTATACATATGTAGCATTATTTTCTAATTTTTAGGATCGAAACACTTGACTTTGCTGTATAAATACATAATTGTATATATAAATAAAATGTGTATATACTTGTCCACGTCCTAGTTTTTTGAGAATTTTTTAGTGTCCGCATCCGTGCAACCTAGTTCCCTTCCCTTATCCTTATCCTTATCCTCTTCTCTTTTTCTCTTCTCACCAACTCCTTTCGCTTTCTCAAATCCAAACCTATCGTCTCTCTCAAATCCTGTAACTAAGAAAAAAGAAGAAAAAAAATCCCTCTCGTCTTTGTCAAATCCTCAACCTAAGAACCCTAATCTTTCTCAAATCCTTTCTAAAAAAATACTAACTTCGTCTCTAACCTAATTTATCTGAACCCTAACTCCGATTCGAGGAAAAAATGTAAGTTACCACCGAATCCCTTCTATCTTACTTGTTTTCAGGCGGATTTTGAGAAAGAGAACAACATTAAGATCTATGATGTTCGTCTGGATTGAGTTAAATTTCCCTCTCTTAAGATCTAGTGAACCACGTTATGCACCAGTAGATCCAACGCTACCTTGCCATGGAACGGATTGAATCAACCATTCAACCTTAAATTTCATTTCCCTTGACCTCTAATCAGCTGTAAACCCTAGTTTTCACTAAATCAGAGATTTTATTCTTCAAACCATAATTTCTTGTTACACATGGAAGACGTGAGAATTCAATTACTCATTCAGGTATACTAAAAATTAAAAGTAGTTTGATTTTACAAATAAATTGTATTTTGATTTGTTGTTATAATTTTAATGGTGGGTTTTTGGGTGTTTTGTAGTTTATGATGGGAGAAGGGCTTGTACCATCTGAAGAAGAATAATCGAATAGGAAATATGTCATGTTGAAGCTCTAACAGATCTAGCAAATGCAAAAGAAGACCACCAAGCTGGCTTAAGATTTCTTCTGTAGGTAAAAGAAACCAAACCCCTTTTAGCTTAATGTATTATGTTTTTTTTTTTTTTTTAAATATTAACTGAATCAATCCATGCTTCAAATTGTCCTTTTATCTTCTTGTTGGTGTTATTAGATTTTTTAAGATGTATTTGCAGCTGGTGTATATTTAGGGTAGCTGCTTGATACATATTTTTTTTCCTTTCATGTTGTGAGAAAGAGTGTCTATGATAAGGCCTTTAGATTTTGCATAAATCTTAAAATGCTGCGACTGTTTGTTTTCAAATTGGCTTAAACTATATGGATACAAGTACTGCTTGTTGGGAAGAAACAATCTAGGGTTGGGTTGAGTCATTGATTTGATGTTTATAAATTCTTATTCATGCTTACCTTTTGCTTGATTGGAAACTCAGTTCTCTTATTCATGCCTTCAAAAGAAAGAGCTGTATGCTGTCAATATATCTTGATTGGATTATTTCATACATTTGGTG
This sequence comes from Papaver bracteatum, assembly GCA_023529315.1. NCBI lineage: Eukaryota > Viridiplantae > Streptophyta > Magnoliopsida > Ranunculales > Papaveraceae > Papaver > Papaver bracteatum. The sequence goes on from JAJJWX010002285.1 coordinate 6,871, forward strand.
ATAATATCTGTTTTCGGTCTGGTACAGATTCACCACCTCGGCGGCGGCATTAGATTCTACAAATTCACGACCTCGGTGGCAGGCATTAGACGCTACAAATTCATCGCCTGCAGTACCAAGCAGAACTACAAAAGTAGTTAAGACCCTTCCTGATCCTTCCACTCCAAACTTGAAGGTGGTGATAAGAATGGGTTTCATACGTGCCATTAGGTTACCTGATTGTGTTCCTGCCATTTAGTGTTGTGATTTTCTTAGTAACATATGAACAATCTTTAAAATGATTTACAGGTCGTTCGTTTAGCCGAAATAAGCCAATCACCATGCATTTTCTCTGATGTTGATGATTCTCTGAAGGAAAAACAGTTGAAGAGTGATATTGATGAGTATCTAAAGGTAATTACAATTTGTTTTCCCGTGACCAACAATTTTTGTCGTACATCAAGTTCGAGCTTGCCACATAAACTTCCTTGAAGTTCTACCAGTATGCAGGTCTTCCCCATTTTATAAAACTGGCTGAGCATTGTGTTTTCTAAGTTGTGCTCCTTTGGATTTCAATTTTGCAGACTAGGCAACAAGGGCCATCATTCTTTACAGGATTGAAGCAGAGAATGCTTCTTTCTCAGGGTGAGGTACTGCTGGTTGGGACTCGGTACAATGTTCCATCGATCAATTCTCTAGTTCTTTATGTTGGCATGCAGGTAAGTTTTTTGGTGAACTGGTTTTTTTCTTTGCTTAATTTCATTCTTTAAGTGCTTTCCTAGAAAAGTATGTCGTGATTGGCAGTTTTTGTAGGAACAATCAGTTATTTTAGTTAAATTCATCTAAGTGGCCGATTCAGTTTTGGAAACTCTTAGAGTTTAATTTTTTTCTTCGGATCACAACCTTGCGTGATATGGCTTTGATTAATTTTTCAGAATCTTTCCTCGTACACAAATGGCTCGTTTTCTTGTTTACTTGATTACAGTACATAATTAAACCATATTTATTTTTTGCTGTCATCTGGTCTGTCTTCTAGTTAAACATATAGCATAGTATAATTCTATTTCAACTCTTTGATGGATGATACCTTTTGAAACCAATTGTGTTTTTGTTTTGTAATAGAGATATCAAACGTCAAAATTTGCTACCACTGTCCTCAAATATTCCCTATTTTACCAATCTTTTCTGGGATGAGTTGGTTGTTATAGCTTTACTTTCTTGTTTTCTTTTGTTCACTTTTATTTGAAGGGTAATGAGATTATTTTCTGGACGTTTACAGGCTATCCAGCAACTGCAAACCAAGACATCAACCCAATGTGTGCCACATACTACACCGATGGATATTTTCTTGGTGGGGTCTGCGATGGATATTTTCCAAACTCTGATAGGGGACCTTGATAAAGAAGGTTGATACCTCTTCTTAAATACGGTTGTGAATCAGTTACGCTATCCCAACAACCATACACACTATTTCTCCTTTGTCCTCCTCTACCTACTTGCTGAAGCCAACCAGGTTAGTTTAATTCTCTCGTTTATTATTATTAATTATTATTTTTTGAAAGATGCTTTAAAATAGAGCCAAGGTGTGGAGGGTTATTTCTTTCGTTGTGATGCTTCATAATTATAAATATATTTCCTATCGGAAATGGAACTCTCAACTCCATCAACTCCTTCTAAAGGGTTTTTCAAATTATTCGAGCTGTGTTATTGTCGGTCAACTATAAGCATTTTAGAGGAAGTGTAATTTAATTGAAATTGTTTTATTTATCTACAAGCAGGAAGTCGTTCAGGAGAAAATAACGAGGGTTTTATTGGAGAGCTTAATTGTTAATCATCCTCATCCATGGGGTCTGCTCATCACTTTCATAGAGCTGATCAAGGTCTGCTCATCACTTTCATAGAGCGGCTCCGCCGCTGCTAGAGAAAATTTTAAGTTTTACTTCTTCTTGCTGTTTCTATGAAGTAAACTGGTTTTTCTGTGCAACTGATCATTTTTTTTTTATAACCAGGCGAAAATTCCCGACATTGAGAAGTGTTTGGATATAGTTGCTACATTACAAGATAAGAAGGGTACTGGTGAGGTTCGTTATTCATATTTCTATGCTTACTTTTGACACAATGGACTCTTTTTGGTTTTTATGAAATTTAAATTTAATTTACATCTTCTTGATTAATGACATCGTTGTCTACATGTCGCCTAGATACAAACATTTTTAAGAAGTGCATAAATAGAAATTCAAGCATCCCTTATCTGTGCTGGATGAATTTTGGACTTCCCAATATCAATTTAGTTGTCACAATTTCAGCTAGTCTATATTTACCTTGTATCTCTGTAGAGATTCAGTAACACTAGGACATCAGCAGATTACTTTTTTCTTAAAGTCGAGGTGGTTCTGGTTATCATTTTTGTTCTTAGGCTACATTTTATGCTCATTCAGATTAGAGATTGCAAAACAAGTCTGATTGTAGATGCTTGAGTGAAGGCTTATCCAACCTTTATTTTGATCAAGCAGGGGATTTTGAGTCCCGGTCAAAACAAGTCCGATCGTCCTGGTCTCTTCTTTTATTTCCTGCTTTATGTTACCTTCTCTACTATCCATATTGTGAGTTCTTGAACCAACTCCTTTACGTTTTAAGTGTTCTTTTTCTTTATTCTGGTTCAACCCTGTTACGACTTACCTTGCTTTCTTTGCGTTCAATCACAGTGGATTGGATTTGTGCACTTATGAACCTGGCTTGAAAGCACTACGTTTGGTGGACACGAGGAAACTAAATGTGAACTTATAAAGGCCTGTAGAAGCTGGAAAATCCCCTTCCACACTGAGTTGTATGGAAAAAATGCTTATGAGAAGTTAATTATAACAGAGAGATGTATTTCTCTTGACTAGGAGTTTTTTTTTTCTTTTTAAAGTTGATATGCAGATTGTACTTGTGGTCTCAAATTTTGTTATTACGAACTAGGCGAGTGCAAGTGTATCATCAGAATCTTTTCCAACATGAATGGGCTGCTGCAGAGGAACAAACTTAATGGAGAAGCTGGTTGCATAAGGACAAAGCGTCTTAGATGCAAAACGCATACATACCGAAGGAACAGATGGACTACGAATAGTCAAAGCTTAGTGAGTACAAACCCAGATCCTGCCGTTCAGCTGCTACCAATCCGTCAAGTTTTAGTATTTTGGTCAGTTTTTATTTTTAATGTACAATGATTATGGATTTATCACACAGATATGTTCCAAGTTTTTAGATGTCTTATTGGTTAACCAGAAGAGGTGGATGGATTTTGTAGTAGACTTCGTTGTATCATTTTCAGAATAAAATACATATTTGTTTTGCATTCGTGTGAATTACTTTCAAAGTCGTTGGCAGAGGGACTTCACCAAGTGAACGTCAACAACCGGACCTAATGTTGGTCGAATTATTTACCAACGCCACACCTAACGCCTTAACCATCCAATTATTTTGCGGTTAAACTCCTCTACTCACTCAACTTCAGTGGATAAAACCCATGACCTTCAAAATACTGGGTGTTTAAAATCCTTAGGCAACAACATTAAACACCTTCACCAACTGATATTCAGTTAGTTAAAACCTCTAGCAGTTGGCAACTTTATATAACTAGCCCCCTCTACCAATGATGTATTTGTCTTCAGCAACAACAAATTGTGCGGGTAAATTATTTCAGCAACAAATACTTTATGCTTCCACCAACGACTTCCAGTAGTTATTGGAACTTTCAGGCGATCAAAACTTTCGTCGTCTATTCTAGTTTAAAGATATCTCTACCAGCAGCATGGTTGGTCCACGTCTTTAGCAAAGCAAGCTTTAGTCACAGAGCGTATCTGTTGCCATACTGGTTGCTACAGAGCTCCGCTCGCTAAAAACGTCCTTCTACCCACTGAATGAGAGTAGTCGCTAAAGCCCAATTTTCTTGTAGTGAACATAAGCTATAATAGCAGTATTCAGTACAAGTGCAGATCTGAGTTGCAGCAAGAGAATGGCATGTACCAAACAGGGTTTGGACATGGCCAAGGATGCGAGTTTAGCATCACGAGATGCCAAAAGAGTTTTTCATGTTACTTGTATGCATGGGACGTGCAGGCATGCAAGCAAGACTTGCATTAGCACACTTGTATCATTGGAAGAATGATACACAACCGTGATGGCGCAATATTTGGCTGGAAAATGCGTGATCTGGCAACAAGGCAAGATGACATGTGCAGGGCACATGGCCTTGACGGTTTAGAGTTGGTTACACGAGAGTTGGTTTACTTTATGATTTCTAACTGTTAGGAAGGTCCCGTTTGGCTAGTAAAATGGTTTGGAAAAGGTTGGCATAGTTAGCTAACTTCCACATGTAAAGTAAATCTGTAACCGCCTAGTGGTTATTTGTACATAGCTTTTGTAAGGCTATATAAGCCTGATCTTGTGAAGGGATTGGGTAATCCGGAACAAGAAGAGTTTGTAACCCTAAGTGTGCAATAAATAAAAAGGCTAAGGCCTGATTTAGACAAAAGTTTTGTTGGTGCATATTTCCCTTTGGTTTTGGCTTATTGTTTATGCATCAAGCGGAGTGTGTGCATTTGATTGAGGACTTGGAAGATTTGTGAGCAGAACCTCTATTTAGTATGGGATAAATAGAGATTTAGTCAAGAAATTGAAGTATTTGCTAATTGCGAGCTGGCTGAAATTGTGCTGCAGAGCATAGTTGCCATTGTCGAGTTGGTTGTAGCATTTGAGTGTTGCGAACCTGTGACACCATCCAAGGTTACGAAAAAACACATGGTAACCTTTGGCTCGAAAACCTAAGTTTGGCCATGCCAAACCATGCCATTCCAACCTAGTCGCGCCATCACAATGGCCCTCACTACGCGGCTACAAAAACGAAGGCGTCCAACGATTAACGGTTCCCCCTCCTCTCAAGATGCAAAATATCGACCGTCGAAGGTCACCAGGATAGCAAGTTTCCCGAGATTGACTTGCCATAACAACATGTTTTCCAAAAACATTCGAGACATCAACACAAACTGGGGGATGCTCATTAGGGTATTGGTTTGGTGGTCTACAACGTGCGGTATATGCAAATACCCGTTTTAAGATAGTGTAATTAATAGGTGTATAAAACACCTTAATATTTATCTATTGTTTATGCATTCTATGCTCGTTTTCTTGTAGATTATGTATCTTATGTTTGTTTTTGAGTATTTAGGTACTTTGGAGTCATTTGGAACTAAAGAAGAAGAAACGTCGTTTTAAAGGCAAAAAGGTGTAACTGCTGTTGGAGACTAACTATTTCTCATTATTTTCTTTTATTTCTTCATCTCTGTCTGAAAAGTATGTCGTCTTTAGTGATGAAAATCTCTGTCTGAAAAGCACGACAACTTTAGTGATGACTCTCATTGAAGTGAAGAAGTGGGTATGAGAAATAAGAGGCGGTTTCTGCTGGTGAGAGAATTCCAGAAAGAATGGAGCATTCATTTCGAGCAAGGAGGGAAGAATCATCATTGCACAGACAAGCACTATAGGGAGCACAATGTAGGATACGGGATAGTCTACATCACCAATACAAGTCAACATAAGGGCTGCCATTTGGTTGACCCTTATCCTATTCACAGTGCCTAAAGTTATTCTGAGTACCCCTTATATACCTCACCAAAGTGGCTATATCCACTCCCATTCCTACAGAAACCTAGAAATACAATTTATTTCCAAATCATTGGTCTGTCTCTCTTTCATTCCACCTGAAATCAAGAAAGGAGAGGCGACACCATTAAGATGCAGAGAATTCGTCAGTAAGGGAGGAATCGAGTTGTTGTGAAGCTGATGCTATTCTGGAGTGAGTTTCTGTTGTTGTTGTTCGACGAGAAACTCAGGGAAGAGAAGGTGATCTGAGGCTATTGAGTAAATGGGTTTTGATGGCTGTATTTGAAGGATCAAGATCTCCATCTGAGACCAACAAAGAGAAGCAGAAATGGGTTGAATTCCTGGTGGTTTTGTGTACGATTTGGTCATGAGTTCCCAGGCGAGAGAAGCTCTTGAACTGGATTTGTATAAAAATAACATGGCTCGTTATCATGAGGAGATTGTATCTAATGACTACAGGCAATATTGGGTTCAAAATACTGAGCTATTGATGGAGTACAAGACTAATCAAGTTAGGGAAGATGATAATTGTGTTTGCTGTGATTGAGTTGGATTTGAATGAAGCAGGGGACTGAACTGAGTGGTGATTTTGACCTCTGAGATGATTTGAATATATGGGTCTGTTGTGTTTGAAATTGGGTTTGTATGGAATGAGCTATGGAAGATTAAAAATCCTACAAAGCTTTACTTGTATCCACTTCGCAGGGCGCATACCATCTGTTCGACGAAATGCCTGAGCCACTTGAGTACATAAATTCGAGTTATGTTTCCTGCACCAGTGAAGGCCTGACTGAGATGGAGTTCCAGCTATGAAGTGCAGGTGAAGTTCAAAGAGATGCTGTGAAGATCAGTTGAGTTGCTGGTTATCGTGGTAAGAATAGGTTGTATGTAATGCAGTCGAATGAGTTGCGATGGCTAGGTGAAATGGAGGTTGCAGTAGCAGTGAATGGTTTAGTGATCTGTAGGTGCTGGTTCATGTGGAAGTTTCTTTGGCCTGGCAGGGTGTTGATGCTCAGATGGCAACTGATGGTGGTACATGATGTTGAAGGCAATGGGATATGGAACTTGTAGTGCGTGCTGGTTCACAGGTATTACAAGCCATTGAATTTGCAGGTTAGAAACTGAGATGGTTGTCTTGCAGATGAAATGTAATTACATCTTTGTGGTTATGGAATGAGATGCAACTGCAATAAGGAATAGATGGAGGTTGCAGTTCTAATAGTTGTAGGCTATGGGACTGATGGCAATGGAGCTGTAGGTTCTCAGAGGATTGCATGTAGCTTGAATTGATTTGAAGGTTATGATTGCAGGTGAGTGGTTGGCATGGAAGATGAACTGCCACCAGTTGGTGCTTATGGAGTTGTGGGTATAGGATGCAATTGAGTACTGCAGGTGTTAAAGCTGAGTGCGACTACAAGAATTGAATTCCAATGGAGAAGATAGTGAATTACAGGTAGTATGTCAGAGATGGTGTACTGGAGTCGCAAAAATCTGTTCAGCTGAATGGGTTTGAATGGAAAAGATGGATTGGAGATAAGATGCAGAAGGGATGATTCTCTACTGTGATATCTGAATGGTATGTGTGTATGTATGTGTATGAACTCAGTTTTGCAGTAACGAGAGGTGGAACTGATTGGTTGTGTTAAAGAAAGAAAATATGGCCGTGGTATTATTTCATTGCCTGAAACATAGCAAATGAAGCTGAACTGAAAGGGAGTTGGTGTCACAGTTATGAATTGTTGATCTGATGCTATGCAGAGCTGAGTAGATGTCGCAGTGATGAGAAGGATGAATGTTGGTGGATTGATGGAGCTGAGTAGGGATGATATGTACTCTATATTTCATCTATGGTTTGATAGCAGTGAAGGTTTGCGGTTGCGTGAGATGGTGGAGCTGCTGTTGGGATAAAAGAGATGGAGAGTAACTCAGATTTGAAGTGCAATGATTGCACTGCAGAGTTCGGTGAGTGCAATGGTTTATAGCCTGGAAATTCAGCCATATCCAACTTGCTTCTGACTCTCCTGACCTAACTTGACTGAGTTTACTTGACGACCGGTGACCGGGCGTACTTTGCCGGTCATTAGAGAAATTTTTGGGTGCCGGATTCCGGCCAACTTCCGACGAAAAACACAGTTTTCTGGCGATAGTTTTGGGACATATTTTCTACATGGGTTTCTCACACATGGGCTAGGTGGATTTTCATCTAATGGACTTTGAAGAGTTGGACCTAATTTTGGAGAAAAGCTACAAAAGGAGAAGTTTTACTTCTTTTTGGAGATCACGTTTTATTCTATTCTTGGAGCTTTTGCAGAGAACTACTTCTAGGGTTTGCTTTCTTTTATGTTTCATCTTCTTTCTTTGAATATTATGATGATTAACTCCATTAATATGAGTAACTAAATACAATTATTGGTTATGGGATAAAGTTGATTTCATCAAGCATGTTATTTGATTCTATGAATTAGTTTTGTCTCAATTCTATCGTTTATGATTCATTATTTTTATTATCGTATGATTTGAATGCTAGATTGGTTGAGTCCGGAATCAATTGGATTGGTTTTCATCTCTATAGCTATATTAGGGTTTTCAATACGTAAAAGTTGTTTATCCCTGATTTTAAGTAGCATCTTGTGATTATTACTTGTAGTGATACATCTTTTTAATCACATATGAATCATAACCTTTGTTAAAAGAGTTTCTTTGTAAAAGCGTCATATGTTTTTGGTCATATTAGGGTATGGGTCGTAAAATATGTCGTTGATGCGATAGGGTCGTAGACTAACGGAAGACCGTTAAGAATTTGTTAGCTGACTTTTATATTTTGTTAAAAATCTTGACTGTCAGACGACTAACATTGACTATAAAAATATTTTCAAAATAGTTAACCCTCGAGTCCTTATCCATCTTCTTCCATCCGAGGAAAATCTCTTTTTTCCATTTCTTTTTTTTTTTCCGGTTCAGGAATATTTCCAAACACCTAGTGACCACAACCTGATGGTGTTGCTGTACATTAAGAAGTTCTCTTCTCTAACTGTCTAACTCCTTCAAATTCAATTCATACACAACCTATCTACCATAAGCCATTAGGAACTCAAAATCATTCATATATAATCTCCTCCATTGTCACCGGCAGTAACTCAATGGAACTGCTGGTTTGAGTGTTCTTTCTTAACAACTTTGATCCCGATTGTCTTTCTTATTTCTACTTGTTAAAATATAGGATAATGGTGAAATTGGATCCACTTATACGGAACTGAATTGCACCAGCTTTGATATCATTTTTCAATGCAGTAAGCTTGAGAAGGTTGCAGTGAAGGTGAGAGATATGCAATTTCTCCTCTCTAGTACTTGTTAAAATATAAGATAATGGTGAAATTACCACACTCTTTAATCTTTTCACCGAGTGTTTTTGTTTTCACCAATAGCATGGTGTGTAATGTTTAAGCCATTCAACCACCAAGAAACAACGGAAACATCAATAATTCTAAGTCCTCTTGAACTCAAATTAGCACCCAACTACCAGGACCCATAAAATGTAGTCGTAAAGTTTAGTTTAGGTAAGTATATATAACTGGGTTAGGATGATTGGTCATTCAACTATTTCATAAGGATATTTTAGTAAACTTATCAAATGGTCAAAGTTAGTCTATGACCCTATCGCATCAACGGCATCTTTTACGACCCAGACCCTAATATGACCAAAAACATACGACTCTTTTACAAAATATCTCTTGTTAAAACGAATTAGTGATTTTACATGTTTGTTTGCATTGATTAGTCTTATTTCATAGAACTTATTGCTCTTAGGGAGTTAAACTTAATTGTTCTTTTACACTTTAGGTTGTTTTTTAAGTAGATTTCACAATAGCATCTTTTAATGTTGTTTGTGATAAAATCAGGAAATAAACGAGATACTCTTGCGATCAAGATATCCTAGGACTTTTGATAATTGCGAGATTAAATTACCAATTCTAATCATTGATGAAAGTACATGTTTGTGAATGATACTATCTCGTGACCAATATCTTCTCTTTATTGATTATTCAAACTATTTGCTTTGCTTTATTTTATTTTATTACTTTGATAAAAACAAAACACACTCTTGGGTTATTTTGATTACTTAAGAATCTGAAAATTACATAACAACATTCGCCTCTCTGTGGATACGAATTCTTTCTTATCACGTACTTCATTCATATTTAGTAGAGTGAGAAAGTGAAATTATTTTTGCTCGGCTGACAACCGATCAAATTTTTGCACCGTTACTGGGGAGGCATTCATCTTGTTATTTAGTTTTTAGTTTCTTTTTATTATTCCTGCTTGCATATTTGCTTTACGTTTCTTGTCTTGTTTCTCACTTGTTTGCGAGAATTGTTTTTCAGGTACTTAATCCATGGCTTCTAAGATTGGAATTATCCAAGGTGCGGGATAGCTACTCGAAAAGGAACAATACTCCAGCCAAGGCAAGGCACAACGGAAGGACAAAACTTGGAAGTAGAACACGAGATTCCTTTTGAAGAAGAAGAATAAGAAGCAATGGGTAATGCAAATCGTACACTCAAGGACTTGGCTTCGCACAAGTTGGATACACATCGAGGTTATATTCAAACAGACTCTACTTTTGAGATAAAGCCGGGATTGCTTAGAGAATTACCAAAGTTCCATGGCATGGTGAATGAAGATCCAAACAAACATCTTATGGACTTCCACACCATTGTCACGGCTATGCTTCCAGCGAATATGGAGGACGATGGTGCTATGTTGAAAGTTTTTAGATTCTCTTTTGCGGATAGTGCTAAGGATTGGTTATATTATTTGCCTCTTGGAAGTGTCACAACTTGGAATGGGTTGAAGAAAATCTTCTTAGAGAGATATTTTACTGCATCTAAGGCTACTCAAATTCACAAGGAGATTTGCGGAATGAAGCAAAATGTCGGAGAATCCTTATATGATTGTTGGGAAAGATACAAGAGGTTGGTGGAAAGCTGTCCTCATCAACAATTTAGTGACGCAATGATTATCCAATACTTCTATGAAGGACTCCAATCAAGTGATAGGAATCTTATTGACACTGCGGGTGGTGGTGCACTAGTGAGCAAGACGGTGGCACAAGATAGGGAGTTGATTGAAAACATGGCAGCAAACTCCCAACAATTCTTAAGTCGTGGTTCAGATGTGCTTCTTAGGAGAGTAAATGAAGTGAGCGAGGTCGAGGAACTTCGTCAACAAATGGGTAACATGTTAGCAATGATGCAACAAATTGTAGCCGCGGTGATACTAAGTTATCATGGGTATGAAGATGTCAATGAGCAATCTAATGCAGTCTTTCCAAATCAGCAAAGACGGTATGATCCTTATTCCAACACTTACAATCCGGGATGGAGAGATCACCCCAATTTTAGTTATGCGAACAAGCAAGGAGTAGTTCAACAATCCAATTTCAATAATTCGGGTGGATTTTAACCTCAACAACAAAAATTCCATTCGCGTCAACAATTTCAACAACAACAACAACCTCAAAATCAGGGGTCAAGTATGGAAGAGTTGATGAAATCTTTTATGCAAAGAACGGAGAGCACGGTTAAGGAGTTGAAAACTCAATTTGGTTCTATGGATCTTGATTTGAACCAATTGAAGGAACAAAATAGTGGGAAACTCCCTTCTCAACCTATCAACCCAAAAGGAGATGTGAATGCAATTACGTTGAGAAGTGGTACACAACTTGTGCAACCCGAATTTACTGATTCGGGCAAGGAGGAAACACCAAAGGAACCTGTTTTGGAGGAGAAAAATGAGGATTCTCCCCAAACTTCTGAGGTACCTATTCCTAACTCTAAAACTCCTATTCCTACTTATGTTCTTCCTTTACCTTTTCCTCACAGATTTTCAAATTCCAAGAAGGAGGCACTAGAAAAGGAGATTTTAGACGTTCTCAAGAAGATACATTTGAACATACCACTCATAGATGCTATAAAGCAAGTTCCAAAGTATGCAAAGGTGTTGAAGGACTTGTGTACCAATAAGCAAAGGCTCAAAGGTAATGAAGTTCTAAGTTTGGGGGAGAATGCTTCGGCAATATTACAACACAAACTCCTACTAAAATGCAAAGACCCGGGTAGCTTTGACATTCCCGTCAAAATTGGTAACACTATATTTAACATATCAATGTTAGACTTAGGTGCATCCGTTAATGTTATTCCTACATATATGTATAATTCACTTGATTTAGTTCCTCTTAAAAAGGCTGAAATTGTGTTGCAATTAGCCGACCGTTCTAATGTCTACCCTATGGGTATTGTTGAGGATGTTCTTGTGCAGGTTAATCAACTAGTATTTCCAACATATTTTTTTGTCTTAGAGATGGATGAAGGTTCACCGGACTCATCTCTTCCAATTCTACTTGGGAGTCCATTCATGAAAACGTCGAAGACCATTATTGATGTGGATAAGGGAACACTAACTATGGAGTTTGATGGAGAAGTAATACGTTTCAACATTTTTGAGACGATGAGATATCCTAGTGATGTCCACTCTTTCTTCGCCGTTGATGTGATGGATATATTGGCACAACAAATGTTTGAATTGAATGGTGATGATGCTTTGGAAACCATTTTAACTACATCCATTGATAATGGTGTAGAGTGTGGTAATAAAGTCAAAGAAGCCCTTGGTGATCTCAACTCACTACAAGGATGCCCGGAAACTCATAATATCTCTTTTATTTCTTTACCATGCAGTGATGAAAAACTTTTACCTTCAATTGTTAAATCTCCAAAGTTGGAATTGAAACCTCTTCCAAGTCACTTAAAGTACTTGTACTTGAGTGACAATGAAGAGTTACCTGTGATTATTTCTAACGAGCTTAGTGAATTACAGGAGAAAAAAATTCTAAGGGTGCTAAGGAAGTACAAGACGGCCATAGGATGGACAATTGCCGATATCAAGGGTATAAGCCCTGCCGTTTGTATGCACAAGATCCATTTGGAGGACGATGCAAAGCCTACAAGGGAAGCGCAGCGTCGTTTGAACCCCCCTATGATGGAAGTTGTGAAAAAGGAGATACTCAATCTTTTTGAAGTGGGTGTTATTTACCCCATATCCGATAGAAAGTGGGTAAGCCCTGTACAAGTTGTACCAAAGAAATCAGGTGTGACCGTGGTGGAGAATGATAAGAATGAACTTGTCCCAACTCGTGTGCAAACCGGTTGGAGGGTTTGTATTGATTATAGGAAATTGAATCCTACAACTAGAAAAGATCACTTTCCATTTTTTTTATTGATCAAATGCTTGAACGTTTAGCTGGACACTCTTATTATTGCTTTCTTGATGGCTATTCAGGTTATAATCAGATTGTGATAGCACCGGAGGATCAAGAGAAAACCACTTTCACTTGTCCTTTTGGTACTTTTGCTTATAGAAGGATGCCTTTTGTCTTGTGAAATGCTCCAGCTACTTTTCAAAGGTGTATGGTAAGTATATTTTCAGAATATGTTGAAAACATAATCGAAGTGTTCATGGACGACTTTAGTATCTTTGGTGATTCATTTGAACTTTGCTTGAACAACTTGTCTTTAATCCTTGAACGATGTGTTGAAACAAACCTTGTGCTGAATTGGGAGAAGTGCCATTTTATGGTAAATCATGGCATAGTTTTAGGCCATATAATATCTTCTAAAGGCTTGGAAGTTGATAAATCTAAGATAGACCTTATTTGTGCTTTAACCCCTCCCACTACGGTGAGGGAGATACGCTCTTTTCTTGGTCATGCATGTTTTTATCGTAGATTCATCAAGGATTTTTCCAAGATAGCATCACCACTTTGCAAATTATTGCAAAAAGATGTGGTTTTTAACTTTGATGAAAAGTGTGTGGCGACATTCAATCGTTTGAAAGAACTTTTGATTTCAGCCCCTATCATGTGTGATGCAAGTGACTATGCGGTTGGTGCGATGCTTGGGAAGCGTGTGGGGAAGATACCTCATGTTATTTATTATGCGTCTAGAACGTTAAATGAAGCCCAACAAAACTACACAACCACTGAAAGAGAGTTATTAGCTATTTTTTTTGCTTTGGAAAAGTTTCGCTCTTATCTAATTAGTACAAAAGTTGTTGTTTTTTCAGATCATTCAGCACTTAGGTACTTGTTTACAAAGAAAGAGGCGAAACCGAGGCTCATACGATAGATTTTACTCTTGCAAGAGTTTGATATTGAAATCAAAGACAATAAAAGAATTGAGAACACCGTTGAGGATCATTTAAGTCTCCTTGCTGTAGACAAGGAAGCTATCCCATTGCGTGAAAGTTTCCCGGATGAGCAACTATTCTCACTTGCCTTAGCGGAACCATGGTATGTTGATATTGTGAATTACTCGGTGTCTAAACAAATCCCAAAGAACTTGTCTCGTGCTGAGAGGGACAAACTTAATAGGTTAGGAAACCAGTATATATGGGATGATCCATACTTATGGAAACATGGCAGCGACCAAGTCATACGAAGGTGCATTCCCGAATCTGAATTTAACTCTATCTTGTCTTTTTGTCACTCCTATGCTTGCGGAGGACATTTTGGGAGTAAAAGAACACCTTACAAGGTACTTGAAAGCGGTTTCTATTGGCCAACCTTGTTTAAGGATGCATATACATTTTGTACAACTTGTGATAGGTGCCAAAGAACAGGCAATCTAGGTTCTCGAAATCAAATGCCACAAACTTTTATTCAATTTATTGAAGTTTTTGATGTATGGGGTATTGATTTTATGGGTCCTTTTGTCAACTATCATAGGAATTTTTATATCTTACTTGTTGTTGATTATGTCTCGAAATGGGTGGAAGCTAAGGCCACCCCGACTAATGATTCTAAAGTGGTTTCAGATTTTGTGCAAGCTAACATTTTTGCAAGGTTTGGAATTCCAAGAGACATAATTAGCGATGGGGGTTCACACTTCAAAAACAAGTTCTTACAAATCTTTTTGAAAAAGTACAATGTGTCGCACAAGATTGCAACAACTTATCATCCCCAAACAAATGGACAAGCCGAGGTGTCTAACCGAGAGGTGAAGTCCATACTAGAGAAAACGGTGAATCCAACAAGGAAGGATTGGAGCATGCGACTTAGTGATGCTTTGTGGGCTTATAGAACCGCATACAAGACACCTATTGGGATGTCTCCCTCTAGGATTGTGTACGGTAAACCTTGTCACTTACCCGTGGATATTGAGGATAAAGCGATTTGGATGGTGTTGAAAAAAAAAAGAAAGTTGCAACTCCAAGAGCTATAAGAGCTTCGCAATGATGCATTTGAAAGCTCGTGAATTTACAAGGAGAAAACTAAGGAATTTCATGATACTATGATTTCTAGAAAACAATTTTGTGTTGGGAAGAAAGTGCTTTTGTTTAGTTCTCGCTTGCAATTATTTCCAGGTAAATTAAGGTCACGTTGGATCGGACCTTTTATTGTTACTAATGTGTTTTCTCATGGTGCAGTAGAAATTCGTAGCATACCTACAGGAAAGGAGTTTAAAGTGAATGGACACCGGCTAAAACCATATTATGAGAATTTTACTTCCGAAGTTGTGGAAGGAGTGAACTTTGTGGAGGCATTCTCTCTGGAGGAGTCTTAGCAAACAAGGAGCAAGTCGGGATGACGACTTTAAACCAAGCGCTAAGTGGGAGGCAACCCACTGGTTTTGTATCTTTATCTTGATCTTTTTATTTTTAAGCATTTTATCTTGATTTTCTGTGTTTTTGCATATCATTTGCGGAATTTCCCACCTTGAACTTTCTTTGGACAATTCAATTTTACATTGAGGACAATGTAAAGTTTAAGTGTGGGGGAGCATTTATATGTTTGTATAGTTTGTTTTAGTTTGTTTTATGCCTTTAGTTAAAAAAAAAATCAGAAAAATAGAAAAATAAGAAAAAAAATTTGCTTTATGAACTCCGAAATCTAGAAACTTGTGCCTTTAGGATGACACCATTAGTGGATGGAACCATTTTGATTGCAGGAGTTGAGGAACCAATTAACTAAAAGGGACGAACATAGCTCAGAAATCACAAATAACATGATAGTTGTTACTATATCTCGGAATATCACCATATCACATTTTATTTTTATTTTTCCATATTTATCTATTGTTCTCTAAGTGCTTTGGTGGGTCACTAAACATCGACTTGTTATTACTGCTAGGATGAAATAGAGTGATTGAGTTGCTAAGAAAAAAAAAAGAAAAAGAGACCGACCAATTAGACCAAACGGAATAAAAATGACACTTGGATAGCAATATGTGTGTGTTCTCCCTGTCTTCGTTGCCTAAACAAGAGTGGAATGCAGGATCCAAGGGAACTATCATGTAATCTGCGGACAAGAAGCATGCACTTGGATCCAAAAGATTTAATTATGGTGTCTAAAAAAAAAAAGTGAAAAAGAAAAAGAAAAGAAGATATTATATTTGTTGAATAAAGTGACTCTTGGTTCCCTTTTATATGCTGGTTGAGTTGATGTAGAATTAAGATTGTTGACCACTGGTTCCCTTGTATAGGTCGGTGTGTTCACACTAGAATTCAGACAAGTAGCTCAATCCAATAGGATGCATAGGTTCATCTTGGCGGTGACCTTCAGACAGATATGGGAAACACCAACCACTTGTGAACATTTGCAAACATCTACCTCTATATCCATCTTATTAATCTTTTCATTGTGATTTTGGTTTGTTAGTTTCTGAGTATTATGGTTTCTTCGACTATCTAATTTGAGCTTTATTTACCTATATATGAATTGAATTTGCGCAAGGTACCTCCTCCTGTAGTCATTTTGGATTCGTTCATTGATTTGTCACAAATAGACGGAGTTGGAAATATAGGTTTTGTAGGCAGACCTCTTGTAAACCTTCATGAGACTAAAACTCGTCCACTAGGGACACCTATGGGGTTCAAAGGCTTGTTATTTATGCTAAAAGTGACCGTAGCCTCGACGAGACGGAGTTGTATGTATGTTTTATAATTATTTTGTTTGATTTGCTCGAGGACTAGCAAAGTCTAAGTGTGGGGGAATTTGATAGGTGTCTAAAACACCTTAATATTTATCTATTGTTTATGTTTTCTCTGCTATTTTTCTTGTAAATTATGTATCTTATGTTTGTTTTTGAGTATTTAGGTACTTTGGAGTCATTTGGAACTAAAGAAGAAGAAACGTCGTGTTAAAGGAAAAAAGGTGCAACTGCTATTGGAGACTAACTATTTCTCATTATTTGATTTTATTTCTTCATCTCTGTCTGAAAAGTATGTCGGCTTTAGTGATGCAAATCTCTGTCTGAAAAGCACGACAACTTTAGTGATGACTCTCATTGAAGTTAAGAAGTGGGTATGAGAAATAAGAGGCGGTTGCTGCTGGTGAGAGAATTCCAGAAAGAAAAGAGCATTCATTTGGATCAAGGAGGGAAGAATCACTATTGCATATACAAGCGCTATAGGGAGCACAATAGAGGATACGAGACAGTCTACATCACCAATACAAGTCAACATAAGGGCTGCCATTTGGTTGACCCTTATCCTACTCACAGTGCCTAGAGTCATTCTGAGTACCCCTTATCTACCTCACCAAAGTGGCTATATCCACTCCCATTCCTACAGAAACCTAGAAATCCAATTAATTTCCCAATCATTGGTCTGTCTCTCTTTCATTCCACCTGAAATCAAGAAAGGAGAGGCGGCACCATTAAGATGCAGAGAAGTCGTCAGAAAGGGAGGAATCGAGTTGTTATGAAGATGATGCTATTCTGGAGTGAGTTTATGTTGATGTTGTTCGACGATAAACTCAGGGAAGAGAAGGGGATCTGAGGCTATTGAGTAAATGGGTTTTGATATATGCATTTTAAGGATCAAGAGCTCCATCTGAGACCAGCAAAGAGAAGTAGAAATGGGTTGAATTCCTGGTGATTTTGTGTATGATTTGGTCATGAGTTCCCAGGCGAGAGAAGCTCTTGAACTGGATTTGTATAACAACAACATGGATCATTATCATAAGGAGATTGTATCTAAAGAATGCTGGCAAGATTGGGTTCAAAATACTGAGCTATTGATGGAGTACAAGACTAATCAAGTCAGGAAAGATGATAATGGTGTTTGTAGTGATTGAGTTGGATTTGAATGAAGCAGAGGACTGAACTGAGTTGTGATTTTGACCTCTGAGATGATTTGAATGTATGGGTCTGTTGTGTTTGAAATTGGGTTTGTAGGGAATGAGCTGTGGAAGATTAAAAATCCAACAAAGCTTTACTTGTCTCCACTTCGCAGGGCGCATACCAGCTGTTCGACGAAATGCCTGAGACACCTGAGTACATAAATTCAAGTTCTGTTGCCTACACCAGTGAAGGCCTGACTGAGATGGAGTTGCAGCTGTGAAGTGTAGGTGAAGTTCAAGGAGATGCTGCGAAGATCAGTTGAGTTTCTGGTTACCGTGGTCAGAATTGGTTTTTTGTAATGCAGTCGAATGAGTTGCGATGGATAGGTGAAATGGAGGTTGCAACAGCAGTTAATGGTTCAGTAAGCTGTAGGTGCTGGTGCTGGTGCTTGTGGAAGTTTCTTTGGCCTGGCAGGGTGTTGATGCTCAGATGGAAACTGATGGTGGTACATGATGTTGAAGGAAATGGGATATGGAACTGGTAGTGTATGCTGGTTCACAGGTATTACAAGCCATTGAATTTGCAGGTCAGAAAATGAGATAGTTGTCTTGCAGCTGAAATGTAATTACAGCTTTGTGGTTATGGAATGAGATGCAGCTGCAATAAGGCATAGATGGAGGTTGCAGTTATAATGGTTGCAGGCTATGGCACTGATGGCAATGGAGCTGTAGGTTCTCAGAGGATTGCAGGGTTGTAGCTTGAATTTATTTGCAGGTTATGATTGCAGGTGAGTGGTTGGCATGGAAGCTGAACTTCCACCAGTTGAGTGCTTGTGGAGTTGTGGGTATAGGCTTCAATTAAGTATTGCAGGTGTTAAAGCTGAGTGCGACTACAATAATTGAATTGCAATGGAGAAGATAGTGAATTGCATGTAGTATGTTAGAGATGGTGTACTGGAGTCGCAGAAAGCTGTTCAGTTGAATGGGTTTGAATGGAAAAGATGGATTGGAGATAAGATGCAGAAGGGATGATTCTCTGTTGTGATATCTGAATGGTGTATGTGTATGAACTCAGTTTTGCAGTAACGGGAGGTGGAGCTGATTGGCTGTGTTAAAGAAAGAAAATATGTTTGTGATATTATTTCATTGCCTGAAACATAGCAAATGGAGCTGAACTGAAAGGGAGTTGGTGTCACAGTTATGAATTGTTGATATTATGTAATACAGAGCTGAGTAGATGTCGCAGTGACGAGAAGAATGAATGTTGGTGGATTGATGGAGCTGAGTAGGGATGCTATGTACTCTATATTTCAGCTATGGTTTGATGGCAGTGAAGGTTTGCGGTTGCGTAAGATGGTGGAGCTGTTGTTGGCATAAAAGAGCTGGAGAGTAACTCAGATTTAAAGTACAATGATTGCACTGCAGAGTTCGGCCAGTGTAATGGTTTATAGCCTGGAAATTCAGCCAATCATCCATATCCAACTCGTTTCTGACTCTCCTGACTCAACTTGACTGAGTTGACTTGACGACCGGTGACCAGGCGGACTTTGCCGGTCAGCTGAGATTTTTTCCATTGTCGGATTCCGGCCAACTTCCGGCAAAAAAAACAGTTTTCCGGCGACAGTTTTGGGACATATTTTCTACATGAGTTTCTCACACATATGGGCTAGGTGGATTTTCATCTAATGGACTTTGAAGAGTTGGACCTAATTTTGGAGAAAAGCTACAAAAGGAGAAGTTTTACTTCTTTTTGGAGATCACGTTTTATTCTATTCTTAGAGCTTTGCAGAGAACTACTTCTAGGGTTTGCTTTCTTTTATGTTTAATCTTCTTTCTTTGAATATTATGATGATGAACTCCATTAATATGAGTAACTAAATACAATTATTGGTTATGGGATAAAGTTGATTTCATCAAGCATGTTATTTGATTCTATGAATTAGTTTTGTCTCAATTCTATCGTTTATGATTCATTATTTTTATTATCATATGCTTTTAATGCTAGTTTGGTTGAGTCCGGAATCAATTGGATTGATTTTCATCTCTATAGCTATATTAGGGTTTTCAATACGTAAAAGTTATTTATCCCTGATTTTTAGTAGCATCTTGTGATTATTACTTGTAGTGATACATCTTTTTAATCGCATATGAATCATAACCTTTGTTAAAATGAATTAGTGATTTTACACATTTATTTGCATTGATTAGTCTTATTTCATAGAACTTATTGCTCTTAGGGAGTTAAACTTAATTGTGCTTTTACATTTTAGGTTGCTTTTTAAGTAGATTTCACAATAACATCTTTTAATGTTGTTTGTGATAAAATCGGGAAATAAACGGGATACTCTTGTGATCAAAATATCCTAGGACTTTTGATAATTGTGAGATTAAATTACTAATTCTAATCATTGATGAAAGTACATGTTTGTGAATGATACTATCCCATGACCAATATCTTCTCTTTATTGATTATTGAAACTATTTGCTTTGCTTTATTTTATTTTATTACTTTGATAAAAACAAAACACACTCTTGGGTTATTTTGGTTACTTAAGAATCTGAAAATTGCATAACAACATTCGCCTCTCTGGGGATACGAACTCTTTCTTATCACGTACTTCATTCATATTTAGTAGAGTGAGAAAGTGAAATTATTTTTGCTCGGCTGACAACCGATCAGTAATTAGAATAAGACGGTTAGTAAATGCAGGAAGCAACAGTGAAACTCTCTTTCATTATGGGACATCAATTCCATCAAATCCCATCAATACCAGGCATTACCACCTCTTCCCATTTAACTCATCCGTTTTCTTTTCTTATGAGGCCAGAGTACGTTTCTTTTTTTGACTTGTATAAATAGGCTTACCTATTTCCACTAGGACACAAGTTCTTGGTCAGGAGAAAACACCACACTCAGAAAGGAAGCTCTTTCTAGATTTCCCGAAGCTTTCACCTTCTGATACAAGTCAAGTACTACTCTTCTAGAATTATTCTGGCCTCAACACTCTCTTCGCTTCCCTTCCGAAATCAACCCTTCTCCTCCACTTTGTGACCGAAGCAAGTCTGGAATGTCCATTTCTTGGTTTAGGTCAGACTTGTACAGATTGATCTCTCGAATCTAAAATACTCCCTTGCAGTATATTGTTTAGGGTTGAAATTGTTTCTCACCCACACACCCGCAATTATCGAAATCAGCAGAAACTATTTTCACCTATAAACAATTGGCAACCACAGAGGGAGGTTCGATCTTTCGGTTACAATGAAAATTTTTGACCATTGATCTCGTTCTTCGACCCAGACGTCAAGATGGTAGAGGAAGATGATCCACTCCGACTTAGTTACCCGGCGGATCGATTATCAGTCATGACACGATAAGGGATGACTGGGGACTTCCCAGAGGATAGAAGCAGACGATCCGCCCAAGGATCAACAGATTGGTTATCAGACGGTTCAGTAACGATTGGGGAATTTCCATGGCGGTGTTTCCCATAAAACTCGGTCTTACACCCGGAAGGTTCACTTTTCACCATGAGACCTAAAAACCAAGTAAGTCTTACCTAAACAAGATACTTGGTTTGCCATTTCAAGTTTTCAAGACAAGATACATAGTTTACTCCATGGCATATACCAACACACGGTTCTAAGGTTTTTCCTGGGATGTCCGTGTCACTTTCAATCATAACCAAAATAATCAATTCCTAAACAATTCATTCCAAAAAGAATAACCCAAAACCGTCAAGGTAGTATTTACCTATTAACCTGAGAAAACCAGAAAATCAAAAACCAAAAACCAGGCGTTCCATTTTCCTTTCAAAAAAAAAAACCATAAAGATAAGAGGTCCAAAAGACAGATATATATTCAAGGTAAGTTTTCCAACAGCGGCTTGCTCCTTTTGGAAAAGGCCTCCCTCGTGCTTTGAAGAGCCGCCCTCTTAAGTTTCAGCTTCCTGCATAACTTCTTGAATTATGCTTCCTGCTTCTTCATCATTTATGCGGAAGGACCTTCAACTCAGAGAGACCAACTCCGGCCAACGACCTTTCAACATCAGATAGACCTTCAACGAACCAAGGAACGTTGAATTCGAAGCCTATGCACATGTCACGATGGAACTTCCAGATCAACATCACATCCTCAGAAACTGTATGACCAGTCACGCTGCACATCTCATCAATCGAAGACAAGGCTTCCTCCACACGCTTTACCAACGCATGTCGACTAGTGATCTTCTTAGTCATGGTAATGTGATCGTAGATTTCCCAAATCTTGGTGTACAATGTCGCATGTTTAGCTGGCACGCTAAATCCACCAATCAACACATGACCTGGGAAAGGGGCCGGATACGGAGGATTGAAGGTGGCACCTGCAACTAAATCAGCAAATGGTAGGAGATCCCTAACTACGATTTCATCCCCCGAAGTGTCCTCCTCCACCTGAGTCACGGCAGCGCCCTCGGGACGAGGAATCTCCATGTCCAAATCGCTGGATGGCAAAATTTCTCCTGTGGGAAGCACGGCTACGTCTTTGCTTTGGTGGTCTTCCACTTCAAGATCATCCCTAGGAGCGGTTTTCTCCTAAAAAAAAAGAACAGAATTTAGTTTTAGTGCAAAAAAAAAAAAAAGGGGAAAGAAGAAAAAAATGGAGGGGACTCACCGATAGGGTTTCATGACTATAGGAAGATTCAGCACTGTTATCGGAAGAACTACTCTCGCCATCGTTGGACTCTGAACTTTCATCCTTTTCAGAATCCCCATCACCATGTATGAACTCGACACCGCCACCTTCTGTCTCGAAAAATGACGCTTTCTGACTACTTGCAAGTTTGGCAAAGGCGTTCGTGCTGCTGAAACCCTGGATGAGATACAAGAACGCGTTCTCAGAAAAAGAAACAAGGATATACATGATCCAGCTGAAGTCAAGAAATAAATCACACGTACCCTCATGTTGGATGAACTAAAAGTCGGTAGAGCTGTGGAGTCTGACTGGAAACCGCCATCATGATTCTTAGACCTTCGATCCTTCACTTGGGGACTGTCCACGTCCATACCGACATGTTTCCTTTTGGGTAAAGAAGTATCCCTCAGCAACGGATGTTTTGCTAATATCTCGGCGGAAGGCCTACCACGAGTGTTCTCCACTACGGCTTTAACAAATTCCTGGATGACGAGGAATTCACTCTGCCAGAATGCGTTACACTTGGAGGTAGTTGACGGATTTCATTTCGAAAGAATGAAAGGGAGGCTTCTGCCCGGTGCAAGAGCACTAGCATCAAGCACGTCTGATAATGGATCTTTTGGAGTTGCCAGCTGACGAACAAGAGGGACCCCTTGGTCGAAACCCATATGCCGAGCTGCTCACTCAATATTATAAGAGACTGTCTAACACGATCCTCGAAAGAAAGAAGGTATATAGCCAGACGTGCAACTACGCATGAACACCATCTCTCCGATACTCAGGTCCTCTTTATCAGAAGTCAAAGACATGTTTGGAGCAGGAGCAAAGGTAGTGACCTGAGTTATAGACCCATGCACCGGATCCCATGGACGAAAATTAACTGCGTACGAGTTGTCAAGAGGTCCGACCAGGTTCGAACCAGTCTTGGGCGCCTGTTCAACCAGCGCAGTATCCTCGAGCCACCCCAAGACTCAGGAAGTACAACCAACAGTTTCGGGGCATACTTCTCGAAAGGCTCCCATAGCCACGCCTGGATAAAGGCGGCATGAACATACGAATCTACTTTAATGTAGCCGTTCGAGGCGCGCATTTCCGAAACAAGTAGATCCAATTGTGCATACAGAGAACCAAGAAACAGACCGCCAATGGGGAGAACGACATCTTTTGCCAATTTTATGGAAAACTTAATAAGTCCATGTCTTATCTCTTTCTTGACCGATCCGTCATCAAAAATATCTCTGGATAGCCAAAGAGCCAAGAATTCCGCAACATGAAGTGTACTGTTCTTCTAGTTCGACTCTAACGCGTCAGGAAACCACTGAGACACCCACCAGTCATATAAGGACTTCGTCTCATTTTATTTCCGAACGAATCCTTTTGATTTCGTAACCAGGGCGGCATGCATTTCTTCTTCATCCGCGGACAACTTAACATCAAGGTTTCCAACTACGATAAGGTTCAGCAGTACAGCCACGCTCTCTAAGGAAATAGTCATTTTACCTCATCTACATACGACCGTGTGGGTGTCCGGACTCCATCTGGAAACAAAAGTGATCAAGCCTGGAATATCTTTCCTAATCTGAAGCACTGTGGAAGCCTCAACAACATCGATCTGCGCCTTGGTCAAATTAGTTCTTACATGCTCTTGGCTCATCATGAACCGCATCTATTTCTCTAAGGAACACAATGGACTCACTGGGGCTTTAAAATCAATAAAAGAAATAGAATACTCTTTCCTATGAAGACAAAACCGTATCACATTCGTGGGAGGAACCGACCGATCCCCTCCCTCAGTCTCCGGAATGGTGAGAAGCAGCGGCGCATGCTTAAGAGGACTTCTCCTGGCAAAGATTATTGTGAAGAATTCATCAGCCACGTTTGGCTTCGAGTTAACAACGTCCTTCGGTATGGCAGAATTTTTCTCAAGCGGCATCATAACAAAGATTCTCTCACAGTACTTCCGCTTTCCAAATAACTACAACGGAACAATACGAGGAGAAATTATTATGGAAAGTGCACATAAGTTATTTTTTCACCCAAGACGCAAGCCAGTCTGTTTCAAGGCCGTACCCTACATCATGGAATTCTTATCCAACCGAGGAGGTGCACCCCACCATGGGAACCACACACACGACCATACCAAAATAAGTAGCAAACCCTAAAAACTAGGTTTTCGTGGGAAGACATGGAAATTACACGTTCCTACCTTGCACAATGAGTAGGGGGATCAACATTATTATGGTATTTATGCCTAAGTGTTACAACAAGCTCGGGAAAAAATACCTAAGATTCACGCCAACATTTCTACAAGGTCATGAAAAGGTACACCTACAACTAGGGTTTACACCAGCCCAAAAAAAAAACGAGTTAAAGAAAAGTGTTGGAAGGCGTACCTGGGATTTTCTTGTCCGCTTTGCTTTACTGCTGTCACACGGCTGGGAGGAATAAATAGGCGTGAAACAAAAAGAGAAGCCGACCCTCCATTTATATATACATGGTACGTGGGAGTTTGAACAAAGAAAGGATTTACTATTTTGAGCAAAGAATGGAAAAGAGGAAACAGGTCCCGCAAAGACCAATTTCTATGCCCAAGACCGCTCATGCCATTTCCGCGGCCCCACCACGCCTAGTCATCCGTGCACGCCTCACCTCACCAAGCTTCGCCCTGCCTTGTCCGCACCAGTCCAAGCCATTCGCTCCATTGCCGCGACCCCACCGCGCCTAGCCACCTGTGTATGCCATCATCGCATCCAGGACCACGCCACCTCTTTCCCCTCAATCCAAGCCACCTACTTGCTTCGCCTTCCAAGACTGTGCCCCTCTGCCTTGGAGATGTACAACCAGACCAATCCGGTAACTTTCATCTCACCACTCCACGGTCTGTATTCCAAGTACAACTTATGCAGGGCCGCCAACACGGGAAGCCAAAACTCTCCTCACCGCTCAAAAAGGTTAGTCATATTCTCCTGACCATCTTTGCAATGATTTACATCTAGATTTCGTCCTCGTCTGTCACCATCATATGATTACCTCACAACAAAGCACCTATTCCGAGCTAAGCAGGGGAGTTAATGTTGATGGTGGTTTTTAACTTAGGGTTAAAATCATAAAATACTAAACCCTAGCAGAAAGTGACGCCATAATATTTAAGTGATAAAGCATTTACTAGGCGCATTTATTGAAAAGCCTTTAATGTTTCTTTAAATAATTACCGGGTACCTTTTTCAAATTAGTGTTACAACAAGCAAAACCCTAATTCCCCTCTGTGCCAATGACAAATCATTCCAGCCACACCAACCGTACCAAAGAATGCCAACCATGCTAGCCTCACCTCTGTGCCAATGGCAAATCATGCCAGACACACCTACCGCGCCAAATCATGCCAACCATGCTAGCCACACCTCTGTACCAATGGAAAATCATGCCAAACACACAGACTGCGCCAAAGCATGCTAGCCGCATCTCTGTGCCAATGGAAAATCATGAAAGGCAAACCAACCATGCCAAAGCATGCCAACCATGCTAGCCGCATATCTGTGCCAATGGGAAATCATGTCAGCCACACCAACTGCGCCAAAGCATGCAAACCATGCTAGCCGCACCTCTGTGTCAATGGTAAATATTCTAGCCACAACGAAAGCGCCATGTCAAACACATATCACCATGGCCCCCCATGCCGCGCCACCATGATGGACTTCCCCACGCGGCTACCAAAAGTGAAGGCGTGCAACAATCAATGGTTTCCCTTCAATCCTAGGAGAAAATCCTGGCCATCTAAGGTCACCTCATAACCTTTGGCCCAAAACCCTAGCTTGGTCATGCACCTAGCCAAAGGTAGCCACGCCATCCGCCCAAGGCAAACCCTTGGCCCCACATGCCAAGCCAAACGCCCTTGCCCCCTAGCCATGCCATGCGCCCATGGAAAACCCTCGGCCCCACATGCCAAGCAAAAACCACACCTAGCCCAAGCTAGCCGCGCCATGCCAAACGCACTCTGCCTTGGCCCTAGTTATGCTTGTCACACCATGCCAAGCCAAATTCCCCTACCTTGGCCCTAGTCATGCCATGCACCCATGGAAAACCCTTGGCCCCACATGCCAAGCCAAAATCACACCTAGCCCAAGCTAGTCGCGCCATGCCAAACGCACTCTACCTTGGCCATAGCTATGCTAGTCACACCATGCCAAGACAAATGCCCCTACCTTGTCCCTTGTCACATCATGCACCCATGGAAAACCCTTGGCCCCACATGCCAAGCCAAAAACGCACCTAGCCCAGCTAGCCGCGTCATGCCAAACACACTCTGCCTTGGCCCTAGCTATGATAGTCACACCACGCCAAGCCAAACGTCCTTTCATTGTCCCTATCCGCGCCACCCTGCTGGCCTCCCCTACGCGGCCACCAAAACGAAGGCGTGCAAAAATCAACGGTTTCCCTTCAATCCCAGGAACAAATCCTAGCCATCCAAGGTTACCAGAAAACACATGGTAACCTTTGGTCCGGAAAACCTAAGTTTGGCCACGCAAAACCATGCCATGCCAACCTAGCCGCGCCACCACAATGGCCCTCACTACGTGGCTACCAAAACGAAGGAGTGCAATGATCAACGGTTTCCCCTCCTCTCAAGATGCAAAATATCGACCGTCAAAGGTCACCACGCTAGCAAGTTTCCCGAGCTTGACTTGCCACAACAACATGTTTTCCAAAAACATTCGAGACATCAACATAAACTGGGGGATGCTCATCGGGGTATTAGTTTGGTGGTCTACAGCGTGCGGCATACGCAAATGCCAGTTTCAAGATAGTGTAATAAGAATAAAACAGTTATTAAATGCAGGAAGCAACATTGAAACGCTCTTTCATTATGGGACATCAATTCCATCAAATCCCATCAATATATACCAAGCGTTACCACCTCTTCCCATTTAACTCATCCGTTTTCTTTTCTTATGAGGCCAGAGTACGTTTCTTTTTTTAACTTGTATAAATAGGCTTACCTATTTCCACCAGGACACAAGTTCTTGGTCAGGAGAAAACACCACACTCAGTAAGGAAGCTCTTTCTAGCTTTCCCGAAGCTTTCACCTTCTGATACAAGTCAAGTACTTCTCTTACAGAATTATTGTGGCCTCAACACTCTCTTCGCCTCCTTCCCTAAACCAACCCTTCTCCTCCACTTTGTGACTGAAGCAAGTCTGAAACGACCATTCTTGGTTTAGGCCGGACTTGTACAGATTGATCTCTTGAATCTAAAGTACTCCCTTGCAGTACATTGTTTAGGGTTTAAATTGTTTCTCACCCTCACACCCGCAATTACCGAAATCAACAGAAACTATTTTCACCTATAAACACCTGCACCCGCAAAACCCGGATGACCTCTAGCCGCTCCATCAGTGTTAATCTTAATCTAGTTCATGTTCGGAGTGGACCATCCTACCAATATTATTGAGATCCTTTTGGTGCTTCTTGAGTGGTTGAGTATCGGTGAATCTCCCGGTAGGACCGGAGGTAAGGATTGTAGATCCATCAAATATTCTTGTTGTTGTTTTTGAGCCTAAGCTAAGATTTTTGTTGTTGTTGTTATTTTTTTTTGACAGTATACTAGTTCATTCCTAGCCATCCATAAGGTCCAGAATAGAAAACAGAAAGTGGAGATGACAGATGTTGGAGATGGTTGTTGTAGGATTTGGGAGATGGTTGTATGAGTGTTAAAACAATTGCGGGGGCATTGTTGGAGTTTGGTGTGGTTCAGGGTTTAGAGATTAATGTGTTCCAAGATGTAGTTGCCGTTGGACAGTGAATTAGCAGGTGAGTTGTTGATTCCGGATAAATATTGCATCTAGGACAAATGTCTGAGTTGGTTAAATGGATGTGGTGAAGAAGATAGAAGGTTGGTAACCCTATATTGATTGCTTTCCACAAGAAAAGTTGAATTTTTGGTGGACACGGTAAGGTCCACAGGAATTTTGTGGGCGGTAGTGGGGTATGGTTAGGTTGATTATAGGTTAAACATTTGTATCCCGATGAAGTGGTGTATTTTCCAGATTTTGAATGTGGCCAAATAATTGTATCCTGGGGGATATCTTGGGGGAGGTGTATGTTTATGATTTTTTGGGCTACATAATTGGGTAGAGTGTTTAATTTATCCTGGTTCCAGTTATGAGAGATTGGATGAATGATATCTGTTACATTTCGGATCGGGTAACATTGATTTGGGTCTAGGTTTGGTGAGTATGGAATCCAATTGGCTTCTATCGGGGTTGAGACCCCATTTCCAATACGATGAAATATCAGTTATTGCATGGTAGGGACGATTGCTGCCAATTGTCTCCATTAGGGGCTGGAGGAAGATGGTATTGTATCAATGCCTTGTAGAATTGGTTGGTTATCGAGATATTTTTCGCTGAAAAGACTTCCATAAATGGAATTAAGTTGTTCGTGCAAACTCCAAATTCTTTTCATTAGAAAAGCCTTGTTATGATCACTGCTTTTCCTGTTGCCTAGTCCTCCTTCAAATATTGGTTTTGTTACCTTGTCCCAACCTATAGGATGAAGCTTTTTAACAGTTGAATCATGTCCCCAGAAGAAATTTCTAGTGATACGATCTATTTTTTTTTGGACATTAATGGGAAGGTTTTTCGTTTGCATAAGATGATTAGAGGTGGGAATTAGGGATGTTTTAATGAGTACGAGTCTTCCAGCTTGATTTAGGCATTTTGTCATCCATCATTTAGCTTTTCGAGCTAATCTTTGTAGGAGTGGCGCAAATAAGTGGTTAGATGCTCTTCCTTGCTTGAATTGGACTCCCAGATAGATTGGAGGTTTTGGTGTTGCCGGCATATCGAAGAATTGCTGAAGATTACTAACTTTTACCGTATCTAATCTCGGGTGATGAATGATTAGTGATTTGGAAGTATTAATTACCTGGCCCGCCGAAGTGCCATAAGAGTGAAGAAAGTTCTTGAGATGAAGATTACTCTGATCAGAGGATTTATAAGTGATTAAAAGATCATCAACATACATTAAGTGAATAATGGGTGGTGTTTTTTTTTTATATGCTAAGACCTTTAATCAACTTTTGATTTTGTAGGATTCCCAAATTCGTAGATAAGATCTCCGCACATATTATGAAGATGTATGAAGATAGTGGATCCCCTTGTCTAATACCTCTAGTTGGGCTGATATAGCCATGTGGTGTGCCGTTTATGTTGATTGAATATGTAACAGTTATGAGACATAACATAATGTAATCTATAAACATTTTTGGAAATCCCAGTTTGGTGAATACGGTTTTGATGAATCCCCAATCTAAGCCATCATAGGATTTTTGGATATCTAGTTTGAGAGCTATTTTAGGGTCTTTGGTGAGGCTTGAGGTTTTTATATGATGGAACATCTCTCCGGCGATTGCTATGTTATCATGAATTGATATTTGTGGTACAAAGGCACTTTGGTAAGGACTTATTAGAAAATGGAGTAAGGGTCTAATTCGATTAACTAGGATTTTTGTAATGATTTTGTAAGTGACGTTGCATAGCCCTATGGGTCTGAATTTAGAAGGTTTTGATGGGTGATCCACTTTAGGTATCAGTGTCAAGTTTGTGAGATTCATCAGTGGATGTATATTAAGATCCTTGAAAAAACTTTAAACCATAGCTATCAATTGCGGATGAGTTGTTTCCCAAAAAACTTTGAAAAACTTACTTGTGTAACCATCAGGACCTAGATCACTCTCGGTGTTAATGGAGAATAAGGCTTGCTTGATTTCTGTCGCAGTTACCTCTTTAGTAATACCGTCCATTTTTCTGGGAGATAATCTGGGATTGATATCTGTGAAAAGTTTTTTTATCTATGACCGTAGGTTGATCTGTATACTGTTCAGAGTAATGGTTAAGAATGAGTTGAATCACATATTCTTTCTTATTAATCCAATTGTTTTGTGAATGTTGAAGTTGTTGGATGTTGTTGAAAGCTCGATGAATGGTTGCTTTAGTGTGAAAGAAGGTTGTGTTGATATCTCCTGATTATAACCATTGAATTCTGGATCTTTGTTGCCAGTAAGTTGCATGACATTGTAATAGCTCAGTATGGTCCTTCCTTAGTTGCTTTTCTTGATCTAACCAAAATTCCAGTTCATTTCCCGATTGGATAGCACATTGATGTTGCGCCATTTTGATCTTTGTCGTCGAATTTTTTATTTTAGTCGGGAGGTGCCCGAAAGTTTCCTTGTTCCATTTTAGGAGTGTTTGTCCGGTAGTTATGAGTTTTAGTTGAAGGTCTATGGTAGGTTCAATATCTTGTTGTTGTATCCAAGCCGAATCAATCACTCGCTTGAGTTGCGGATAAGACAACCATAAATGTTCAAACTTATAATTTTTTGTTCCTTGCCAGTCTATTGATTTTTCTTGTGGTATGATTGGGGCATGGTCAGAAGAAATCCTCGGAAGGTGAGTAACTGCTGCGTGTGGATTTTCTGTACGCCAATGTTGAGTTGACAATGCTCTATTCAGTCTCTCTAGAATGTTGTCTTGACCCATTTGGTTGTTTGTCCATGTATAGGGATCCCCTTGAAAGCCCAAATCTATAAATCCTATCTGGTCCATCATTGTGAGGAGAGGTTGAGATTGCGCATAAGTTACTTGTCGTGCTCCCCTTTTTTCTGATTGATCTAGAACGTCATTAAAATCTCCTAGCAAAAGCCATGGCATAGTTGGATTGATATTGTTGAAGATTGATGGGAATTCTTGCCAGAAGTTTTTCCTCATATCTGGGTGTGGCGGGCAATATATACATGTGCACAGCCATGGTTGCTCAGGAGGTGATGGGGTGACTAAGGCAAGGATGTAGTTTTGTGAATGAAGTAAAATTTGGATGTTGAGGGGAGGAGTATTAGTTCTGCCTATCAAAATAATTAATAACATAATGGTTTGAGTCGTATCAACGAGAAAGAAGAAAGAATAATAATCGAAAATGGTTTCTTGTTCATTAAAATTAAAATTCGAAATTGATTGAGGTTGTACTTCTTGCGTGAACTTTTTAATTTAACGAAGGCACAAGATGCAGAGAACGAAATCTCGGTCGGTGATCGGTCGGTAATATTGGTAGTTTGTATGAGCATTGGTTGTATTAGACAGGAAACCCAAATGATAATATACTAGTATCGGATTTGGAGAATCGGAAAATGGGTCATATGACCATAACCTATAAAGTGTGCGACCAATGGACTTGTAAAAATATAGGTCTAGGTGAAAAAGACATGAGAAATATTAGCCATATATACCCTTTGCTTTAAACTTTATTATTTTTCTTATCCCTTTCTGTCTCTTATTTATTTTCTCTCTTTACAATTAAAATTAATCGCAAGAAATGTCTTAAATTCCGAAATATAAGTCGGATTTTAATAAAATTTATATATTTGGAAAAGGCTCGAAAATCTCTACAAAACAAGATCCGTTGTTGATATGAAATTCGAAAAAAAATATTTATTTTCAACCAGGCAGAGTATACACTATGCACCCAAGTGCAACCTGGACAAAACTTATTTCATATAAAAATATGCATTATGCACCCAGGTGCAACTTGACCAAAATTTATTTTCTATAAAAATATGCATTATGCACCCAGGTGCAACCTGGACAAAACTTATATCCTATAAAAATATGCATTATGCACCCTAAGTGCAACCTGACCAAAAACTTATATCCTATAAAAATATGCATTATGCACCCTAGGTGCAACCTGACCAAAATTTATTTTCTATAAGAATATGCATTATGCACCTAGGTGCAACCTAGCAAAACATTTTTGCTATAAGAATATAAAAACATATACATTGTGCACTCATGTACAACCAGCCAAAACTTATTTCCTGTCAGAATTTATACATTAAGCACTCAGGTGCATCTTGTGTACTTAGAGGATAAATCTACATTTATCCTAGTAATTCTTGCAATATATTGTACACGACAAATATTATTAGTTCATGATCTGGAGCAATAATTCCACCGCCATTACCATCACACTCACTGTCGATGCATCAACTAAAAACAAGTATTAAATAAGAAAAATAAGAAGAACACAAATTTTAAAAAATATATATACATTATGCACTCGGATGCATCCATGACAAAACCTATTTTTCTGTTAGAATATACATTATGCACTCGAGTGCAATTTGTGTTGAAACAAATTTAAAAAGTATTATCCTTACGACAAGGATGCTTTCTCAACTTCATAATGTTAAAATAACATAAGACACGCACAATGTTGATAATGCTTTACTATGACGTGCTATAATATGGTTGATAGTGTATACGTACCATAAACATATTCCATTCTTGTCGAGCAAAGTCTAGTGCGTGGTGCAACTAGTAACAGCAAAGAAGAAACATCCATTTACCCACTTTTAAAACAATTCCATGAAAACAATTAAACACACTTTTCCTTGCTACCATTTATTTGAAATGCAGATTCAATGTAACCTCACTTTGCCTTTTTCGCATTGTTTCTGCAGCTTCAGAAATTTTGCAGAAAATGCACATAGAACGCGACTCATATTGTACCTCCCTTGGTGTCAAACTTGGAAACCAACCACCATCATCTTTATGATTCAATGAAAACAACCATTCTTATCCTAATCTCCATCGATCACAGTCCATAAACCATGCTTTCAGCTCCATATTTCTTCCATGTTTCCGCAGCAGTTTCTGCAGAATTTGTTAGGCATTTTGCCAAACAACTGATGTGCGACCTGCATACTAATGTTAATTATGTAGTAGTTGCATATTAACGATCACATATCAACTCCTTCCCTGCAGAACATGAAGTTAATCACAGACCCATCTATCCTATTCAATTCGGCTTAATTTCTTTCAAAAAATTAACATTAGTGATAGCTGAGTTAAAGAAGATATGCTTTCTCAATAATTTGAGCATCGTGCATACTAGAACTGTATACCGCATGAATCAGTGAAGGTTACTTAAATTCCTTACCTACTGTTTAAATTCACGAAGACCGAAACAAACCCACCAAGTCTTGGGTTTGGGAGAATGTCTTTCTAACAAAAACCATGTAGTAAGATTTACAGTACACATGAACACAAGATAAAAAAAGACAACTTCATAAAAAAGATGAACCAAAACAGAATTGTCCATAACCCAAAATCAGAGGAAATGGAAAAATGATTGAGAGAGCATACAAACACTATTATAAACAGTAACTCGTCTGTTCTTTGCATAGTTAAACAACTAATCCTACCAATTTTAGTTTCAATCGGTAGCAATATGGTTTTCGTTTTCAATTCAAAAAATGGATACAACAACACACGAAACATCATAAATCAGAGCAAGACGTAGAAAAATAAATCCTAAGATTGCCCAGTTAGAATCATAACAAGAAAAAATTAGAAAAAAATCCTAACTTTACACAATTAGCTCATCATCTCTTCTTTTTAATCTTCTCAAGGAGTAATTAGGATGATTATCTTCTGACTACAGCAGACATGGCGGAAAACGCAGATCGGAGAAAAAGATAGAGATGAGGATATTTTGGTCAGCTTAGTATAAATAATTTGTAAGAGTTTGGGCAAAATAACCACATAAGGATATAAGAACAATATATTTTGAGTATTTGGTTATTTGAGCGACAACCATATTTTGCATGTCTTTTACGCCCAGGAATTTAAATCCAAGGGCTAATAGACCAAAAAACTGATCTCGAAAAAGGCTCACCATTATCGCGTAGTTGGCATACATTTATATTCACACACCAAGAAGGTCATTGTGAATTTGTGTCATGTATCTCCGTATTTTTTTCCTCGACTCCCCCTGAAATCGTATGCTATAATTTTGGTCATGCAACTAGAGGTGTAAAACGTGCCGGCTCGGCACACGAAGTCGTGTGCTTCACTTGCCATGTTCCGTGCTGTGCTGTGCCAACGATTTAAATGTGTTGTGCCGTGTTGTGCTTTACTAGTCAAAAGCTAGGCACATCACATCCCACGGACACAACACACGAATAAACGTGTCGTGCTGGCACACGTGCTATAAACAATTTGAAATCACTTAATATATACATTAAGTCGGACATTATCACAATAATTTAATTAGATAACATATCATTTGAAATTATTACAAGTAAAATTAACAAGTTTATTTAATAAAAAGAAATAGCCCATCAAATATAAAATTGGATTATTGTCATGTAAATTAGTGTTCTAGTTAAATATAGGTGACGACATTATAACAACGATATTGAAATATATTTTCCAATATTAAGGTATTATATGTGTTGTTATAAATAAAGCCCTATTATTGGGGCTATCCACGACTAGGTTTTTGGGGGCTATTTTGGGTCATGAAATAACAACCCATAGCACCCCTTATCCGTCATTTTTTGTAATGTCTAATCTACCCTTAATTTGATTAGTGCTAATTAACTTGATTAAGCTAAACTAATCAGTCTTAGTGAATCAATTAGACTAATCAAAACATTAATTTTTTTGCAAATCAAAACTTGATTTTTTTTTAGTTTTGAAGAAGGAAAAATGATGATTTTGGTGAAACTATTTTAATTTTTTTTGAAGCAAAATGATAAAATCATTCATCACAAAACTCAAGATAAGCTTATAATGAACTCCCAACATCAATTTCATCAATTCAAATCCGTCAAAAATCTGAAAAAATCTGGAATTTGATGATCTTACGGCCGGGAAATTGTGTCGACCCAGCCGTAATAAATTTATTAAGGATTGGATATGATGGCTTCCCAGCCGTAAACATTAACAACGGATGGGAAGTTAAGAACTTCCAGCCCTTATTCAACGAGAATCTCCTGAGTCTGTTTTACGTCTGGGAATTCTTATATTTCCCGTCCGTAATTGAATCTGTAAGCTGAGAAATTTTGCATTTTCAACATGAAAATTAGTAATATTTTCATTAGTTAGACCACAATAAAACCCATTACATACTTAATAGATCCTCGTTACAAAGTTGGTTTTATTAACATCCCTTTCGATGCGTTAAGAAGTCTTTGGTGATGGTGAATTGAGCTTCCAAGTTGAAATCATAACCTTTCCATTTTCTCAATTCCTTCTTAGCTTGAGCCGCGACTTCTCTATCAGTCTCACCTCTAAGTCGAAGTTGGTTGCACATACGACGTAAAGCCATATATTCTTCCACGTTTTTACGTATGTCTAAAAAAAGAAAGATAAAATTCAACCCTATCTCGGTTGTTAGTGTTACCTGTTTCACCACAAAAATTCTCAAAAATATTAATCCAATACGATTTACTGGCTAAACCACCTTGCTTTCGTTCTTTTCCCTTTTTTAGATAGCATAGTACAAATTTTTTGCAAAGAGATAAGTCTTCTTCCAAAGTAAATTTTGGTTTATCCTTTGAGTACATTGCATTGAGTTTGTAGGAGTTTAAGTGGAGATTATTAGTGTAGAAGGCGTGACTTTGATTTGGAGTGGATGGTTATATGGAGATGGGAGTTATTTCAAGTTTAAATAAGTGGTTGAACATCTAGAACCTTCTATAGATCAGTCTTCAAACGGATCTATTTTTCAAAATTCAAAAAACTAGCCGATATGCTTTGATATTCATAATTATAGGAATTTACGGCTTGGAAACAGCAGGAGAGACCCAACCGTTATTATGTATAAACTGGCTGGATTTGTGGTGTGTCATATTTACGACTAGGTGGTTCAAGCCGTAAAACTTAAGTGTTATTTTTTGTCAGAATTACGGCCCGGATATATATGAATTTCCAAGACGTAAACCAGAGCTCCATTTTTTGTCAGTTTTATGGCTAGGAAAGACAACCACATATCCAATAACGGCTTGGAAACGTAGCTGTAACAAATGTTCAGTTAAATTTTGAGTATCCAGGGAAACATACTTCCCGATATTTCCTAACCGTTTTTTATAACGGCCGGGACTTTCCATCCGCAATTTTGTGCAACTAAATTTGACAAGGATTATATGCACTTTCATCTAGGTTATGTAAAGGATCGACCTAGCCGAAAGTGCACAAAAACTTAGTGAATCTTGATTGATTCCTTAGTTTTCTTAGATTAGACAATTGTAAAGACTAACATTCATTAATAAATGAAAAGTTTTAAAAACTCATTCATCCAAATCCATAACCAAACCACAAAAAAAGTAAATAGACAAAGTGTTAGATAATAAATGTTCCATGAAATGAAGTAATATAATAAAAAGTAAATAGTCATTCACTTTCACTTGATCCCTCCTCTGAAGTAGTTTCCAAAAAGTCATCCACATCGTCCCTTGCCTGAGGTTCCACAACTTCTTCTATAGTTATAGATTTTCTACCTCGACCGCATCCACCTCGAGCACTTGTTACGGTAACTCGACCACCTCGAGCACTTGTTCACCTTTTGCACCTCGACCACATCGAGCACTCGTTCCACCTTTTTAACCTCTACCACCTCGACCGGCTTTTCGTTGCATAGATTGAACTTGGTCATGGGGGAGTGTCCGAGTCGTCGATAGGAGAAGGAGACCTATCCCTTTTAGATCTCCTTGGTGCTTCAACAGGATATAAACCTCCTTTATTAGGGAGTATTATGCCTTTAACTCGATTTCGTATTAATCTGAGCTCAGCTACCGTTAAATTATGACCCAAATCAATCATACGGCTGAGGTCTTTGGCCACCCAATTAACTCGCTCGACCTATTTTTTCATATCAAACACACGTACTCTGATTATTCATAGATAATTTATAAAAACATCATATACAAACATAATTAGTAGTATACGTACCACCATCTCCCGCCAATCATGTTCTTTACTCCTTGGTGTCATTGAACTCTCTTTCTCTGCATTCATGTAATGTATATGTGCCTCCGGATCCAAATTTTCCACATAAGGATGAGCCCACTCTCCATACTATTCCATGTAATCCGCATCCGCTTGGGAAGTACCATGTTCTACTTCAAGGAGTCTTCTACTCATTTGGTTTACTTCTTCGGAACAAGCATTCCAATGGTCAATAGTCGGTGCATTTCCATAGTTCAATTTTACCTGTTTATCGTTAAATTAGGAGTTGCCTACGCTCAGTCTAAAACAAGTCTCTTCAGGCACAATTATCTGGACAATACCGATTTGGCGCAGCGTTCTACGAGGATTTAAAATGATGAAC
This sequence comes from Papaver bracteatum, assembly GCA_023529315.1. Lineage (NCBI taxonomy): Eukaryota > Viridiplantae > Streptophyta > Magnoliopsida > Ranunculales > Papaveraceae > Papaver > Papaver bracteatum. The sequence continues at coordinate 44,450 of JAJJWX010002285.1, forward strand.
CCGGTTGCATGAAACAAAGGTCACGTATAGGTTGCCACATCAAAAAATACTCTATCATGAAATTCCTCTTCACCATCCTTATCAAGTTTCAAATATGGATCAAAAACCACATCTTCAATTGTCAGAGCATCCAATTTTTTTCGCATGTCGACAATTTCTTTCTCTTTAGCCTTCTGCTGGGTCCCTCCAAATGGGTATCTCCCTCCTGTAGGTTTATCTAGAGGCCAATTTGTATTCCGAGTAGGCCTTATGCTTTTAAAATGGTCGTAAGCCCATGACTGCGGTAAAAAATAAAAAATATTGTTCATAAATAAGTTATTACACACAAATCAGTATATAAAAGTAAAACAAATGAACATTTGTTACATTAAAACAAAAAGATACCTGGACAAGAGCAACACATCCCGTAATTTGTGTTTCGTTCCATCGAGAAGCTTTGCAAAGACAGTCCAACACATCAGCAAGGAGGGCGGTGGCCCATGAGTACTTAGGTACCTCGTTTGTTTCCTCATCGAGACTGAGAGTCTTCAACCACTACAAGTAACATGCATTTACCTTATTGCCTAAGAAATCGGGGAAAAGGACGGTCCTAAAAGCATGCAACAAGTAAGCTATAGCCGTATGTCTAGCTCTTTTTGTGTCCATCACCACCAATCCCATATTCGTCTTGCGTTTAGAATCCCCAAACTTATCCCTCAGACGACCCAAATTAATCTTCCTTGACATATTAATTGTTTCACCAATTTCTCCCGGTGCACTAAATTTTCTCTTAGATCTAGGAGGTGCTCCAGACCCTATCTCAAACTCTTCTTCAGCTTCATCTTTACCCCACCCAAGACAGTTCTTCTCCAAGGCACAAATCTCATCAAAAGGCATGGAATTGTTGAAACACCACTTTTCCTTCCAAAGCTAGACCAATGATTTTCTTTGCTTCATCCAGAGTGATTGTCATCTCGCCGAATGGGAGGTGAAAAGTCATGGTTTCTGGACAAAATCTTTCTCTAAAACCACAAACTGTGACAACATCATATGTCTTCAGCAAAGCATCGATTCCAGACCATAACCCCGAAGTTTTGACCAAAACTTGCACATCTGGATGCTCATCGTCCAACGGCCAAAACTTTGCTTGTTGGTGCTTTAATTTTGGGACAGCTTTATCCGGAAACTACCAAAAAAAAAATTGGTTGTAAAAATAATAATCCATAACAAAGTGAATATTACATATATGTAATTTGATTTATTACCTTTGTTCCACAAACCCTAGAAGCCCATAAAGAAGTGTAGCCAATCAAGACGGAACGATCTCCTGGATCACCCCAAGGTATCTCATTCCTCTTGGGAGGTAAAGGCTCCATAGCATCAATTACTTCTCTTGGCGATGTCTTAGGTTTATACTTCTTCTTTCCCTCCTTCTAGCCCTCCTATTTGCCCTCCTCGACTACGTATTTACCTTTATCAATAGCAGCAGCACCACTAGAAGTGTCAACTTCAGTACCTCCGGTAACAACAGGTACACCTTCATTTCCACCACCACTAGAAGTGCCAACAACTTCAGTCACAGCAACTTCAGTTCCTTTAGTAACAACAACTTCAGTTCCCTCAACAACTCCAACTTCAATTCCTCCAGTGACTCCCACTCCATCTCCACCACCTTCCCTTTCTCAAGCAGTCACAACTTCGATTGCTTTCCTTGCGTATGCACCCAATGGTTTTGAGTGACGAGGTTGCGGATTCGGGTCACTAGAAGGTGTTACTTCTTGGGATATTTTCTTCTTCTTTTCTTTCCCTCTGTTCCAAGACAAACAAGGCAAGAAAACCAAAAGTATATGAAAAATACGTCTGGGAAAATTAGACAGAACCAAACTAAAACCACAAACACGGCTAGGAAAAATGGTCCAAGACGCAAAATTTATAACGGATAGGAAAAATTTTATCGACCAAGCCGACAGTCACATTATGGATGGGAAATTAGTAATATACCTAGCCGAAAACAGAATTACGGATGGATAACCTATACGTTGTTATATTTCTAGTTCACAACTCATAACAGGCCAAAAACACGGCTAGGAAAGTTGGATATTCCAAGAAGCAAAAACAATTACGGATAGGAAAACCTATACGACTTTGTATTGCTAGTTCACAGTACAACACAGGGCACTAATACTGCTAGAAAATTCCAAAGACGTGATGAAAAACGACTAGGAAACTGGATATTACGGTCAGGAAATAAATGTACGGTTGGGAAAACCTATACGTAACACTAAAACAGCTAAAAAAATATGAACTCAGGAGAACATACGGCTAGGAATGCTCCATCTCATACACGTCGATCTAGTTACGGCTGGGAGTTCTTATATTTCCCAACCGTGTAATTTATAAATGGCTGGGAAATTGACAATTCTCAACCGTTATACTTATTTACGGCTGGGAATACAAGAACTCCCATCCGTAAGCATTTTCAGAATTCTTCTCATTTGCTACTGCATTGCCCCTTAATTTTCCATGTTATAAGGGCATTTTCAGATAAATCTACGTTGGGCTTTTACTAATACGCAAGATATCATCTCCAGTGCTCTCCATTCATCGCAATTGATTCAGCATAACAAGATTAACAACACCATCTGGAATTTTGTACCAGTTGTCATCATGTACATGGTGTGTTCGGCACAAAAGAAATTCTCGAGTTTCTAATAAGAAAGAGCATATTTTAGTTTTGTAATTGTTAAGGCACCATATAACCTTTTTACTTGGTCGCATATTATAAAGGATTTTGAATCCACTAGTTTCGAGTATGTAATGGAAAACTAGCCGAATCAGTATTTTCAACCACCATAGCATTTTGATTCAGGAACATTGCTTAGTTTACTCCAACAACTGAGTGTATTTTGTTGGCTACTCAATCATGTCCACAACTTCACCGAAATCTTCAATTGGCTCACCACCAGAGTTAGAAATGATTGAATTTGAAATTCACATCGGAATACAGCAAAAATAACCACATAGTACCTTAAATGATTTAGTAAATTTGCAACACATTTTTTCGATGTTACCTAAAAGAAGAACTTAAGCATTTTTTTGTAACTGAATTTGTGAGCAGACTAGTTATTGGTGGTCTGAAGGTCAGAATTTTATGATAATTCTTATCTTTTTTTAGTGAATCACAGCATTATACATGTGGAAACAACGACAAAGTTTTTAATACTACCTTTCTTTTTCCGTGTTTATTATAAAGTTTAATATTGTATCTTTTCAATCTACCAGATGCTCACAAACATTAAAATCACAGTTAAACTTTTCGTATTAGAGGGAGAGAAATTTGTAATTAGATGTCGGTGTAAATTGAGTTTTGTTAACCGGATAAAACAAATGCGTAAGAACTGTCCTTTCATCGGGATAAATTTTTACCAACATAAAAATATGGCTGGGACAAAAGAATTCTACAATGGTTTCTTCAGATTTTGGATGCATGTTTGCCTTTGCATGAATCGTGCAAAATTGAAACATGTGCTTGATGAAACGTTTTGATTACATATGAACTGATTTTATTGGGATGTTATTTTTTGGTCACCACGCATGGAATATTAAACATCAACTGCAGTTTCTATGCTTCGAGCTGAAGAACCAACTTGGGTATTGTTTTGGCTTATTAGTTTGGGGTCTAGTCATTTTGTTTGGGGCATGTCACTACGAGACAAAAATTGGTATTTAGAAGTAAAATACAAAACCCTTATCTAGTTGTTTTACTTAATGACTAATTTATTCCTGATTAATTAGTATTAATTCGGTTAATTAATTGATGTTTAATCATGTTAACCTAGAAATCAACTAATATTGATTTATCGTCAAAACAATTTATTTATTTTAAAAAAAAACTCAATCCGAAACCGGTTACAAAACTTATACGTTCATGCACTTGTAAACCGATTTCAGGAATCAGTTTACAAAACTTAGAACACATACCGATTGTAAAATTCAAGAGTTTTTTTGTGATTTTTTTCCTCTAGAATCGGTTTACATAAATACCCACGTAAACCGATTGTAAATCTGGGCATTTATTCGATTGTTTTGCTGACCTCGTTCTTTTTGCGTTCAACTCATATTTTCATGCTCTATAATATCAAGATGAAAATTTAAGGGTTTGTGCAAAAATTCAAACATAGTTAATAATGAATCGGTTGATGTATGCACTAGCGTAAACAGATTTTGGTTGATGTTCATTACATCAACCCATAAATCGGTTTATGGATGTGTACCATATCTACCAATTATGGGGAACATCAACAACAATCGGTTTACGTTAATGATTATATCAACCGATTCTGGTTTGGTTTTAGAAAAATTTGATGAGAAATTTCAGAGATTCATAGTTAAATCATCGATGAATTCCTCTTAAAAGGAACGAACTAAAGGGATTTTACTTAATTGCTCGAATTTATTTGTCGTCGAAATATTGTCTGAAAACCAAAAAAAATTGAGAATTGAATTGTTGTTTACGATTAGGTTTTAGTTTTTTATTTTGATGGATTCGGTTTTAGTTTTTCGATTGAAGATTCTTAATAGAACTGATTTAGGTTTTAGTATTTGTTTTAGATAGTTAGAATTATTGAGTTTTGTATAATGGTAATTTAGTATTTTAATACACTTCAGACACCCCTTATCCTTCTCTATTGGGTGGATGAAGAAATCCATAGGCATCAAATAAATGTCGTAGGCCCATAACTAGGAAGGTTGTTTTGTGTATGAAAAAAATAAGTATAAAATATAATACTTTTAGGATTCTTTTTAATATTTATTGAAAATAAATATGCAATAAATAAGGAAAGGAACAAAGAAGGATCCAAACCAAAACCACGAGGAAAAAATAAGATATGTACACAAAAACAATAAAAGAACGGACCCTAGCCCAGCTGGTCATCCCCGTTCCCCAAAGTTCCATGCGTTCCAGGAGGTCCCAGGTTCAATCCCCAATGGCGTAATATTGCAGGAATTAACATGGAAGGTAGTGTTAGTTTTCCCCTCTTGTGACACAATCTCATCCCACCATCCGCTTCGGCTCCCTTGGCTAGGTTATCCATGAGGCTCGCTGGTAGGTTAACACAACAACCTGTTCAATTAATGTAGTAGTATGTTTTTGGATCCTAACTTGTTAGGCTTCCAACTAGTTAATGTAATGCTATTTATCTAATAATAAAAAATATTTTTAAAATAATAATAATAATAACCTTAAGCTGGTATTATTATTTTTTATAAAAGAAGGAAAAACCAAGAGAATGTTTACAAATAAAAAAAAATGAAGAAAAGCACAAAAGTAAAACAATCATATCTTAGCATAATTTAAGAGCAGTTCATATGGGATGAACAAACTCAGAGTTTGTTCATTTTTCTCCCACTATAGCATGAACAAACATGAAAAATGAATGTTCAAATCATCAAATCTGTTGCTTTAAACATTGAGTCGGGACATCCAGCGCACATCTGTGGTAACGAAGAGCGATCTTGGTACGAACGCTGGCGTTGGAAGAACCAACGCGCGATAATGCCAGAAAAGTCAACGACTTTTGCAATAACGCCTGCGACTCTTGGATTGACGTCAAGTACATTATTTTACTATTTTTTAACAGTATTTTATCTCACGCTATCCTATTTTATCTCACTTCATCCTATTTTATCTCACTTAAATATTACATTTTATTTTTCATCTTTATCCGACAAAATATTTTACATTAAAAAGAAATACTAGTGGGGCCCTAGAAAACCAAATCTATTCATTTTGCTCTTCTTTATCATAGTGGAGAAACCTATTTAACCATCCACGTGGCCAGTGGCGAATCCAGAACAAAAATTTAATGGGGGCACAATTTTTTTCTCGAAGATCCTAACTAAAAATGTGATTGAAAAAACGATAATAAACAGCATCATAGCAATCCCAATTTCGCCGATCAGTAAAAAAACAATAAAGGAATCAAGTAATTGAAGAAGAAAAATGAAACATTTGATTAACCTTTGGAAAATAGACTACTTAATTTCATTGCTTTTGTCGCTTACGTAGGTAATACACACAAACCAGAAGTTACCACTACCGATAGTGCACAAGTAATGGGCGAATTAGATCATCGGCACAAAATCACTCTAGGCACCAAGTAATGCAACACCTTTCTCCATTTTCTGTTAAGGAATCACTGGAAGTCGGAAGAGTTTAAAAGGCAGGGAACATTCTTTTTGCTCGTGCATTGGATTTAGATGACCTGGAGAAAAATTGGAAGTGCTAATTAATTGAAACTGATCGAAATGTAAAAAACCAGGAGAAAAGAACGGTTGTTTGCTCTTAAGCTTTGGTATCCGGTAAAAAGAGAAAAGTGGTGACTTCACTCAAGTGGAACCAAAGTGACTTTGGTATCTGTTTCTTCTTCCTTAGAAATGGAATCGTGATAGTCAAGTCACCCAAACTACGGTAAATTAGGGATTATATCCAACAACTAATCCTTGATTCTTGGGTAGTTTTGTATCTCGTGGATTTAGATATGGAAATATGGCTGGATTCGTTTCAAAAAAGTATGGACAATTCTTGTAAATCTTTAATCTTATGGGGGCACAAAGTGATTTGGAATGTAATTTACATACGTGTTTTAGTTTTTCAAAAATCTTATGGGGGCCAGTGACCCCACTGGCCCCAGTGTAGATTCGCCTCTGCACGTGGCTCAACAAAATTTTAAGTTTGTTCATTTCCATAGAAATTTCTCTAAGCTTCTCCAATGGTTTTGTATGTATTTCCTATGTGGCAACACAAACAAGACATCTTTATTTCAAATTTTCCTTAAGTTTAGGTGAAAAAAGTTATTAATCTCCAATGGTGTTGTTTGTGATCATTTTCTTATTAAATGTAAATTTTATGTTTAATAATTTTAAGATTTTATTAGATCTAAAAATAATTATTTATTGTATTAGAATTAATTTTAGTAAATAAAATATATTTTTAATTAAAAAAAGATGATTAGGATGGTAGACAATATCAAGGGGAATGTGAGAAACTAGACATTCCCCTTCACATTTTCTACCTAAAGTCATGCATATATTGGTTTATGACATTCGGATTGGAAAATAATTTAAAAAAAAAAAAATGTGCATCCTAGGTGTATTTTGATATTTATCTCCACATACATATCATTGGAGAACCTCGAAGGGAATGTCAATCCAAAAATGAAAGAAACCGATAATAAAGAAGAATTAATTGGGGGATATGGGAATTAATTGGGGGATATGAATTACTTACCCCAACCCATGGTGTGTGCTAAGGGGTGACTTTTGGTTATGAATATACTAAAATACTCTTCCCTCAAAATAAAAAAAAAAACTTAAAATCAAAAAACAAAATCATATCCCCCATTTCCATCTCCACTTCTTCCCTCAAAATAAAAATTAAAAACTTAAAATCAAAAATCTAAATCATATCCCTCATTTCCATCTCCACTTCTTATTAATCTTATTTAGGGGTAGTGTTTTGAAACCTAAATATTCTCCATTCCCTTTCAAATTCTAAACTCTCCCCACTCTATATCAAATTCTCTTCACCTCACTTTGGAAACGAAATTTTTTTTTTATTCGGAAGTGATGAAGATCATGCTGAAAGTGATGATGACCATGCCGGAATTGATGAAGACCATGCCGGTACCGGGTTCCGGCATATGGTCTTTATCAATTCCGGCATGGTCTTCGTCACTTCCATTTTGAATTTTTCCTGGCTTTAAAAAGCTTGCTACCGGCATGGTCGGTTGATATGAAGACCATGCGGTATTTTTTTTCCAAGCATAGTTTTCATATTTATTTCCTATGCAGAAAAACAATACCGTCATGGTCTTCATATCAACTGACCATGCCGGCACCAAGCTTTTTAAAGCCAGGAAAAATTCAAAATGGAAGTGAGGAATACCATGCCGGAATTGATGAAGACCATATGTCGGAACACGCAGACGCGATGCCCGATAATTTCCTATCAATGCCGGTAGTCAAGTGAAAAAAAAAATCAACATTCTGGATACTTTTCATTCTGTTCCGGCATAGGTATTTAAGCGAAATACTATGCCGGAACAGGTACCGGCAAGCTCGAAAAAACTATTACCATGCCGGTACCTGTTCAAAACCAGAAAAAAATCAACATTCGGAAGATCAAAACCAGGAAAAAAATCGTAACGAGAGTGGCAAACAATTTATGAACATTTCCAACAATTGTCGGAATGAGTTTTTGGTTGAATACCATGCCGGCACCAAGCTTTTTCAGCTGCAACAATGGTGGATTCAAAGAAAAAAAATCAATTTTTCAACCTATTATTATCAGTAATTCTCTCATCACAATCATCTTCCCATTTTCAAAAAAAGAAATTCCTCTCAAATATTTTTTTCCCTCCTTCTACTCTCACCCAAACACAAATAAAAATACACACTAATTTATCCCCCAAATACTTAACATTTTACTAATTATACTTAATCACTAATCCTAATTAGTGGGGGCTAGATTAGGAATTAAAAAAAAAATACATAAGGGGTCACCCAGAATTGCTATTGGGACACCTATTTTGTCCCGTAGCTATATCCCCCAATTAATTCCCATATTCCCAGTTAATTCTTCGTAATAAAAGGAAAGATATAGGTATTTTCATGGACTAAAGTCATTCAGTGTTTTCTTATTTTAATGTAGTGTAACATGCACCGATATCATGAATGAGCATGCGATTATTTTATTAAAACTGATTGAGAAAAAGGACATACAAATCATATTTTAATCATGTGAATTCTTAGATAAGAGAAAACACTGTCTAACCAGTTTTTTTTTCTTTTTCTTTTCTTCTTTCTAATAGTAATAGGCAGAACTTTAAAAAATAAAAATTACACATTCTTCACCCTAGCCAATCTGGTGGAACAGACCTACCATACGGCTCTTGTTTCCCTTAGCCCATTGGGCAAGCTCATGGACTGCATTATTTGCATCCCGGTTAATAAAAGCAATTTCGATGAACTAAATCTTCAGAATTAAGTTTTTTTATGTCTTGGAATAGAGAGTGAGTTCTCTGACCTCCTTGAAAAATCTTCATCTTGATTTGCTCAATGATTGCCGCCGCATCTTACCAGAATCTCACTTGAATCCTTCATCCCTTAACTGAGGACTTAATAACCAGTTTTTAACTAATTAAAAAATATCATTCTTCGTCTATGTTGACAAGGGTAACTAATGCACCCCAACACTTACAAGAGCCGCTAATTAAGCGACGGCAGGTTGGGGAAGATGCTCTTAACATTGCAACAAAAGCGGCTAGGATAATGAGTTTCTTTGAACGGCATTTCTCTTTTGCGGTCAATATATGTTTAGTTTACTCCGATATTTCAATTGAACTCATCCGTTTTCATATAGCCTCTCTGAATTGTTGTCTATGGAGCCAAAAGAAAAAGTTACTTTCATCATATAGCTCTCTGAATTGTTGTTTATGGAGCCAAAAAAAAGTTACTTTCTTCACACTCACCGGAGAACCTTCACCACCGCAGAAAGAAAAGATTCATTTTATTGACACCAGAAACCAACATAAAACCCATGTGATTTTGCATGTCGCTTCATGTGTATGTACTCCCTCTATTTCTAATAGATAGGTTGAGTTTTTTATTTTTTGGTATTCATGAAAAAATAAACTAGTTTTCTTAAGTAGAAAGTTAAATATTCGTTTCAAAAAGATATGATGGTTTTATGTATAATTTATACATGAAACTAGCCAAGTTTTTTAAAACGGAGGGAACATAATTTTACTACTTTACACATAATAGGGACCACTTATCTTTCTTTTAACAAATTTGGGACAATTTTTTCTCTTCTTTTATTTCTAAAATATAAGGGGACAACTCTTTTTCTTAAAGATAAATGACCTTAAGATAAATTAGGAAAAACTTGAAAATGGTCTTTTGCGAAATCAAACACACTTATTTTTCTTGAAACCAAAACCTTAATGCGGCCACCCAAACACAAGCCTTTGTTGAGCATTCATCGATTATATGTTTCATCATCAAGCACGGATGTCGTCCAGATATAAGGAGAAAATGTCAATTTGACGGAGTCCATGTGTCCAAATAGGTTCCTTGGTGCCGAGGACCGGCATATATCACGGTACTTTATAAACTTTCCCCTTTTAGTTTATTTTGTTTCTTCGTTATTATTGCACCGTAAAAGTTATAAAAGCGCCTATTTTTATTTGTAAATCAGATCGAAGTGAAGTAAAAAGTAGGGAGTATGAAAGTAAAGTTGGAGATTTGTTAAGCCACTTGTGAAAAATTGATACACCGGCAATTACGTTTTAGTTAACTTGATTTTTTTTATATTTGCAACTTACCCAGGCGACATCGGCCTCGATGTATAACTACACAAATTATTTTGAGCAATCATCATGGAAATACGATAGTTTGAGTTTTCCTTCACATAAGGACATTATATAACTCATCTTATTTTGACGGACATAAGGAATCGGATTGGTTTTAGTTGGCTCGGATTTTTGTTGCAATTACTTTGTTGTCCTTTCATTGGTTTAAGTATCCATACCCTTTAACTTGAACTGGATACTATTCATACCCTTTAACTTCGAACTGGACACCCTTTAAGTTTCCTAGCTAATTTATCCAACATGTACTTTGTTTCTTTGAACTTTCTAAATTTTCCAGTATAAACACTATCACTTCAGCTAATTTTGATTAATTTTCATTAGCATGTTACATATGTTCCACGATTTCCCTGCATTATAAGTCTTAGACATTATAGATCCATCTTCGTTTGGTACTATCTGATTCAGAAAACAAGAGGAACAAACTCAAAAATGTTGTAAAATATAATTGGATGCGTAACTTGCAATTACCCAGTGATCGACTATGTGATTGTAAATGTTATAAGTAAGTCAAAATCCGATGGATATTCCAACAATCACTACACTATAAAATTATTCACTCATATACTTTGCCTATTGATAACAAAATGGATGAACAAAAAAAAAAAGGAAACAAATTACACATGAAGATATGTGACTCTGACTACCTCAGCAAAATAGGGTCTTAGAGGATAGATAAATATTACGTACTATTGGCATTCTTATTTTTTCTTATCAAGAAAAGGTTCTGAAATGTTTCCTTGTTTAGCAGAAATTGATCTTTCCTCGCCAGATTTCTTTGGAATTTTCCCTGGCTTGTTTTTAACACCATCCTAAAGATTAAAGAAAAAGAAAATAGTTCCTTAAATCCTTATCTTAATTAATTTTTCTTGTGAAGTTGAAGTAGAAGCTTAACTAGGGAAAACTTACCGCTACGCCTTTGCTAGCGATTAATCGCCGTATGGATGAAATTCGTGCAACTACTTCCGCCACTCGTACTCTGAGCAATAAGATTAAACTAAACGTGTTAACATTTATAGGTAAACTGTAATTGCTCATCTCAAGAATCTCATCCTAAACTTTACCTTATGTGCACATCAATAAATTCGTTATTTTCATCTACTATCTCCTCCTTCCATTTGATGAAAGGTGAAAAGTATTCAATTGGCACTTGAAAACCAACACATAAACTTATGTTGGGAGTGACACTGTTTCATAAAATGCTTAATTCGTCGACATAGTGGCGTGAGACAATAATAAAAACTTAGGCCAAACATCATGCACCAATAAATTTGGAGTAAGAAAGTCGAACGAAATTATGGAGATACCTCAAGAAGTTCTTCAAATACATCCTCCAAAGTAATGATACCCTCAATGAAGTGGGCGTTCTGTAGGTTGTGACACAATTTTGTAGTAAAGAGAAATATGTCTGAGTGCTGCGAGCTTGGAATCTTCTCAATGTAAATAATAGTGTTTTGTGATTCTTCTTCTTTTCTGGGAAGTGAAGGAGTTGTTAATTAAAAATCTGCAACAACATACTACTATTTGGAGGCGCTTGGTTTCTAAAATTGCTGCTTCTCATGTCGGTAAGGAGTTAGAGGGCTACCTTAGTGATTATCAGTTTGGAGTGAGGGTTCCTTGTGGAGGTGAGGCAATTCTTCACACTGTTAACAGACTTATGGAAGAGAAGAGTGCATCTACATCTACATCTATGCTCCTGGTGGATTTCTCTAATGCCTTTAACCTGATGAGTCGATCTGCTATGATTAATGAGGTTAGGAAGCATTGTTCTTCGATTTCTAGGTGGGTAGAGTTCTGTTACACAAACTCTGCTAGACTTTATTACATGGATAAGAAGATTTCGTCAGCGCAGGGTGTACAACAGGGTGACCCGCTTGGGCCCATGTTATTTTCTTTGACTTTACACCCCCTTATCCGCAAACACTAGTACAAATATGGGCTTTGGTGACAGTTCAACATTCTAAACCATGACAGTTCATGAGAGAACTGTTACAAAAGATTAAGCTATGAGAACAGTTTTATCCCAAAACACACACCAATATAGTTGAACGATCATGACAGTTTTTAAACTGTTACCGAATCGCTTTACAATGACTGTTTTTATAGGAAAATGTTATTATACAATTAGATATGTAACAATTATAAATTGTCATTATTCTTAAGCTACTGCAAATGTTTTATGTAAAAGTTGTTATCGAAGTGGAAAGTTATAGGTAACAGTTCTTTTAAATACCGCCACTTCCATTTATGGTGGCAGTTGTTATGCAAAACTGTTAATATCCAAGATGGAACCGTAAAGCATTTTAGTAGAATGTACCTAGTTTGAATCCTTGGTCATGAGTCCTTCATCATCTATTGGCAAACATATTCTTACACGTTCCCCTTAAATTCTTGCAAGTGGCGCAAATTTTCCCCCAATTGCCCACTAACGTCACATCTAATAAAAGACAAAACACGATCTCATTTTCTCTTGTTTCCCTCCGTATGGAGATTCCACACCATTTTCTTTCTAACCTTCCACCTCCAAAATAATTTTGAATTTATCCTGCAATCCTGAAATCTCGATAGTCCTCTTCTTCACTCCACCTCATTAGAAAACTAGGGTTTCGATTCCCATCTTATGATGAGGAAAACAAAAAACTAGGTGAGTAATTTCCACTCGAATATGGTTTTTAATTTACATCATTGTTTTAGTGCTCCTATTTTTCTTATATATTTGGTGTGATTTTTGCATTCAGTCTTCAATGAAATTAATTGTATATTTTATTTTTTCAGCAGGAATCTAAGGTTTCAAAATATCATGCGCAATTAGGGTTTCTTTCTGGAATTTCGACTATGGTCCGTGTTTGAAATTGGTACTTTCTACTGTTTTTGATTAACTCTCATACCTTAGACGTGGGTTTCTTCCAATTTTATCTAATAAGTCTTTGATTAATTTAAGTTTTTCTATTGACTCTTGAAGGGAAAGGAATTGCGTACACTCTTCCATGTAAAACATTGTTGTTTTATACAAATTGGAAGGTCAATAAAATGGAGAACAAGGTCTGCGCATTAATTCCTCGGCTACATGTAAAATATTGAAGTATGTTCTTAAAACTGGAACCACCAAATGTCTTTGGTTTCTGATATCAAGGTGTTATAGGAGGACAAATTCACGTGTCTAACTATAAACATAACCTTAATAGTGTAAAGTTGGACATAAAAAGAACTAAAGCCTCATAGCAAGAACCTGGTTCTCTCTTTTTTCGTTGTTTCCAAGTAAGTATGAACTAGTATCAGACTATAAGTTTTATTCTTATGAATTATGCACAGGAAGGTTATAAGTAGGAAATTAGTTGATTATGTTTACCTTGGTGATGATGGTTTATATGCTAGTGGTGTTCTGTTTAGTTATCAATTATGAAGTAAGACTAGTAAGTCCTATTAGAATTAAATGGAAACGCACCAGTATTTGTCTGCTCTATATATATATAATAGCACGATATGGTCGCAGAAGCTTGCTTGGTTTTATTCATATATTACGTGATGCTTTTAGTTGAATATTAAGTGATTATATTATATCTTTCTTAGAATCTTCTGTCCCTAAGTCTGAAATGGTTCGAAGTGCTACAGCTACCACTCTTGCATCTCTCATTGGAAAATTGCATCCTAAGGCGCAATACGATTGCGATGACCAGAATCGACATAGTAGAGACAATCAAACTCAAGACCTCTATGCTGATTGCATTAGTGCTGCTATTATAATCTCATAAATTCAACTGACGGAGCATTGGGATATACAAAAATGGGAGGATAAGGAATGGATATGGCATGAAAATTTGTGTTTACTCGCAGTAGAGTAGCACGAATTTCCAAATATCAAGAATGGATATGGGCATAACTTAAGGTGAACATTCTCAAACCTTGAATTTTATCATAATTTTTTTTTAGATTTATATACTACTAATGCTAGTATTTAGATTCAAACAGCTGGAGGTCATTGTTTTCCTGGAATAACTAATAGATCCAGATCTTATATATACTTATTTCCGGCCATCAGGAACGACATGGTTTCCAAATCTGCTGCTACATATGTTCTTAATTCTTATAGTTGATGGTCAAATATTGGTTTCCAATACTGGAGACTTAAAGACTACGTTTTATTCAGAAAAATACCAGTCTGCCAAATAGATTAAAGGTCTTTAATGAATGAATCAGTCTGTTAGATTTACGCATACTGATCCTGCACTATGCGATCCATAATTAGAAGTCATTTTTCGTTCTTTATGGGTTAAGAAAGAAATAATAATTTCTTCTGCTAAACTGCTTTGGAATTTTTTGTTAACCCAACAGTTCTTTTGTTAGATTACACATGAAACTTGGGTGGACAAATGACTGGTTTTGTTGTTTGGTGACATTGCAGAAACTTTATCGAAGTTTAATCAGTATAAAATTTGTACTTTGGAGTTTGTATCAATTCGTTACTAAATCAGGTTCTGACTGTCAGTCCAAGCCTTCCCAAAATTGCACATCCAAGCGGATTGACAAACATCCCTTTCCTTTTCTGCGTATTAATTGTGCTCAACCTCATAGCAGTATTACAATCTGTAGTTACATTCGAATAATATTTTGTCTCATTCAGTTTTTTTCTTTTTAGTAGTTACGCGGTACCGCGGTGACAGATTGGCAACCTTTGACAATCAATGATAACTACCTCTTAAGTCGTAACTGCATCTGACAGTATGTTTGAGAAGATGACCATTCAGGATATTCGTGCCCTATCGTCAGGGGTACATATGCAGGGAAGTAAAAAGTCTCAGAATGACCTACGTGCATGTATACATGGGTTGATTGCATGCTGAGTGTTGTTTTCAGGAAAGAAGTATAGATAACCTTGTATCCTTTGTGGTTCCTTTGGAGTTAGCTAGATATGGAAACGGGAGTGTGTTATGGAGATCGAGGGTTTGTTTTTTCAAGTTAGAGGCGACATAAGCTTACCTCTTCCTATTCAAGTAACCTTTTCTCATATTCTTTACAAAGAGATTACAATCATTCCTCGTGTTTACGGCTTATGACCAGTCACTGTTGCATAGTGTACTGTTAATCTAGTTATTAAACTTCTAGTCTCCACTTTAGTAGATATATATTCCATCGGTTTTTTATTGAGGTCAGGTATTCTGTCCCCCACACGAAAAATCTACCTTACATTCCATTTTCGTAAGTTTAAATTATGCTATTACCTCTATGTAGCTAACTACATCAATTCTATTCTTACACTGATACATTATCCTCTTGTGTCTCTTGTGTTTAATGGCGATTATTGTGTTTATTTTCTTCAGTGGAAGTCCGAGTATGATGGAGAGATCATGGAAGTACGATAAGAATGGACAAACCATGTTCATCCATAGGTGACATGATATCCTAGTATTGTTGGTCCAGAACAGGGAAACGAACATGAAAAATAGATTACAATTATGCCGTGTGTACATTTAATTAACTTGTAGTTAACTTATTTGGTTCGCAATTTCTCGTTCGGTACTAACTCACTTGTATTATCAATTTATTATGTTTGATCACGATTTTAAGAATAACTTACATTAATTATGTGTTTCTAAAGAATGCTAAAGATTATTTCCACTAATCTTATTTTGATATTAATCGTCTCAGTATGCATTCTGCCGAATACTAAAGAATACTACAGGTGAGTCAATGATGACAGATTTAACAAAAAATCTGTCATATAGCAGGATATATGATGACAGGTTTATGAAGAAATTGTATCTTAGACCATGAAATTCAGTTTTCGATGACAGTTCTATTCAGAAGATGTTGCCATAAAATGTCAAGAGTGATAGGTTTATTAAAAAAAACAGTTATCTTAGTATATGAAATTGAATTTCTTATGATAGTTTCATTTAGAAAGTGTTACCATAAGCTGTCAACAATGACAGTTTTATGAAGAAAATGTTATCGTATAGTCCTGATTCCATAACAGTTTCTTAAATACCTTTCGTAACAGAGGCTTTGGTGATAGTGCAAAAAAAATTCAAAACTGTCACATAAGTATTTCGGTGACAGTTTTAAACTGTCACCTAAGCCCATTTTTGTACTAGTGAAAATTGCAGAACTTTGCACCTTGGATCTGCAGGCTTGGTATTTATATGATGGGACTATTGTTGGGGATATGCTGATGGTTTCCAAAGCCTTGGACATTATTCAGCATGATGGGGCTTCGATGGGCCTACACCTCAACATCTCTAAAACAGACTTTTTTGGTATTCTGTTGATAGCAGAAGCTTAGCTAGGGGAATTTTTCCTCCTAGAATATGCCGAACTTCTATTGGTGTTAAGTTATTGGGTGGGACTATTAGCTTGGATCCTCAGTTTTGTAGAGATTTTGTGGTTCGGAGAGTAAATAAGACTATTGCTTTGATGGAGGCTTTACAGAAACTGAAGGATCCTCAGGGGGAGTTACTTCTGCAGAGGAACTACTCTGGTGTCTCTAGGTTATATTTCACCATGCGGACTACTAAGCCTGAGTATTTGGACGAGTCACAGGTGGTCTTTGATGATTACCTTAAGCAGTACCTTAGGTTGTTGGTTACTGGAGATGGGCCGGGATTTGGTCTTTTACAGCTGAGGTTATCTACGCTCCCCCTTAAGGATGGAGGATTGGGAGTGTACACTATGGAGGACATGGTGCAGTACTGCTATTTGGCTTCTTGCTTTCAGACTAGATCTCAACAGGTAACATTTTGAGACATGCATAGGCGTCCGGTCCAAGCCCCAGTTTTGATCACGCCCTAGCCCTCTACAAAAGAGTGTGTAGTATTAATGATTCTTCATTGTGCATTGATGATATTTCCCCCCACTATATGAGATCCTTGGTAATCAAATATTTTGGTGCAGTGAAGAAGAATATATCCACCCAGTTTGTTATGACATTTCAAGTGATTCAGCTATTTGGAAGAGTAATAGAGTCAAACATGCTCAGGATTATTTGATGGCGATTCCTATAGATGGGATTAATCAAACAATTTGGGATAGACAGTTTCGTGTTGTTGGGTGTTATAGATTGGGGATCCCTCTCTTTGAAGTTGGAGATTTGTGCTCTAGCTGTGGTAAAGGGATGGATATCTTTGGGGACCATGCCTTGCACTGCAATAAAGGGGTTTGGATCAAATACATGCATGATCTTGTCTGTGATACCTTCGCTAGAAAAGAAGTGGATTTGTGACTCCTCTCGGAAAATGGACTGGCCTTACGACTCGCGGATATCCTTGTGTATAGCTGGGATAGTGGTCAGGATATGTGCTTGGATGTTACCGGTGTTTCCCCCTTCACGGGTGACTGGGAGCGTAATTTTGTTCTTGGTCAAGCAATTGACAACGCGGTTGTGAAGAAGAGGGCCAAGTATTTTGAGAAATGTACGAGTCAGAAGCTGGGGTTTGGTGTTCTTTCCTTCACTACCTTGGGTGGGCTAGGGAGTGATACTCTGGATTTCCTAAAGAGGTTGCGAAATTACATGGCTAGTCATGTTGAGAATGTTGTTGTTAGAGATTTTCTTTTTCATAGGATAGGTGTTGTTATCCAAAAAGGGATTGGAGCCCAGCTTGTCGCCAGGCTTCCATCCAATACTTGTAAACTCCTTTCCGTTAATGATGATTAATTCTCTTAAAAAAAAAAAAAAAAAAAACTGTGAAAGAAAGATTGCTAATTTTTTTCTAACAACTATGGCATCAACTGGAATCTCTATTTCAACTCGTAACGCAAGAAGACTTCTAACCTAATAATACAAAACCAAGTCAAGGGTGAATTAATAACAACAATGAAAGATCACAAACAATGCATAGGAAATTATCTAAAAGTATGAATACATTGTCACTTGCAATACCAAAATGAAAGATCACTCAATTGGTCTAAGTATTGGGAGGTAGCGTTGGAGGAGAAACCTTCCATTATGAGGGACATAACATTTCTTCATAAAATACAATACTCAGACAGCAAATCAAAAAGCACAAAAAAATAGAGATCTATTGGAATTTAGAGACGGTTATATAAAATAAATTGGGTAGAAACTAAGACGGTCATATAAAATAAATTTTCCATATTTTTGTTCATGGTCATATAAAATAAAATGAGTTCTTGATTTAGACGATAGTTGTATCTGTTTGTTGCCACTCATGAAGAACAGGTAATGCCTCCTTTATAACACCAACTGGCAACTGCTATGTAAAAAATCCAAGCAATGCATCGTATGGACATGGTAAAAATGGTAGACAAAAAATTGAAGAGTGAGGTTTGATAAATTACCTAGATGTATGTTTTAAAAAGCGCACTATGTAGGACCGGCGCCTAGCAAAAAATGGCGCTAAGGAGAGGCAACATGACCAAATTTTTATTTTCTTTTTTCCAGGGCGCCTAGGGAGCGCTAGGAGTGCCGATGGTCTTGGAGCCTTGCCTCGCCCAACGCCTTTTACAACATAGACTCGAATAATCCAAGAAAGTAGAAATAAATGAGTAGTTGAGAATCGATAGAAGCCTATGTAAAATCGCTTCATTAAAAGTCACTGACCTCATGAAATAAAGAAGTAGTATTAGTCTTACCTCATATAGATTTCTTCTTTAAACCTAGATTCCTTCTTTGAAACCCGTTGTATATCCTCCATTTTGTTCTAAAATTTAGACCATCCTTTTCTCCTCTAAATTTTGGAGATGGAAACAACTTGGAGACCATTGGTTAACTATTAGAGAAGAATACTTAGAGAAGTGAAAATACTAAACTTAAATGTATAGTACCCATATTCAAGTCGGGTTTTAAAAATAATCCATTTTTTTAACCTTGGTGTAATGAGTAACTATAGTTTGGTTAAGAGTTATGATTGAGGGGTAAATAAGTAAGAAAAAAGATCAACTTAAAAAACAAGAACAGACAAACTAGGTGTGTCCATCAATTGTCATTGAATGAAAGGTTGACTGCCCTGAGGTTTGACTAGAACGTTTGGATTTCTATGAGGATTGGCCAATTATTTTGTGGGTTTGTTTTCGATGTTTTTCTCAATAACTCAAAGGTGAAAATTGTGTGAACCAGTTCAATAAATTGGACCAAAACAATTTCTTTTCAACTTCTTATGTTCATAATAGTACATGATTGTTGAGATTATTATTAGTTCCACATTGTCACTGTGAGTTATCTAAGATCCTACGATTTATAATCTTTAGGGATACTCCACTCATTGCCAATTGGTTTTGAGCTGGATGTCCATATTTTAACTTGGTATAAGAGCAAGATATTTATGTTAAGTCGTTTGAACGCACCTTGACTTCGCATCAACCGATTTATTATTATTGTCCACTTGTTAGACCCAACGAGGATACTAGTGAGTACGCGTGTTGGGATTATTTTTAGTCCCACATTGTAACTGTGAGTTATCTAAGATCCTGCGATTTATAATCTTTAGGGCCATTCCACTCATTGCCAATTAGTTTTGAGTTGGACGCCCATATTTTAACAATGATACACGCCAGTAAATTCGTTTTATGTGAAACTGGAAACATACAACCTTATATATATGATGGCCCGCTGGTGCATTCCTGATTTTCATTCTAAACTACAAAAATATTTTCTTTGGAACTTAAGGTAACTTTAGTAAACTTTTCGATGATTTTTCATGAAAGATAAATACAAGGTGATGTTGGAGGAAACCAAAGTATGTATACCATATACGGTCCCTTATTGAAGATGGAGATAACCATTGTGCATGTAGGAGCTGAATCTCGCGACAATAATGTCTCTTCGAGATTGTACCAATAAATGCGTGCGAAGCTCATCGCAGACCACTTGAAGAATGGCGTAGCAGATGACATCAGCTTAATCATGAGAAAAGTGTGAAGAGATTGAGAGATTAAAGAGTAATACGAAGAAAACCTATGTAATCTTGCGAGAATGTCGCAAGCCAGATCCGAAAATAAAGGATAACTTAGCTGTCATCTACTATGTAATACCCTATATATAGGACCAAGTAGAATTGAGGGAGAGAGAGATCTTTAGGAGAGTTTGTAGAGAACAAAGAGGAGAGAGAAAGTCTAAGAGTTATTTGTATATCCTGATTTTCATACCATTCTTGTAAGAAATTCCCAAAAGAAATTAATAAAAGTTGATCATAAATCTTAGAAGTTGTAGTAGATCTTTCTGAACTCTTATTAGGGTGTAGTTGTGGGATTTCCTGGAACTACAATGCACTGTAATCATATATAATGCTTTGTGGAAGATACATATTCCCTCCGTTCCACTTTAGATGATGTTTTTGGAGTTTTCACGTAGATTAAGAAATGGAGAAAGGTATTAAGATTTTCCATCTATACCCTTGAGAAAAGTCTTCAAACATTAATTACTATTAGTGCATTTAAAAATAAACTTATAGTTCCAAGACAAAATGTAAGGGTGTTATTGGTATTTTTGTGGAAAAATATGAAAACTTCCAAGTATTGTGGAACAAAAATTTAACCCTAAAATATCATCTAAAATGGAACGGAGGGAGACCATGGTTATAACAATAAGCGCCATCCATGTGGGTGTCTCCATCAGGACGGTGAATATTTGATACACTGCGTCTCACAGATTGTTTTTATACTTCTACCAGATCATGTAACACTAATCTGCACAAAATTGATATTGATGGAGTTTTAAAAATGTAAATTATACTAAAATTATTCAACGATGGGATCGCACTTTTATTATCACACTATTTCACACGTTGGACGTCATTTTTGTGAATTAAAACCAATCCGTAACGGATTTGAAGCTAATACTTTGAGAATATATTACTATTACATATCTCTACTTTCCTACCGAAATTGAGCGTATTCCGAGACGTATAACACCATTATCTACTACTTTGAAAATGCGCCGTTAAATATCTGCGGATTTCTAGCCGTCGAAATTAAGACTGGTAGATTGTAAGGTTTTATATTTCGGAATGTGTTCATTTGTGGTAGCCATTTAGAACTTGGTAAGAGGAACATATCCTCAAAATATTAGTTTCACATCCGCTAAGGTTTGCTATTTATTCACAAAAATAACGTCCAACGTGTGAGATAGTGTGAGAATAAAAAAGTGAAGGGATCCTTCCTCTTATTTAAGAACCCTATTTTGGGGCAGACCCAAATATTTGGGGGCATACATATAGGACAAAAACATGGGTGCCAATAGTATATCAAGGGTGGCCCTTATCCTGCATTTTTCAAAAATGCTAAAATACTCCTAATGAGATTAGTGTTTAGTTAATGATAATACTAATTAATTAATTATTAATGATTTAAATTATTTTTGTGTTAATTAATGATAATAATTTTTTGTTTAAATTAGTGAGTGAGTTTAGAAAAAGAAGGAGGAAAGAAGAAGGAGAGGAGGAAAAAAAAGGTTTTTTTTCTTTGTTTGTGATCTTTGTGAATATTGAGAGATGTGTGATACAAATTCGAGTGAGGAAGGTGAATCTTCATCACGTAAAGCTAGTAAAATATATATCAATTACGATGGAGATCCGGAAATGGCTGATTTGTTGGATTATGAAAATGATTTTACCCAAACTCAACTTTTTTCTCAAGCTCAAGATGATTCATTTATGGAGCCAAATCCCGAAGATGAGTACATAGATGAAGAACCCAATGATAATAATACACAGGTATGGTTGTATAAGTTGTTTAATGTCTGTTTTGTATCTTGATTTCACCAAAAGTTATGATTTTTACAACTTGTTCTGTGCAACAGAGTAATGTTCGGTAGCTAATATATATGCAGAACCATAGTAAACAAGAACAGTTCGGCTTATATTCGATTGAGGAATTTGTACGCCGAACTGTCATTCAATTATTTTCGCGCCAAATAATTTCCAAGGTTCGTCTCAAATGTGAGGTAAAATTGTAAGCCGAACCATATTTAAAAAAACATATAAGTTACAGTGTAATGTTCGGCTTACTCGTTCTACAGCCGAACCATAATTTTTGTTTTTAGAATTTTTTAGAAATTTCTATGGTTCGGCTTATAATATTAGTCCCAAATAGGCCGAATCCATGTTAGACATGTAGTTCGGCTTTATAAGTCAAACGCGAATCAGCCTAACCCTTAGTTCGGCTTTCATATAGTTGTTCGTGTTAGCCGAACCTTACCCAAAACCTGTGCGATATTGTTGTAGATTGTTGCTGAAATGGAAACTATGGAGGATCAACCACCGCCTGTTGATGTCATTCATGAAGATACTAGAGATCACTTCCAAACTGACTTGGTAGGTAAATAACGTAGTTTATTTTTTTATTAATTTTCAAGTATGTTGTATGCAAAATCATTAATAAAACTAAAGTTTTGTACTTGTGGATATGTAGACGTGGAAAACCAAAGAAGAAGCTGTTAAATGGGTTGAGGAACATGCTTGGAAAATCAATTGCGTCCTAGTTAAAGGTAGAAATAGCCGAAAGAAGCGGGTTGAGATGGTTTGTGAGAGGGGCGGGAAGAAAGTAAGCAAAAAAAAAAAGGTATGCCATATGTTGGGAAGACCGGGAAAAAATATAAGACTAAAACAAGGAAGATAAATTGTCCTTTCAAGATCGTCTTAAATTGGAACGCAGATGAAGAAATTTTCACAATGAATAAAGATATGGATTGCCGTCATAACCACCCACGTCCAAAGGGTTTTCATGGACATTATAGAGCCGGACGACTCAAACCTCATGAATATGCGGAGCTAGATAAAATGACATGAGCACGTATGGCTCCCTCTAAAATTCTTAGCAAGTTGAAGGCGGATGATAAGAATAACAAGACTATGTTTCAATAAATCTATAACGCGATAAGTACTTTGAGAAGAAAGGATTTTCAAGGTAGGTTGGTGATGCAATAATTATTGTGGTTGGCGCAAAAGAAGAACTATGCTTGCCAAAAGAAATTGGATGAATTCGGCCATGTGATGCACCTTTTTATTGCCCATACGGAATGCGAAAAGTTGGCGTTATGCTTCCCACAAGTTATCATATTGGATTGCACTTACAAGACCAATAAGTTTGAGATTCCCTTGATGAACGTTGTTGGTCATATGTCAACCAAGTCACCTTTCACCGTTTCTTTTTGTTTTTTGCATGATGAGTTGAAACAAAACTATGTGTGGGAATTGGAACAAGTGAAGTTAATCTTCCGGGAGGATGCTCTTCCAAAGGTCGTGATAACCGACCAAGATGCGGCATTGATGTTGGCTATAAGGAAGGTATTTCCGAACGCGCAAAAATTTCTCTGTACCTTTCATGTACGGAATAATGTTAGGAATAAATGCCAAGGGATAACCCAACCGCTCAAGTTGAAAGAGCTAGAGAAGATTGCTACATTACCGGATGGAGAACGAGAAGTGAAGAAGAAAGAATTCAAGGAAGCATATGAGTCTAATGAAAGTATGTGGGCATGTTTCCACAATGATTGGGAAGCTTTGACTTGGTCCATCACCGAAGAAGTGTTTGAAGAAAATGTTGCAAAGCTCATTGCGAATTGGGGCGTCAAATACCCGAAAATCATTATATATTTACGGAAGCAATTCTTGGATACGAACGCACATAGATTTGTTAGTGCATTTAAAAACCACCACAAGCACTTCGACAACCAAGCTACACGTATGGTAGAGTCGGCTCACTATCGTTTGAAGAAGAATCTATTTGGGTGCGTGGACACGTTCGTCACGGTTTTTGACGCAATGGAAGACTATTTCATGAGTGACGTTATAAGAATTAGAGTGTTATTCGAAAAAAAATATAATGATGAAGCATGATGAATTCCCGGATAATAAGTGGCTCCGGGGACTAACCCATATGGTCTCTCATTTGTGCATTGAACTTATAATGAAGGAAGTGGATTTGATGGACAAAATGGACGCTAACTCCCAAGAAGAGTGTGTTTGTAAAATGAGGGAAAGCATGGGACTTCCATGTCGGCATGAACTACTTCGGTTCAAGGATTGTAGGATACCTTTTGAGGCTATTGATCCTCATTGGAAACAATTGAGTAGTGATCCTATGCCCGAAGAGGACCATGACATAGAGATTTGGGACACACATTACGGGAAAAGGTTGGCTGAAATGTATCGTGGGATGTTGCGACCTCATAAACGAATCTTATGGGAAAACATGATGCAAATCCTCTATCCTCACACCCAACAAGGTATATTAGAACCGGAAAAGGGGCCACAAAAAGGTAGGCCACCCATGAAAGAAAACCGACAAGAGCAGAGAGCAATCTATATAAGCCGGGTCAACTTCACAAGGATCCTCACGCAACTCTTCTAAGTCAACCCAACTTAATTTGTTATCTTCCAATTTATTCCAACAATTTATGGTAGGATCGGGATCATATTCTGAATTTCATGAACTTTCCATACTCTTTGTTCCCTTAGAACACTTGGGAAACAACTTGAACTTTGATTCCTCTAGCACTGGAATCGTTTGGATAAATCCATATTGACGGAGTACTCGACGGGGATCAAACACTATAAAGCCTTCGGGATAAAACAATGGCCCATAGTACATCCCCAATGGCATATCCTTATCCACAACAACTTCATCATCTTCTTCATCCTTTTTATATGGTTGAAATACAACTTGTTCAACGGTCAAAGAGTCTAACTTTTATCTCAAAGCTATCAAGATTTCCTTTTTATTCCTCTTCTTATTTTCCTTGAAACTCCATTTGCCCGAGGTAGGGAATGTGTCTACCCATTTCTCATCTTCCTTGGCTAAATTCAAATCCGGAAAATGGTCATATATCCATACCTACACCAACAATATAAAAAACAAAACACAAAACTTATTTATTAGGATCAGTAGAATTGGATCATGGAGGTTGTAAACTTTGGGAAACAGAAGCAAGTTCGACTTATTTTGAAAAAACGTTTAAAGCCGAACCAACTAAGTTCGGCTAAGTATATTAAATTCAAAACAGCCGAACCATTTGAAAATAGGTTCGGCATACTCAAAAAACAAAATTAAAAGCCGATTTTTTCTTGAAAATGGAACTAAAATGTGTAAACTTACCTGAAGCATTGTGAAATAACCTCCAATATTTCTACTTGTGAACCTAGATGCAGTTCCAAGTTTATCAAATAGGAAAGAAAGGGTCGCGGTTCCCCAAGAGTACTTGTGGCAGCTTTTTAAATCCCTTAACAATTGGAGGCATTGAGCATTAACCTTGTTCCTATTGTTATCGGGAAATATAACACTTCCTAAAGTATACAACAAATACGCGGTAGCACTGCGATTAGCTCTGACCTCGTCCATAACCAACTCCCCCTTTGAAATTTTCTCCTTTGTGTCTCCAAAACACTTTTTCAAAGTGGTCAACTTGATTTTCTTCAACTTCTTTGTGCTAGAATCCACAAACTTCACCTATTTAGCAGCGCAGGAAAACTCCAATTCTGTTTTGTCTTTATGCCAACCAAGAATTTCCTTAGCAAGTACATACAACTCATCACAAGTCATTTCATAAACTGCTGAGTACACATTTTTCCCATGCGTTCTAAGACCACTAATATTCTGTGCATCATCTGGAGTAATTTACATCTCGCCAAAGGGGAGATGAAATGTGTAAGTCTCCGGACAGAATCTCTCACAAAAAGCTGAGTTTGTAACTGCATCAAATTCCTCTTGTGCATAGAAAATAGCAGGCCATAAACCAGAGCCTTGTACTAAAGCCACCACCACAGGAGCCTCTTTGAAAATATCCCAATGTGCATCGCTTTATTATCTAAGTACGCGAACTGCATCCCTGTGATCCGGAGTCTCGTAAATTCTCTTGGACCATGACTCCTTGTAGCCAATCAACACTCTTGCACCATCTTCAGGGAAACCATGGGGCAAACCATCCCTGCGAGGACGTATAACATTATCCGGATGAGGAATGTGCTTACCTGTCTCCCTTGATTTAAAAACTTTCTCTTGTCCTTGTTCTAGTTCTTTTTCTTTTTTACCTTCTTCATCATTGTGATCCTCTTGTTCTACGGGAAAAGAGCAAGTCATGTCAATACCCCTTTTGCATGCATGTAAGTTCTTTGTGCCACCACCCCGAGGTTTGGGAGTTTTTGAGTTAGAAGGAGTCACTTCCATTGTTCTCCTTTTAAGCTTGTCTTTGAATTTTCCCGGATGGGTGATAAAACAAATGACAAACCTTAATTAGTTTTTCAAATCAAATAAATATGATTCTACCACACATTTTCATAACTCACCTATAACTGGACAAGTTTAGAGGAACCTATTGGCCATAAACAGTGTCAAGTTCGGCACATACGAATTTAATCAATATGAGCCGAACAAAATGCACAACAGTGTTAGCCTTGGTCAGACATAGGTTCGGCACATTCGAACTTTATCACAATGAGCCGAACAATGTAACCAGAAGTAAGGGTAATAAAGTTCGGCTAATTTAGAGCCGAACTGTTCTTCATCTGTGTAAAAAAAAAAACAAGTTCGGCTACGAAATTTCTGCCGAACATCACCATGAGACTAACAATAACCTAGAAGAATCATCGATTACAGGTCATAAATCAACGAAATACGCAAAAATAAACAATGAGTTTGTGGGAAATACCTTTCTATGTGCAATTTTAAAGAATCATCCTCTAGTTCTCCCTCTCCAACACCAATCGATCCGGTATCCACTTCATCTCCATCTTTTTCAAAATCCATAGATTGAGATGCTACGGAAGCTAGAGAAGGATTCAGCACCGTATTTCTAGGGCATCGCTTAACACGAGGTGCCATGAATGTGTTTAATCGAGAACTTAATCGAAGAAATATTCAGAAATTTTGGAGAAAAAGATGAGAAAAAAGGGAGAGAGAAGGGTTTTAGGTTTTTAAAACTTTTATTTTATTTTTTTTGGTTAAGTAACGGTTTTAAGATTTGAATTTAGGATGGGTTAATTAGTGGGTAATGGTTAATTAGTGGGTAATGGTTAATTAGTGGGTGGTTGGTTAATTAGTGGGATGGGTTAAATTAGTGGGATTTTTTTAGGATTAGAATTTAATTAAGTGGAAGGGTAGTATTGTAATTTAAACTAGGCAGGGGTATTATAGTAACTTAACAAGATTTAGGGCATCCCTTATAATTTTGTGTGGGGTTCTTGTTAAGGGTGTATGCCCCAAAATTATTGGGTCTGCCCCAAATTAGGGTTCTTATTTAACACCTAAAAAATGAATGATCTTTTGGGGACTACACAAAAAAAGTGGGGGACTACCCATCAGTTTTTGGGGAGGATATTAGAAGTAATATTTGGTCACCCCTTATAAAAAAAAAATTTATACCCACTTTACCCTTGATGATAAACTTAGTCAGCGATTAGTGATTAGTTAAAAACTGATTAGTGATTAGTGTTTTATAAGTTGGATTTTTTTGTTTTTAACATTTTTTTTTGAGAGATAAGAAGAAGAAGGAAATATGAAGAAGAAGATGGGTGAACCCAAATTTTTTTTTTTGAGTTTAGTAATTATGATAAGAGTGATGCATGTGATGATACCTTAGATCTTTTTCTTTAAGAGCCACAACAAGAGTATGATGTTTTAGGTACTCATGGATACTTCAAATTTAGTTAATGGTGCTTGAATTGGCCAAAACATTCCCAAAAATGAACAATTTACAAATTGATTTCCGTTTGGTTTATAAAGTTCGGCTACAACATTTGAAGAACAATTTACTGAACTCATCTGCAAGTGTAGTTAGGTTAATGTTTCTAAAAACACAGGTAGCCGAACTCAGCTTTAATGGAGTTTTTTGTTTCAGAGAAAAGTTCTGTTAGGAAAAAAAAATTACGACGTAACCGAACTAAAAGTTCGGCTGGGAAAAAAAAATGAAAAAGTTACGACGTAACCGAACTCAATATATAGGTTTTCAGAGAAAAGTTCGGTAAGGAGAATAAAATTGCGACGTAACCGAACCAAAGTTCGGTTAGGAAAAAAAAATTGCGACATAACCGAACTTTTCTCTGAAAGAAAAAACTCCATTAAAAGTTGAGTTCGGCTAGTTCGACAAAGTTTTTCACATAATTCCTAACCGAACTTCTCTCTGCAACTTACAGTTTCAACTCATTTTAATGATTACTTCTCATTTTTGCAACCAAAAGCGAATGACAAGTAATGGGTTTGTTATAATTTTGATTTTGTTTTGTTAATGCTTTAAATTAAGCTATATATTGTGGTCGGTGGTGGTGGTGTCGGTTGTGGTGAGCGGCGGGGGTGATGGGAGGAGGTGGTTATATATATAGGTGGTGGTGATGAGAGGAGGTGGCAATATATATATATATATATAGGCTAAGGGTAGGTTAGTCATTTCCACATTTTAAGACACCCCTTATCATTTTAGGGTGGACATTTATATCACCGGGTAGTCCCCCACTTTTTTTGGATAGTCCCCAAAAGATAATTCTAAAAAATGTATAATCCTCATTTTAGACCTGTAACATGATAAGCAAAGCCCAAAAATTACTTTATTTTTGAACGGCCCAACAACGAAGATTATACTTTATTATTTTTAATTTAACAGTATCTAATTTCTATTTAGATGTATTTAAAAAATTTATTACACTGTTAAAAAATCTTAGTAGATAAAATTAAAATCATATCATTGTTTTGTCTAATTCATGTCTACCGTTTCCATAAGCCATGTCAAATTTTTGTTACTCATTCTTTAAACTTTTTTTCTTCAAATTTATACGTCTTCAAATTATAGGCTATAATTAGCTGGTTCAACTGCGTTACCTTACTACCGCGGGCGTGGTTGGTAAATATTATTCAAGGATGAAAAATATGTGAAGCAAGTTAACAAATTTATGATGGTACATGGATGTTATGTGTGCACTGCCATAACAAACAACTTCAGTTGTTTATAACCGAGGAATAAAGGAAAGTATGTTTAAGCTGTTTTTAGTTTAGTTTTAGAAGAGAACCGTGAGTGAAAAAAATACTGAAATGTTGGAGCAAATTGAACAGACGATACAAAAGAGCAAGAGTAGTGGGCAGTATGTTTTGATGCATTATCTTAACATTATACCCACACCACAAATACCATGGGTTTTTCAATGGTTTGGATTGTTATCCGCTTTTGATAAAAGAGGCAGTTGATTCCTGCTGCAGCGGCCGCGGCAAATATGCAGTATTTGGAGGCAGTATAATAAAGTTCATGTCAATCTAATATACTGCTAACTAAGACATTGGGAGTTCGAAAATTATTCTTACGATTGTTCCTTTGTACATTCTACTTCTCTCCTCCATTGTTAATGAAAATAAAATAATAATAATAATACATCTTCCCTTTGGATCAAAATAAATCTTGGGGTGTGATTTGGGGCAGATTACTATTTGTTTAATTTGTATGCCTAATTTCTTTGATCGGTTAGGTAAAAAAGAAAAATAAAAACAAAGGCAGACATCATAAAGAGAGGCATATGCTTCAAAAAAAAAAAAAATAATAGAGGCATACAAAAAAATATATATAAAAAAATCCATTGCGATAAAAAAAAAAAAACCAAAGTTTCTGACAGAAATTGATGCGAAGAATGAAATACAGCGTTACTCAAGTCAGTATTCCATCAATACTAAACGCAAAAATCACCATCTTGATTCAATAGGCTTTTACATGGCTCAAGAGTCCAGACTCAAAAATATAGTCTGAATTTCGTGGACCAGGCTTCAATTCCAAACTAATTCAGCTTGGGAAAATTAGGGGGAAACAAAAAAAAAAAAAAATTCTCATTGTTAGGTCCATAATTAATTTTGGATACCGTGACATCCATAAATATTTCTGTGACACCCATAATTATCCGAAATTATTAAAACCTGTCTGCATGACGGTTTATGCATCCGCATAACGTGTTATGCATACTGTTTTTTTCAGGGATAACTCGTTATGCATCCTAATTTTTCAGGGGTATAATTGGCAACGTAACTTGGATATAACATATCTAAAAATCCGCGCCTTGGAATTTTATAAAATTTATATCGTTGGAAATCTTTTAAAGAGAGCTACGCAACGAGTACAAGCAACAATATCAAATTTTTGTTTTTTCACGGAAAAATCGGAAGTGATCATCTTTTTAGGCAAAATTTTCGAAAAATGACTGCATAGCCATTATGCAGCCACCAAAAAACATGCATAACACATTCTGCAGACGCATAACCAATTATGCAACCATTTTTTCGACTGCATAACAAGTTATGCATCTATAACAAGTTATGTATCCATTGTTTTGGTTGATTTTAGTTCGTACAAAAAAATTTGGTGCATAATGCAGTATGCAGACATATTTAAATGATGCATATCATGTTATGCATCCATTTTCTCGATGCATAAAAAGATTATGCAACAATTTTCTCGATGCATAATGCATTATGCAGTCATATTTTCGGATGCATAACAGGTTATGCATCCACTTTCATGACTGCATAACTTGTTATGTAGATATTATTGTAGGTGCATAACAAGTTATGCAATCTTGTTTTTTGTAGGTTTCAATACTAAGAAAAAAGTTGTCGCATAACATGTTATGCAACCGTTTTCTGGACCGCATAACAGGTTATGCACCAAATTTTGTAGATACATAATAGGTTATGCAAACTATTATGCTGCATTATCATCTCTCCATCCAACCACAGCACCGTATCATCTACCCTTCCTTGTCTTACTTAGGAAACGAAGGCCGACCAGAACCCTTTTGAAAACAATCATTTAACTCCCATGCAAGTATAGATTTCTTCTCGTTGTCCGAGAGGATTGCAGGGCATGTAGCAAAAAGATTCCTATAAGCATTTCGCCAACAAGAATTTGGACTGTCTAGATACTGTTTAGCATCTTCGACCAACTTAATTCCGTTGGGTTCACTCAGAGGTTCCATTGAAAATAATGCAACCCCACTTGGTGAACCAATATTATTAGTTTTGGCATTGGTTTCATCGGAGGAAGAAGTAGGCGACCGCCATCCGAAAGAGAATGAATAACTTTTCTCCGATGAACATATCAAACTAATGCAAAGAAGAGAACACGAGACAGATAATAAGCCATATTTTGTTAGCTAAGATGATTTGAGAAAATAAACTTTAAAAAAATAATTAAGATAAGAGAACTGAGAAAACAAAGCAGAGGAGGTAAAGGTTAACTCATGATGATTAATTATTATATATAGGGAGAAAAGGAAGACTTGATTCTTGACCCCCCAAGTAAGGAACAGGAGATACGCACCGACAGAAAATGAAGAAATTGGAACTATATAAGATGGTGGAATTTAGGCATGAATTTGTTCTCGAAATCAATTGAAGAAGACCGTGATAGGGTTTGTGTTGGTGATGAAATTCTGCCGGATACTTGAATTTAATGGGTTAGATGGAAGAAATGGGTTTTGTTCATGTAAGGAACTGATGGTGGATTTTTGTTGATTTGAATCAAGATAGGTTGTAATTGATGAAATCGGAGATGGGTCCGAGATAGAATGGGGTGTTGATGCTCTAAGAGAAGTCAAAATTGAAGATGAGTGATTTTTTCCATACAGTTAATACAGTGTATGGCTTTGATTTTAGTAACTTCGATCTCTTCAATTCCCACAACCCCATGAATCTCTCCCTTTTTATGAGGTTTAGGTATAGTGGAGAGAAAGAAGAAAAGAAATAGAAGACGAAGAAAAAGAAAAAAAAGTAGACAGAAACAGAATTTTATAAATTTGGGTTTGAGAATAATTTTCTTCAGGAAAATGGGTGCGCGCACCTAGTTTTCTGAGTGTGGGTTTTACCGTGGAAAAATCTAGGAGAATGGATCTCCTTGTAGTTTTCACATTCAGCTTCGCAACTGGTGCACTTGAAGTAGAATCTGGAAACCTGCATCCCTAAATATGTCTCATCGGCTACATGTTTTTTATAAGAAATTACCTTTGTTCCTTGAGACATGTGATTCCCACAAGTTTCACGCCAAATACTCATCGGAAGCATTATCCGTAGTTGCTTAGGATATCTACTCCTCTTAGGTAGTTTTGTGGGATCAAAATATGGTAGAAAGTACGTATTCAACACTTTCTTTTCGTCCATCTTCTTCTCCGGAGAGAACGATGAATTCTGAAAACTTTTTTTTGGTTAAATCTGAAAACTCGCCAACAATTGATTCAAGGATTTTTGAATATGTGAAAAATAAACTCAAAGAGAGATTCCTTATATTTATAGCCTTTTGGTTTTCCTGTGAAGCAATTTTAGGAAACAAGTCCGAAAAGGGAAAGTAAAAAAATAAAATCATTCTATTGAATGCTAGTTTCCACCCATGAATACGACCGACGGACAAGGGTATTTCATATCGGCCTGGTAATTATTACACATTCTGTACTGCAACTCAAACTCATAAAACTGTACCAACTACAAACAAGCACGAAATTATAAATTCAAAGAGAGCACTCAGAGCATACTGGTGAATGGTTTATCTATGATATATGTAGGTGTAAATTATCCACAGATCCAGGTGGCAACATCTCAAGCCTTGGCGCACCTAAAAATAAAGGGACGCGAAGCATAGAGTGAAGACCAGCAGGCGCGAGATTTAAGGTGCCGCGTGGATCGGGCGTGCAACTGTCGGACAAGACTTGACCCAGCCCTCTGAAAAAGCTGACAAGATGGGACACGATGGGACAAACGAGGTGCAACGGTCAAGAGGATAAGAAAGTACGTGATGTATCGGCCCATTGCTAAGGCGACATATATGACAGGAGACATCGTGCCAAGAGAACACCCGAAGAGGTCGGCTCAGATGAGAGACGGGCGAGGAATCAAGATACGTCGGCCATAGGAGACGACATGAGTCGGCCCGAGTACAGAACTGCAAAATGGATGTAACATGACCAACACCCTAACTTGGTTGTATGAAACTTCTCTTATAAATAGAGTGACTTGTATTCAAGAAAAGTTAAGTTGTAATTTGGAGAGAGGGAGAGAAACTTGAGTTTTCACCAAGGAGACGTAAGTTCATCTTTGTAAGGAAGTCCGACTAAGAGAAACACCTTTATAACACTTGGAAGTAATAAGATTCATCATTTCACCCCCGTGGACGTAGGTAATCATACCGAACCACGTATATCTTGTGTTCATTGTTAAGTGTTTACTTTCATTCGACTTGAGTAGAAGCTTTCTATCCTTTGGATGTAGTTGGTAGTAAAATGCATCTACAATATATATATTATAAGAATTTTATTTTATTTTATTTTATTTAGACAGATTAACATGGAGACGAAGATATTGATGCTTTTACTTATATGAAACTTCAAATGTACACTGATAAAAAGATAAAGCACAAAACAGAAAACGAAATGATTTTGATGTATCATCTCCCAACCTTGCTCGTGACCTTAGAGTTTCTCATCCTAGTCCACTTGCAGCCTGCTTCAAAACATTCAACATACATATGGTTAGGAAAATCTAGAGATTTCCCTAGTAGTCCGCCTCACAACATTGCATTATGTTCTGCACTTAATTAAAAAAAAACACGAAATATACATTTGAGGTATTACGAAAATGGGAGAGGAAATGGGGAGTGATGAGTACATGCTAGCTACAACAAATTGACCAAGTAACGCAGATCAATTGGTTCTCGGTGCCCCTCGTCTCTCTGAATAAAATCAACCAGCAGTTCTTTAAGAAAGGAGAGGGATTTGAGATCATACGTTAAATTTTCCTTCAGTTGGGGGCAATTGAAGATGAGCAATGTTTGAAGAGAAGTCTACCCATGTAAATCTGGCAGAAACTTCAAAACTGGGCATTCTCTTAATTCCAAATCTTGAAGAGACCCATTATGGAGCAGACCAACCTCGCTCTGGATCTCATCATCATTTACTCGAAATCCTTGGAACTGATTGCATCCATAAATCTGCAGGACTTCAAGATTACGATTTTTTTGAAGTATGCTTACTGGGAAGTATACAAGCTCCTCTATGTTTTCTAAATGAATATGTTCGATAGAAGTCAGGCTTTCCCCAGTTGAGCTTACTAACTTCGGGTCAAACTTTTGTAGCGACAACCTTTTCAGAGAGGAAAATGCAGGCATTTCTGTCACTCTTCTACAGCCATTGATAAACAGATACCCTATACAAGGAAATGATGAATTACACAATTCTTGAAGAATTATAATATCTGTAAGAACGAGATCAACTAACCTGTTATGACCAATGGCTCTTCCAAGCACAATCAATCAAGAATTGAAATAGAAATGAAATCAAAAGTATAACAAGCACACACAACACAAGGATTTATAGTGGTTCGATCAAGATGAT
Source organism: Papaver bracteatum (assembly GCA_023529315.1). Classification (NCBI taxonomy): domain Eukaryota; kingdom Viridiplantae; phylum Streptophyta; class Magnoliopsida; order Ranunculales; family Papaveraceae; genus Papaver; species Papaver bracteatum. The sequence goes on from JAJJWX010002285.1 coordinate 79,152, forward strand.
CTACATCCACTTTGGAAGACGACGATAACATTTCACTATGATTTAAACAAGATTACAAGAGTATAAACTCCTTTGAAGAAAAAGACCCTCTCTGCCTCTTACTCTCTCTATTTGCATATATGAGTTTCTCTCATTTCACTGATGTTTGTGATGCTATAACATGGAAACTAATGGCTCCTTATATAGGTTAGAAGAGGTGTTAAATGTCGACATATATCACCATCTTATGTGCTCCACTTGAGTGCCAACTAAGCCGAAAGAATATCTCCACTTGAGTGCCCACTAAGCCAAAGGGCTATCTCCACTTGAGTTCTCCACTGTCCACCTAAAGGCTAGATACACTCCACCGAAATCTAGCTCCACTTGAGTGATTAGTATATTCAAGACATATACTACAAATCTCCACCTTGACTTGAATACCATCACCACTCATCATCATCGTCTTCTCTCAGCCCCTCAAGGGCTCTCAACATCTGTTGACACCAACCAAGTCCAAGCAGTTCTTGAACTTGATACTTGGAACTAGCTTCGTCAACATGTCCGCAGGGTTATCCGCTGTAGGAACCTTTAGCATCGCTATCCTACCTTCCTCAACTGCATCCTTGATAAAATGATACATGACATCGATGTGCTTTGTTCTCTCATGATACATCTGGTTCTTGTAAAATGAATGGCACTTTGAATGTCACAGAACAAAGTTGCATTCTCTTGCTTGAAACCCAAATCACCAACCAAACCCATCAACCATATACCTTCCTTTACTGCTTCCGCGGCTGCCATATACTCTACCTCAGTTGTAGACAATACAACTGTGCTTTGCAAAACCGACCTCCAACTGATAGTACTACCACACAATGTAAAATTATAACCTGTCAATGACCTTCTTTTATCAAGATCACCTGCATAATCAGAATCAACATAACCCACAACATTCGTCGAATCACCATAGTGTTTATCAAACACTAAACCAACATTTGTACTTCCACTTAGATACTTAAAAATCCACTTTACAGCTTTCCAATGAGCCTTCCCGGGACTTCCCATGTATCTACTTACCACACTAACAGCTTGTGCAATATCCGTATTTGTACAAACTATAGCATACATGATGCTACCAACTGCGCTTGCGTATGGAACTCGAGACATATACTCTTCCTCATCTGCAGTTTGAGGTGATTTCTTTCTAGAAAGTTTAAAATAAGCTGCCAAAGGATTACTTACTGGTTTTGCATATTTCATACCAAACCGCTCCAACACCTTCTCGATGTAAGCCTTCTGGGACAAATGAAACTTGCCTTCATCTCGGTTTCTATGAATCTCCATGCCCAATATCTTCTTTGATGTGCCCAAATCCTTCATCTCAAACTCACTACTCAACTGCACCTCCATCTTCTGTATCTCTGACATGTCTTTGCAAGCAATCAACATATCATCAACATACAAGAGTAAATACACAAATGAACCATCTTGGAGTTTCCTGTGATATACACAACTATCATACTTACTCCTGTCATAGCCATTTGCCACCATAAACATATTAAAACGTTTATACCACTGCCTTGGAGATTTCTTCAAACCATACAAAGATTTCTTTAACAAACATACATGGTCTTCTTTGCCAGGAACTTCAAACCCCTTTGGTTGTTGCATATAAATACGCTCTTCCAAATCACCATGAAGGAAATCTATCTTAACATCTAGTTGTTCCAATTCTAGATCTTTTAAAGCAACTATAGCAAGCAATGTTCTAATATAACTATGTTTAACAATAGGAGAGAATACCTCATTGTAGTCAATGCCTTCTCTTTGTGTAAACCCCTTTGCCACAAGTCTTTCCTTGTATCTTGTTCCTTCACCATCTGAAGTACCTTGTTTCTTCTTGAAGACCCATTTGCTTTCAACAATCTTTTGCCATTTTGGTTTTGCAACTATCTCCCAAGTGCCATTCTTGTCAAGAGACTCAATTTCTTCAATTGCAGATGCTCCCCATTCTGCTGATTCTTCACCACCGATTGCTTCTTCATAGGTTGTTAGATCATCCCTATATATGCTCTCACCTACTGCAAATGCATATGCAACCAAATCAGCATGGCCGTATCTCTGATATGGTTTAACTTGCATCCTCTCTCTGTCTCTTATAAGATTGTACTGATGACCTTGTGCTTCTTCTTCCTGGGCAGGTTCTTACACAATATCTTGATCATCATCATCATCAGAAATAATAATAATCTCATTGATTCCTTGAACTTGCACCTCAAGTTCCACCTGGTCACCAAGCTCCACCTTATCGCTAATAACCTCTTCAGCTCTTCCATCTAGTTCTTCATTCTTTGGCTTCAACATCGATTGCTCATCAAATTTCACATCTCTGCTGATAAGAAACTTGTTTGATCTTTCTGCAGGACACCATAACCTGTAGCCTTTCACGCCCTTTGCATACCCAATAAATATACACTTCTTTTCTCTAGGATCTAGCTTCCCCTCATTCACATGAGCATAGGCTGGACATCCAAAAATCTTCAAGTCTTCATAGTTAGCATGCGAACCTGTCCAAACTTCATTTGAAGTTTTGCACTCAATGGCAGTCGATGGAGATCTGTGCACTAAATAAGATGATGTGTTTGCTTCTTCTGCCAAAAAATTCTTTGGTAACCCAGCATTGGAGAGCATGCACTGTGCCTTCTCCATTATGGTTATGTTCATCCTTTCTGCAACACTATTTTACTGTGGTGTTTTTCTGACTGTGCGGTGTCTCACAATCCATTGCTCCTTGTAGAACTCATTGAACTCACCCCAACAAAATTCCAAACCATCGTCTATCCTCAAGCACTTGATTTGTCTTCCGGTTTGCTTCTCAACCATAGTCTTCCATTGCTTGAACTTAACAAAAGATTCATCTTTGTGTTTAAGTATGAATACCCATAATTTCCTTGAGAAATCATCAATGAATGTTAACATATATCTACCACTACCATGTGAATCAACCCGAGAAGGACCCCAAAGATCAGAATGAATATAATCCAGAATACCCTTGGTGTTATGAATAGTTGTACTAAACTTGAATCTACACTGCTTTCCAAAGACACAATGTTCACAGAAATCAAGCTTGCCTATTTTATGACCACAAAGCAATCCCTTCTTGATCAGAACAGCCAATCCCCACTCACTCATATGCCCTAGCCGCATATGCCACAACTTGATAGTATCATCTTCAGAACTTGAAGAACATAAAGCTGCATCACCTGTCACAGTAATACTTTGCAGCGTATAAGGACCATTAATTCTCTCACCCTTCATAATTGTAAGACTTCCTCTTGAGACAAGAATAACTCCACCTTCACCTTGATACTTGCAGCCATTTGAATCAAGCGTACCCAAAGAAATAAGATTTCTTCTCAGGTCCGGAACATGCCCAACCTTAGTTAAAGTCCTCACCATACCGTCATACATCTTAATTTGAATTGTACCTACACCCACCACTTTACAAGTGACATTGTTTCCCATAAGAACTTTACCACCTTCTCTAGCTTGATAAGTAGTAAACCACTCTTTATGAGGACACATGTGAAAAGTACACCCCGAATCAAGAATCCACCTATTCTCTGAGCTTTCGGTATGAACCGTAAGAACCGTTCCATCATCACTTTCTGCTTCAACATTTTCTGCGGTGCCTTGATTAGTATTCTTCTCGACATTCTTCAATTTTGGACAATCCTTCTTGAAATGCCCCTTTTCCTTACAATGAAAGCAATAGAATTTACCGGATTTTGATTTAGACTTTGACTTTGATCTACTCCTATCAAATCCTCCCTTTTGGTTTCCTCTTCCTCTAACAAACAACCCATCTCCCGAATTATCTTTACCATCGATACCCATCTTCTTTAACTCCTTAGAGTTCAAAGCCGCTTTAACATCTTCCATGGAAATTGTAGTTTTTCCATACATTATGGTATCAACAAAATTTTCATAAGATGGTGGTAAGGAACAAAGCAAACCCAAAGCTTGGTCTTCATCTTCAATTTTGACCTCAATATTTGCCAAATCCAAGAGAATTTTATTATAATCATCAATGTGATCTATAGTAGACATTCCTTCATGCATTCTAAGAGTATGTAATTTCTTCTTAAGATATAAACGATTAGTTACGGATTTAGTCATATACCTCTTTTCCAACTTGTTCCATAGCCCGTCCGGTGTGGTTTCTGCCGCCACTTCTCTCAAGACCTCGTTGCTCAAACACAATAAAATTATTCCATGTGCTTTCTCCATAAGTTCTTCCTTTGCTTCTTCCGACAATGTTGTTGCTAGAGCCGTTTTCCCCTTCAAAGTTTTCACCAAAACAACCCTCATCTTTAGCCTCCATAAATTGAAATCATTCCTACCATCAAATTTCTCAATCTCATATTTTGCCGCCATCGTAGATCGCTTCCACCCGAAGCTCTGATACCAATTTGTTATGACCAATGGCTCTTCCAAGCACAATCAATCAAGAATTGAAATATAAATGAAATCAAAAGTATAACAAGCACACACAACACAAGGATTTATAGTGGTTCGATCATGATGATCTACATCCACTTTGGAAGATGACGATAACGTTTCACTATGATTTAAACAAGATTACAAGAGTATAAACTCCTTTGAAGAACAAGACTCTCTCTGCCTCTTACTCTCTCTATTTGCATATATGAGTTTCTCTCATTTCACTGATGTTTGTGATGCTATAACATGGAAACTAATGGCTCCTTATATAGGTTAGAAGACGTGTTAAATGTCAACATATATCACCATCTTATGTGCTCCACTTGAGTTCCAAATAAGCCGAAAGAGTATCTCCACTTGAGTGCCCACTAAGCCGAAGGGCTATCTCCACTTGAGTGCTCCACTGTCCACCGAACGGCTAGCTCCACTCCACCGAAAGCTAGCTCCACTTGAGTGATTAGTATATTCAAGACATATACTACATAACCAAGGAAACTCCACATCCAATCTCTTCAAAGACATTCCAGTGAGCTGAAGAAACTGAAGACGTGGAAGCCGCCCAATTTCTGTTGGAAGTTGTTTGATTTCTTTGCAGTTTGTAAGGTCCAATATCCGCAAATTTGGAAGACAAGATGGAACACACATCCAGTTTGGAAGGTCTGAACCCATGAAGTTCTCTATATCCAAATCTATTGAATCCGTGGGAGGTTGAAGAGCTTCTAATACAGCACCGCTGAGACTACAATACTTGTGGTCGAACTCTTCTACTGGACTCCAATATAGTGCCAAATAACGAATGTATAGCTTCCCCTTCAAATTTTCACTCTCAGCATCAATTGGGTCTTGGACATTCTGAAGATCACGAACATCTAATCTCTCAAGAGATCTTAGGTCTCTTAACACTTCAATACCTTCAGTACAATCAGGATCGCTCACAACTATCTCCGGCACCTCATACGTCAATGTTTGAAGATGAATAAGTTTTCCTATACCCATTGGTGTTCCCTTCTCAAAGTAATAAAATTTCCTGAGTTCTGTCCAATTGTTTTCCTCTTTTGGAAGCAAACACCAGAAAAGATGGAGTAACTCAAGATTGCTGAGGTTGCTGCATGACTCAGGTAATACTCTGATGCGAGTACCAATTAGATTAAGTGACCTTAGCTGTCTTAAGGCTCCAAAATCATTAGGTAATGTATCTAGTAATGGGCAATCTCTGAAATGAAGTATCTTCAGATTATGAAGACCTGACACACACTCTGGCAAGGCTTTTAGCTTACTGCAACTAGTGAGATCTAATGTTTCCAAAGAGGAGAGGCTAACAACAAAATTAGGTAGTTTTTCAATAGGTGAAAATGACAAATCTAGAAATCTAAGATTTTTTAAACCAGCCACCGAATCGGGAAAGACTTTCAACTTTTCGCAATTATTGAGAACCAATGTATGTAAGCTACAAAGTTTTTTTCCTTTCAATATGTCATTCCTTTATCAAAAAAAAAAGCTACAAAGATTTTTCACAAAATCAGGAAACTCTTCGATATCGGTAAAGGAGATATCAAGGTACCTTAGTTTTTGTAAAGTTCCCATTGTTTAAAGAAACCTTTGGACACCAAAACTATTACGCAAGACCAGTGTTTGCAAATTATAAAACCTTGACCGAAAAATAAAAGAATTTTTGAGATTCAAAGAGCAAAGGTGTAGGTACCTCAAGTTTCTCGACTTAAAACTTACGAAAGGAACGATGGTAAGGTAATGGCCTGGTACAGGACCCAGATGCAATACCCGTAAGTGCTTAATATCAGATACTTTTGAAGAATAAACCAAGATACTATAAAGACAACAGTAAGGATCAACATTAGTTGTTGATCCATTGTGAAGAAGTCAATATGGATCAACTATGAGAGTTGATCCAGTATGGCCGAGTCAACTGGGATAGTTGACATGAAGTGAATGGATCAACAAGAGTTGTTGATCCATAATACGGTTTATGGAAGTTTGCTTGAGTTACAAGTATTTCATATTTCAAGAGTTTCTTTACGTAAGAATTGTCTAGAACTTTCTTGTTAAAGTTTAATTAAGTTAGGAAAGTGTTTATTACTTGAGAGTCAAGTTTGTAAACATATAAATAGGCTGCTAAGCCGTGAGTTTTATATACATCAATTTAGAGAAGCTTGTTGAAGCTTGTTTGAGTTTTTAGTTCTGTGTTCTTTTCATAAGTCTTTGATATCAGATTTTCTACATCTGGTATCAGAGCACTGGTATCAGGTTCTAGGGCTGTGGGTATGAGAAGTTAAGTTGAAGAAGATGACGAGTTTAAGTTCAATCAAGGTGCCTGTGTTTGAAGGTAAAAACTTTGAACACTGGAGGTTGCAGATGGAGAATATTTTCATATTCCAAGAGGTGTGGGATATCGTGAAAGATGGTTATGCAGAACCAGCAGAAGGAACTGTAGTTGAAAGGGCTGCGCTAACTTTGTTAACTGATAACAGAAAGAAGAATTCTAAAGCTACCTATATTCTTCATCAAGGTATTCATGAATCACTCATGGATAGAGTTATTTACATCAAGGATGTGAAAAGAGCATGGGATGGTTTGATAAGCTACTATACAGGTTCTGAAAAAGTTAAGAAGGTTAGATTACAAACTTTGAAAAGAAAATATGAACTGCTACAGATGGAGACAACTGAAACAATTTCAGAATTTTTCTCAAAGACACTGAATATTGTCAATGAGATGAAGGCCAATGGTGATACTGTAGAGGATTCAACAGTAGTTGAAAAGATTTTAAGAAGCTTGCCTGAGAAGTTTGAATCAAAGGTTACTGCTATTGAAGAATGCAACACAATTGCAACCATGACTCTTAATGAGTTGTTGGGATCATTACAAGCTTATGAACAAAGATTGTTGGAGAAAACAGCAGCTGCAAAACAAGTTGAAGAAGCACTTCAAAGTCAAGTTAGTTGGAGAAGTAATCAAGGAAAGTCTAATGATGGAAGTTCTCAAGGAGGGTATAATAATGGAGGAAGATCAAATAATGGAAATTACAGGAAGCCATATGATAAATCAAAGATACAGTGTTATAACTGTGGAGACTTTGGACATATTGCTACTGAGTGTTCAAAACCAAGAAAGACTGTTGCTAATAACTACAAAGCAAATTTCAGAGCTAAATTTGCTGAGAGTCAAGAAGAAGAAGAAGCAGAAGAGCAGAAAGCTGAAAATATGTTACTAGCTTGTCATACAGCTGAAGAACCACCTCAACTAAAGTGGTACTTGGATACAGGTTGCAGCAATCATATGTGTGGCAGAAAAGATTTATTTGGAAGCTTGGATGAGTCTGTAAAATCCACAGTGAAGTTTGGAAATAGTTCAACAATTCCAGTTATGGGAAAAGGAAGAATAGGAATTGTTCTCAAGAATGGTTCTAAAGCATACATCATGGATGTGTTTTATGTTCCAGGTTTACATCAAAACTTGCTAAGTATGGGTCAATTGTCTGAAATAGGTTATTCTATGAATATTTACAATGGCTTATGCTTAATCAGAGATAGAAGAAGAAGATTGATAGCAAGAGTAGAGATGACTAGAAATAGACTGTTTCCATTGAATATTCAACATCAAAAGGAAAGATGTTATAGTAGCAGTGTTTATAATGATACTTGGTTGTGGCATAAGAGAATGGGGCATGTGAATTTTAATAGTTTGCAAGTTTTAGCTAAGAAGGAGATGGTGTCTGGTTTACCTTTTATTGAGGTACCAGAATCAAGATGTGAAAATTGCATTTTTGGCAAACAACACAGAGATTCTTTTCCAGTTAACAAAGCTAGAAGAGCTGAGCAACAGTTGGAGATCATTCATAGTGACTTGTGTGGTCCTATAGAAGTTACATCACATGGAGGTAATAACTATTTCATAACTTTCATTAATGATTATAGTAGGAAAGCATGGGTATATTTGCTTAAACAAAAGAGTGATGCATTTCATGCTTTCAGAAGTTTCAAAGCTTATGCTGAGAAACAAATTGGTAAGAGTATCAAGATTTTGAGAACTGATAGAGGAACTGAGTACACTGTTGTTGATAAGTTTATAGAAGAACATGGCATTCAACATCAGCTAACAGCAAGATATACACCACAACAGAATGGATTTGCAGAAAGGAAGAATAGAACCATTATGGAGATGGCAAGAACAATAAGAAGAACAAAAAATTTACCAAAATGTTTTTGGGGTTATGCAGTTGACACAGCTGTGTATTTACTCAACAGATGTCCAACAAATAGTTTGAACAACAAAACACCAGAAGAAGCATGGAAAGGAGTAAGACCAAGTGTAAGACATCTGAGAATTTTTGGGTGCATTGCATATGCACATGTGCCAAAAGAATTGAGAAAGAAGCTAGATGATAAGAGTGAAAAATGTATCTTTGTTGGTTACAGTTCAGTGACAAAAGGATACAAGTTATATAACCCAGAAACCAGAAAGATAGTTATAAGTAGAGATGTGATATTTGATGAAGATTCACAATGGAATTGGAGTAATGGATCAACAATCATTGTTGATCCAAGTTCTGGATCAACTAAGGATGTTGATCCACATAATATTGGATCAACTAGAAATGTTGATCCACCTGCTACTGTGAGAACAGTTCCAGTTATAGTTGAGGAAGAAGTGCAAGATCAAGACAATGTGGAAGAACAGCATGAAGAAGCAAGAACTGAAGCAGTAACACAACAAGAAAATACAAGATCAAGAAGAAAATATATCATACCTGCTAGGTTGAATGATTATGTTTTAACAAGAGATGATGAAGATGATGATGATGTGGTGAACTTTGCATTGTTTGGAGATTGTGATCATGTAGCTTATGAAGAAGCTTCCAAAGAAGAAGGTTGGATTCAAGCCATGAATGAAGAACTGAAGTCGATTGAGAAGAATAACACATGGGAATTAACAGAACTTCCACCAGGAAAGAAACCCATTGGTGTTAAGTGGGTTTATAAGACAAAGTATAAGGCAAATGGAGAAATAGAGAGAAAGAAAGCAAGGTTAGTTGCTAAGGGATATAGACAAAGAAGAGGAGTAGATTATTCAGAAGTCTTTGCACCAGTTGCAAGACTTGATACAGTAAGAATGATAATAGCTTTAGCTGCACAAAAGAAATGGAAGATATTTCAGATGGATGTGAAGTCAGCATTATTGAATGGAGTATTGGAAGAAGAAGTTTATGTAGAGCAACCAGATGGCTACATTATGGAGGGGAAGGAGAATGAATTATACAAGCTAAACAAAGCTTTGTATGGTTTGAAACAAGCTCCAAGAGCTTGGTATACAAGAATAGATTCATATTTTCTAAAGAAGGGTTTTACAAGATGTCCACATGAGCATACTTTGTATTTGAAAGATGATGGTATGGATCATATTATTGTATGTTTGTATGTGGATGATCTCATATTTACTGGAAACAGTAATGAGATGATTAATGAATTCAGGGAGGATATGGTGAAGGAGTTTGAAATGACAGATCTTGGTTTGTCATATTTTCTTGGTATTGAAGTACAACAGACTGAAAGAGGAATTTTTATTAATCAACAAAGGTATGCTGAAGGAATTTTGAAGCGTTTCAAGATGGATAATTGTAATCCAATCTTAACACCAGTAGAAGAAAGAATGAAGTTAACAAAACATGGTTCAGGAGAACTTTTGAATTCAACAGATTTTAAAGGTCTTGTTGGATGCTTGAGGTATCTGACTGCTACAAGACCTGACATCATGTATTCACTTGGTATGGTTAGTAGGTTCATGGAAGATCCTAGACAATCACATTTACAGGCTGCAAAACGTATTCTGAGGTATGTAAAAGGAACAACAAATATGGGAATATTTTATACTATCTCAGAAGATCCAAAGTTGGTTGGTTTCACAAATAGTGATTGGGTTGGAGATACAGAAGGAAGAAAAAGTACATCAGGTTATGGATTTCAGTTGGGAACTGGTTTTTTCTCTTGGTCATCTAAGAAGCAACAAGTTGTTGCATTGTCTACAACAGAAGCTGAGTATATAGCTGCTAGCAACTATGCTACACAAGTTGTATGGTTAAGAATGATGCTGAAGTCTTTGTTTGAAGAACAAAAGACACCAACAACAATAGTTTGTGATAATAAGTCGACAATATCACTAACTAAGAACCCTGTGTTTCATGGGAGAAGCAAACATATTGATATTAAGTATCATTATATTAGAGAGATAGTCAGTAACAAAGAGTTTGATGTGGAGTTTGTTGAAAGCAAAGAACAGGTTGCAGATATTTTCACCAAGTCCTTGAAGTCTAACACTTTCATTTACTTGCGTGGAAATATTGGTATGATTAGCAAAGAGTATCTTGGTTTAAGGGAGGATGTTGAAAAATAAACCAAGATACTATAAAGACAACAGTAAGGATCAACATTAGTTGTTGATTCATTGTGAAGAAGTCAATATGGATCAACTATGAGAGTTGATCCAGTATGGCCGAGTCAACTGGGATAGTTGACATGAAGTGAATGGATCAAAAAGAGTTGTTGATCCATAGTACGGTTTATGGAAGTTTGCTTGAGTTACAAGTATTTCGTATTTCAAGAGTTTCTTTACGTAAGAATTGTCTAGAACTTTCTTGTTAGAGTTTGATTAAGTTAGGAAAGTGTTTATTACTTGAGAGTCAAGTTTGTAAACATATAAATAGGCTGCTAAGCCGTGAGTTTTATATACATCAATTTAGAGAAGCTTGTTGAAGCTTGTTTGAGTTTTTAGTTCTGTGTTCTTTTCATAAGTCTTTGATATCAGATTTTCTACAGATACCTTAGAAGGGTTCAAACCGCGACTTTGTTCAAGGACAATAGTTGTCCGCAACTTCTTCAAAGCATTACTCATTTTTTTAGATTCTTTAGTGTTCTTACGAGTAGTATTAGCAAGATGTGGTTAAGTATCAGTTGCAAATTATACCAAGTGATACTCTTATTGCTCATGGTGATAAAATAATAAATATTATAGGTATACGTCCAAGCTTGAAACTGGGGAGAAAAATCAAGGGACCCAATTACATCTCTCCATCGGGACGGTGAATATTTGATACACTGCGCCTCACATTTTGGTTTTGAATATACTTCTACTAAATCATGTAGTAACATGCACAAAATTGATATTGATGGAGTTTGAAAGATCGATGGAGTATTATTTTTCATTGACATTGTCTTGAGTACCACCACCCCTTTTATTCTAAAGATGACTTTTTATAGACCTGGGCTAACATTATAAGCAAAGCCCAAACATGAATTTTTTTTCTAAAGGGGCCAACAATGAAGATTATACTTTTTAACAGTATCTGATTAGTAGGTAAAATTAAAAATCATATCATTGTTTCGTCTAATTCATGTGTACAGTTTCCATCAGCAAACTTCCATGTCAAATTTTTGTTACACATTCTTTGAACTTTTTTCGTCAAATTTATATGTTTCCTGTAATTATCAGCTGGTTCAACTATGTTAATCTACTACTGCGGGAGTGGTAAATATTATTGAAAAATGAAAAATATGTGAAGCAATTGACTGAATAAAATGGATGAGGTACATGGATGTCATGTGTGCATTGCCATAACAAACAACTCCAGTTGTTTATAACTTGAGGAATGAGGAATAAAGGAAAGTATGTTTAAACTGCTTTTCGTTTAGTTTAGATGAGAACGATGAGTGAAAAAAACACCGAAATGCTGGAGCGAATTAAACAGACACTACGAAAAACAGAGCAAAGTTTAACATTATAAAGTGGGCAGTATGTTTTGATGCATTATTCTAATGTGATGGTTTTATTATCGGCTTTTCATAAAAGGGGCAGTTCATTCCGGTAGCGGCAACATGGAGTATTTGGAGGTAGCCTAATAGCAGTTAATGTAATAGACTTTTAAAACTAGGTTGCACCTGAGATTAGAAGTTAGAGAATTAGTCTTACTACATCCCTTTGTACATTATCTTATCTCCTCTTTCTATGAAAAATAAAATAATAATAATACATCTTCCCTTCCGATCAAAATAAATCTTGGGGTGTGATGGTGGGGCATATTACTAATATTCTAATTGTTTAAATTGTATAACCCAAATCAAACAAATACCGTAATTTGTATGTCTAATTTCTTTGGTCAGGTATGTAAAAAGGAAAAATAAAAAACAATGGCAGACATCGAAAAGAAGAAGAAGAAAAAAAGGTCCATTGCGATAAAAAAAAATAAGTGCAAAAGGTTTGACAGAATTTGATACCAAGAGTGAAGCACACCATTACTATAGTCAGTATTCGACCAATACTACAAGCAAAATTCAACAACTTGATACAATAGGCTTTTACATCCAGACTCGAGATATAGTCAGAATGTTGTGGATGACTCTTCAATTTAAAACTAATTCAGCTTCGCAACTGGTGCACTTGAAGTAGAAAGACGTCTCATCGGTTACATCTTTTTTATAAGAAATTACCTTTGTTCCTCTAGAGATGTGATTCCCACAAGTTTCGCACCAAAAATCCACCGGAAGCATTATCCGTAGTTGCTTGGGATATCTACTCGTCTTAGGTAGTTTTGTTGGATCAAAATTTGGTGGAAAGTATGTAGTTGCAGGAAATCCTACAACTAACACCCAAGTAAATGTATGAAATGAATCTAAGAAATTATAAGAAAAGTCTAAATCATTTTATTAAAAGATAGAACAAATACAAAGTGGAAGTATGAAAACCCTAACTTGGAGAACAAAACAACTTTCTCTTTCCTAAAATTCTTATCTAAGCTGTCAAAACGATCTCCCTTCTTTACAATGGATTCTTGTCCCTGTTATAGGAGTTGCATAGTGGAGGACAGCTAATAAAGCCCTTATTTTTGGATCTGAGAGGGCGTTATGATCGCCTGCTATTAAATAACTCCTCACTGAGCTTATATTTGCCGCGCTGAGATTTTAACTACCGCACTAATCTTCACACTTTTGGTCTGTCTTGGGGAGGTCATCTCATCTGTCAGTAGAAATGTAATGAGCGCGTCATATTCGCCTGCTATTAAATAACTCCTTCGCCTTACTATCGGGTGTGAGGAATTTTGCACCCACATTTTGCCTCTTCCCGTGTCATTCTTTTGAAGGAAAGGACGATAAGAGAAGCCTTAATCTTCTGCATCAAATTTTTCTTTTAGCATTCTTTTAGATCCACCGACATTTTTCCGGAATACCGGCATAACAGTCTACATGTGTTGACTTTACCACTCATTGATTGACACGTCTCTAGTAAATTCCCTTTTTATTGGTAACCGCCTCTTCACATCAATCCTTCAATTAATGCGCATGTGGGATGGAATATCTTGGGAAAAGGAATGAAATCTTTTATCTACCCTCATACGCCTTCAATATTCTTTTTTACCTTCTTTCTTCTTTTTCTTTGTAACTTTATCTTCTGCGGCTACTGCTCGATTCATCATCTTTTATTGTATCTTCTTTTCAAAACTATCATTCCCTCTTTCAATTTTAATTTCACCATTTTGAAATCTTGATTACCTTAATCTTGATTAATCTGATCATCCTTTGATTTCAAACTTTCTGAACTTTCTTTCTCTATTCCATATTCCCATACTTTAAATGGATCCTCGACCAGGAAATAAACTTCTTAAGGAACTCGTAAGAGTGAAGGATGAACTTAAATCAAAAGGAATCACAATAACAGTTCCCCCAGGTTCGAGTCATAATATCGTGCTTGGACTTGATTGGTTCACATCTAAACAATGGAATGACCAGAGGGCCATTGTTTCGCTTGGAAAACTTTCGGCTGGGCTCCCCATTCCTCTTTACAATCCTAAAATCCCTCTTTTCTATGAGATGTTGGCAAATTTACATTGCAAGATTATTTTTATTTTATTTTTAAAGCATGGGACATTGTTAGATGGTTGCAATAAGTGTGTTTTTCATTTTCTTCTTTGCCTCCCTCGAAGTCGTATGCTCAACTTCATATATATTCTTTTATTTCATCACATTATTCAACGAAGAAGGATCCCCTCACACTTTTATTATCACATTATCTCACATGTTGAATGTCATTTTTGTGAATAAAACCAAACCGTAACGGATTTGAAACTAATATTTTGAGGATATGTTCTTCTTACCAAGTGCTACATGCCTACAAAAAATGAGCACATTCCGAAATATAAAACCTCATAATCTACCGGTCACAATTTCGACGGCCAGAAATCCGTTGATTTTTAACTGCTCATTTTCAAAGTAGTAGATGGTGATGTTATACATCTCGGAATACACTCATTTTCGGTAGGAACATATGGTTATGTAATAGTAACATATCCTTAAATTATCAACTTCAAACCCGTTACAGTTTGGTTTTTATTCACAAAAATGACGTCCAACGTGTGAAATAGTGTGATAATAAAAGTGTGAGGGGATCCCTCCTCAATGCCAATAAATTTATTATAAGTGTGAACATGAAATGAACAGACATTTATTTCTTCTTTGGTAACCCATTTTATTTAGTTTCCAAATTCCAGAAAAAGTTTCTTTCATTCAATTTTGTAATAGATATTACTGGCATTAGAAAATCCAGTAATCTAATAATATGTTGGAGTAAATTGAGACGCGTATACAAACTAGTACTTTTTATCCAGAAAAAATATTGCCAAGATTGTTGGTATCAAATCCAAATGGTGGAATTGTAAGCTGGACTCTAAGCACCCAGATATATAAAATGACATCTATAAAAGCAAATGGTTATTCGGACTACAATTATTTTTGAGTCCATCTGATTATTGAGGCCCATCATTTACCAAGCAGTTTTACTTCTTGTTTGATTAGGCCCATTAGGGAGACCACACAAAATGCATTGCAATTTGCAAGAGTCATCAGCCTCAGCTCGCTCATTTTTTGCCAAGACGTATTATTATTCGATCATAAAGTTGTACATGATTGACGCCAGTAAATTCATTATATGTGAAATTGAAAATATACACCCTCTGTAGATAATGGCCCGCTCGCTGGTGCATTTTTGATTTGCTTTCTAAACTACAAAAAATATTTTCTTTGGAACTAAGGTAGCTTTCATAAACTTTTTGACGATTGTTTATATGAAAGATAAATACAAGGTGATGTTGAAAGAAACCAAAGTATGTGTACCATATATAGCCTGCCCCTTATTGAAGGTGGAGATATAACCATTGTGCACTGGGATCATATATACTTCTACTAAATCATGTAATGCTAATTTGCCAAAAGTTGATATTGATGGAGTTTCAAAAAAATGAATTGAAACTCCAAAAATGAAAATCATTTTTGACCTGGGCTAACATTATAATCGAAGCCCAAAAATGACTTTATTTTTAAAGGGCCCAACAATGAAGGTTATGCTTCATATATTTTTAAAAAGAACCATCTTTTGGGGACTACCCAAAAAAGTTGGGGGACTACCCATCAATTTTTGTGGAGGATATTAGAAGTAATATTTGGTCACCCCTTATAATTTTTGTTTCTAATACCCATTTTACCCTTGATGATAAACTTAGTTAGTGATTAGTTAAAAACTGATTAGTGATTAGGGATTAGTGATTAGTGTTTTATAAGTTGGATTGTTTTGTTTTTAACATTTTTTTTTGAGAGATAAGAAGAAGAAGGAAATAGGAAGAACAAGAGTATGATGTTTTAGGTACTCATGGATACTTCAAATTTAGTTAATGGTGCTTGAATTGGCCAAAACATTCCTAAAAATGAACAATTTACAAATTGATTTTCGTTTGGTTTACAAAGTTCGGCTACAACATTTGAAGAATGAGTTAGAACTCATCTGCAAGTGTAGTTCGGTTAATGTTTATAAAAACACAGTGAGCGAACTCAGATTTAATGGAATTTTTGTTTCGAGAAACGTTTCGGTTAGGAATTTTTTTTTACGACGTAACCGAACTAAAAGTTCGTCTGGGAAAAAAAAATTGAAAAAAAGTTATGACGTAACCAGAACTCAATATATAGGTTTTCATAGAAAAGTTCGGTTAGGAGAAAAAATTTGACGTAACCTGGAACCGAAGTTCGGTTAGGAAAAAAATTGCGACGTAAATAGGAACTTTTCTTGAAAGAAAAACCTCCATTAAAAGTTGAGTTCGGCTAGTTCGACAAAGTTTTTCACATAATTCCTAACCGAACTTCTCTCTGCAACTTACATTTTCAACTCATTTTAATGATTACTTCTCATTTTTGCAACAAAAAACGAATGACAAGTAATGGGTTTGTTATAATTTTGATTTTGATTTTGTTTTATTAATGATTTAAATTAAGCTATATATTGTGGTCGGTGGTGGTGGTGGTTCAAGGTGGTCGGTGGTGGTGAGCGGCGGGGGTGATGGGAGGAGGTGGTTATATATATAGGTGGTGGTGATGAGAGGAGGTGATAATATATATATAGGTTAAGGGTAGGTTAGTCATTTCCACATTTTAGGACACCCCTTATCATTGTAGGGTGGACATTTGTATCACTGGGTAGTCCCCCACTTTTTTTGGGTAGTCCCCAAAAGATGGTTCTTTAAAAAAGTATCTCATTACCTAGGAAGCACTGACACGCACACGACATGACGCGGATATAAGACTGGAAAAATTCAGAATCATAGTATTATTATAGTATATCAAATGCATTAATCACGCAAATAAATAAAAAACTCAATCTTATGCTGTTAGATTAGCCCACCGGTGAAAAGTTTAACTACTAGATTACCAAACTAGTAAAATGGGGTTTAGATTTCTATACGCATATCATGTCGGTGTCCCACGCGCGTTCTATGTCCGACGCAGACGGCACCAATACACATCAATGCTTTGTATCCGGTTACTATTTAGACGTATCGAATTTCTTTATTACACTGTACAAAAAAATCTTAGTAGGTAAATTGAAATCATATCATCGTTTGTCTAATTCACGTGTACCGTTTCCACAAACAAATTAACTTCCATGACAAATTTTTGTTACACATTCTTTTAACTTTTTTCTTCAAATTTATATGTTTCCTGTAATTATCAGCTGGGCGTTGATCTATAACTGCGGGAGTGGAAAATATTATTCAAAGATGAAAAATATGTGAAGCAATAGACTGAATAAATGGATGAGGGTACATGGATGTTACGTGTGCATTGCCACAACAAACAACTTCAGCTGTTTATAATTTTGAGGAATAAAGGAAAGGATGTTTAAGTTGCTTTTAGTTTAGTTGAGATGAGAACGATAAGCGGAAGAAACACTGAAATGCTGGAGCAAATTGAACTGACAATACGAAAAACAGAGCAAAGCATGGTTAAACTGTTTTTTAGGGTTATAAAGTGGGCAGTA
Source organism: Papaver bracteatum (assembly GCA_023529315.1). Taxonomy (NCBI): domain Eukaryota; kingdom Viridiplantae; phylum Streptophyta; class Magnoliopsida; order Ranunculales; family Papaveraceae; genus Papaver; species Papaver bracteatum. The sequence goes on from JAJJWX010002285.1 coordinate 96,996, forward strand.
TGTTTTAATGCGTTATTCGAATGTAATGATTTCGTCATCGGTTTTTAATAAAAGGAGCATTCATTCCGGTAGTGGAAACAGGGGGCATTTGGAGGTACCGTAATAGCAGTTAATGTAATATACTTTTAAAATTAGGTCGGACCAGATTGAAGAATTAGTCTTACTAAATCTTTTAACTTAGTAGTTTGTTCGTTTGAACATTCTAGTATCTCGTCTTTCGATAAAAAGTAAAATAATAACAAAAAATCTTTCCACTGGATGAAAATAAATCTTGGGTGTTTTGTTGGGGTAGATTAGTAATACGCTAATTGTTTAATTTGTGTAACCGAATAATTTCTTTGGTCAGTCTGGTGAAAAAGAAAAAGTTTTGACAAAATTTGATGCCAAGAGTGAAGCACTCCATTACTCTGAGTCCCTAAGTGCTACACTTTTCCCGCTCCCTTCTTCAATTACGTGTCATCGTTATTAGCCCTTAATCCATGGATTGAGATTAATAAGGGGTTCGATTATTATTGAATTTAACCAACAGATGCTTGACACATAAGCGGGGGAAAGTAGTGGGGGACGTTTAGCATTTTCCACTCTTAGTCTTCAGAGACTAGAGCTGGCAAATGGGCGGGTCGGGGCTGGCTTGTACCCAACCCACGGGTTACAGATTAAAACAAGCTCAAGCTTGGGGGTTGTTATTATTCAAGGGTAGGGACAGAGCCAAGAATCATGGGAAAGGGGTGCAAACAAAATTTTAAGGGGTGCAAAAATGCTAAAACAAACTTATATGTGGAAAAATAATAATCTTAAAGGGCCTAAAATAGGCTTTGGAACCAGCTGGGCAGGGGTATAAGTGCACACCCTTGCAATAGGCTGGCTCTGCCCCTGTTCAAGGGTCGCCATTTCTTCAACCCGCACTAGTAGCAGGTAAAGCTTGCAGGCTTGCGGGTTAGCCCGTATAATTAATATTTAAAATTAAAGTTTCATTCACTTAAATTCTGACAAATTATAAAATAATACAAATTAACAATAATTTTACAATAATTTCTTCACTAATACTTCATCGATTCATGTCATGATCATCTTCAACAAAGAAAAACAACTCTCCATACCATATTAATAACCATTTCATGCACAAAATGAAAATGTATAACATTAATTCCTCTTATTTCTGAAATCGTCACCTATCAGTCAAATCCCAATTATTTCAAAGTGACTAATTATCAACTGTAAGTGCACAATGCAAAGACACACAACAACGTAAGCAAAAGTGAGTCAGTAAAGAAAATGGCAACAAAACTTAACTATAGAAATTATAAGTTGGGCATTTCCACATACAGTTAGAGTACACGAACTTCATTCAAGCATATAATTTAATTTGAAGCTTCAAACCACACTCAAATCAAATCAGTGGTGAGTTTGTTACCTTCAGAATTATAGTCGAAGGTTGTGGAATTGTGATATAGAGTTGAGTGTTCAGTCTCTGTCAGTATGCAAAAAAACTCTAAATTTTTGGAGAGAGTTGGAAATTAGTAAGGGTTTGTCACCAATTGATAGATTCCTACTGCTGCGAAAGTATAAGGAGAGATCTGTACTATAGCAATGGATCTCCATCAACATCTCCTAAGAGTTCACAGTCACCATTGTTGTTCAATCAAACAAAAGATAACTGAAAAAAAAAAAAAACTCTGAAATACAAAGATTATGATAGTTTTGGAGTGATTGAGGTGGTAAGGCGCAAGAATAACAAAGCAAAGCAGGAGAAATGATGGAGGTGGTGAGGAGGCGCAGCCGCAGGAAAAGAAGATAGTGGAGAGAAAAAAAGAAAAGAAAGGGGAAGAAGAAAGATATTTGTGCTACGGTTTTTACTTTTACTGCATTTTATATCTTAAACGTAGGGATATAATTAACCCTAGATAATCTAACGGTACAAATTAAATCTTATTTATTACTAATTAATTTACTGTACACGGGTTGACGAGCTAACCCTGCGGGTTTTACAAGCCGGGCCGGGTTAACCCGTTTCCCCACAAGCTACCATTTCTACAATCCTAACTCGGCTAAGGGTTCACAGGAACCGAGCCGGACCGACGGACCGAAGCGGAACATACTTGGTTTTGGACCGAATCGAGGTACAAAGTACAGGTACCGGTCCAAAAAATAGGAACCGAGGTTTGGGGGTACAAGTACACGGTCCAATACAAGTACCGTTCCGTACCGGACCGAAAGTCCCGAATAATAAAAACAGTTAGATTTAGCCATTTAGGGGATAAGGGATCAGTATTAGCCGTTAGATTAAAGGGGGTATATAAACTAACATAATAGGGTTAGGGTTTCAGTTCCCTTTCTTTCTTTTTTTTCTCGTCTCCTCTCTCTGAGAAGGAGAAGAACTTCTTCTCTCTTCACCCAATCTCTACCAAAGTTAAGTAAAAAAAAACCCTCAAATCTTCGTTTCTTCATCAAACTGAGTTCGTATCTCTTTGTACTACAGTTTTTGCCTGTTTTCTAATTCCGGTGTGAAGAAAATAAGAAGAACAATTTCAGAATCTTAAACACGGGGTAAGTGATCTTTACTGAAAATCCTTATTTCTTTCTTTCTTAATCACCTGATTTGTTTCATCTTTTTTGTTCAATTTGTTTTTAATTTTTTTATGCCTGTGATTAGGGTTGTCAACGGGTCCGGGTCCTCCCGGGTAGTACATGGCCCAGAATCGGACCCGGCATATCAGCATCGGTTCCGGGTCCTAACGGTTCCGGGGCCGGTTCCATAATGTGTTGGCCTAGAACCGGACCCGTTTAAAGTCTTGGGTACCCGTTGGGTATTAAAAAGACTATTAAAAAAATCTTAAAATCTTAATTTCTTTCTCTTTTTAACTTGAATATAAATTATTTTTATAAAAAATTATTATTATTTCTTTATTAATGTACTAAATAAAGATTAAATGTAAGAAAAAAATCAAAAATCAAAAATCAAAAAAATTCAAAGCCGAAACTTGCAAAATACCTATAATTTTAATAAAAAGATGATTAAAAAGTTAAATAAACGGGTATTACCCGTTTGGAACCATTAACATTCGGGTCCAATCGAGTAATTACCCGTCGGGTCCTAAGTTGCTAATGGGTCCAACTTTAGGACCCAGAACTTGAGAGTAACCAAAATTAGCGATATGGTGACTGAAATAATAAAAGTAAAAGATGTTAAGGTGTTTCTCCAATGGATAATTTAATCACAACTAAAGTATTTCTCCAAAGCATTAATTGTCTAATTAAGCACAACTAATCTAAAGATCAATATAGTGAGATATTCTAACTACAATGGATAGATTAAATTATATCTTTAAACCATTGACATCCCTAGTAAATACCAAAAATTCTTCTCACTTGATTCAATTTTGGCAATTATTTACTCAACAAAACATGTTTTTCACTTGATTGAGATTGACGGATTTTTGTTTTTAATTTTTTTGTCTTCTCAATTTTCCAAGCTTTATTTAGTACTTAAAAACACAAAATTAATTAATACAAATATTTATTCTCAAGATCTTTGGTGTAGAGTTCGAATGCATTTAGCGTATGCATCAAGCCTTTAAACCCCTAGTCCCTAGTGGACGAGTTGTAGTCTCGTGAGGGGAGTACCCACAAAACCTTCTCCAAAAGCATCCATGAAAGAAATGATCCGTAGAACCTTGATAAGAGGGGTATGTGTTCTTTTTTGTTTATTGCTTAGATTTGATTTTGGGAAACTTTATTGTTTTTGTTAGGTTCAATAGAATGATTTAATGATGGGTGTGGTGATTCTCTAATAATCTATGATTCATCCGCAGACTCGACATTCAATCCAGATGCAATCAAAATCTTTTATCATTTGGGTTTACAATGTTTAAGCATAGGCTTAGGTGGAATCACGTAGACTTGGAGAGTGTAGAAGTTGATTCTAAATCCCGATTCGTGAGAGTAACCAAAAGGGGTTTTACGACGATATGATTTTCAAGTGACAAAATAATTAAAGTAAAAGATGCAAATAACAAGATATGTAAACAATGATAATATGGATACTAGGGTTCAAATCCACCAATAACCTATGATATGCATTCAACTTGTAATATTATTCTTGTCCTTATAGTAGATTCAAGTCTACCGTATAACTAAGGTGTTTTCCAATGGATAATTTAATCACAACTAAAGTATTTTCCAAAGCATTAATTGTCTAATTAAGCACAACTAATCTAAAGATCAATATTTGGTTAAGCATGAGTTGTAGCATAATCAACATAGAGATATTCTAACTACAATGGATACATGGCATACATTGTGAGAGAAAGATGTTTGGATTAAATTATATCTTTAAACAATTCTAAACTTTTAAGAACAAGATACAAAATATGAATACATACCAATGAGATTAGGGATCTTGATGAAATTGAAGAACATTACAACAAAACTTAAATTTGATAAACTAACATGAACAAGATTTTTGTTTTTAATTTTTTTCCGAATTTTGGCAATTATTTACTCAACAAACATCACTTGATGGATGTTTTGGAATACAATGTAGAGTTTTTGATGGAATCCAATGGGTGAGGTGGAGCGGGGTGAGGTGGATGTTTTGGAATCCAATGGGGTGAGGTGGAGAATCCAATGGTGGTGAATGATCCAATGGTGGTGAGGTGGAAATGGATTTGGGTCTTGGGTTTTGGATCATGGGTTTGGATTATGGGAGTTTAATCCCATGTATTGGGTAATGCGCGAACGGGTGCAACACTTCCAACTTTCTTCTCTTTTTTCTTTTTTGTTTATTGTACTTTAAAAACACTTAGATTTGATTTCAAAGGAAACTTTATTTGGCACTCATTTTTGTTAGTGTTTGACGGATTTTTGTTTTTAAGAATGATTTAATGATGTGTTCTTTTTTGTTTATTGTGGATTTGATTTTGGGAAACTTTATTATGCAATCAAAATCTTTTATCATTTGGGTTTACAATGTTTAAGCATCAAATATTCCGAGGGTTTGCAATGTTTAAGCATCTGTAATTTTTTGAATGCACTAATAGTGTTTGATAAAATTGCTCATCAAAATGATTTTTCTTAGATATGTAAAGCTGTTTTAGACTTTTAGTAAATTGCTCATCTGATTTTTTTTAGTAAATGCAATGTTTTAGTATCTTTCTCTATGTTATGAGTGGTTTTGTTGCATTCATTGTAGTATCTTCAGTGGCAGAGAATACTTGTGTTTCATTTGTCATATGTACATGTAAATATCTTTCTCTATGTTTATTGAATGCTATTGAATATGTGAACTTCTTTAAATGACTGTTCTTTTGGGACCAAACTCAATTGTGTTATCATATTTGGAAATTGTAGTAGTAGTCATGAGAATTATGTCTACAAGTTTGTTCAAGTTTGTATCATATTTGGAAATTGCTTTGGATCTGGTATTTATCAACTTGTTGATTAAGGTTGTTGATTTCTATTAGGTGATTGCTGGATTGTGGGTTCTATCCATTGTGGGAGATTGGTGCAATTTCTTGACATTGTTCTACATAGGTAAGGGAGAGTAGTTGAATTACTTTGCAAGTTTCTTGGTCACATGTATTATGTCTTATTCGTGTGAGTTAGGTCTAACTCACTACACCATATTTTGCGTTTTGTGACACATTATTTCAGTCACGAAATGGGGTTGTGACGTTCACGGGACGTTACAACCAGGTGTGTAACAAATTTTCGTAACCAACATGTTGTCGTCACTAATTTGAGGTTGTGACACATTTCGTGACACCCATAGTGCTGTCACGAATTTAAGTTTCGTGACTGAGGCTTGACCGTTTCGAAATATTTTTTTACGGTTACAAATACATTGACTTAGTCTACTTTGACCGACTATAATGTGCTGGTAAAATTTTAGTAACCAAGATGGTTCCGTCACTATATTTTTACCAAGGTCACTAATATTTGACTAGGTCAACGTTGACTGACTCCTACTATCCTGGTAAAAAAATAGTGATACTTTTGTGCCGTTACGAATCCTTTTGTTACAAAAAAAAAGTCAGTCTTTATTGACCTGGTCAATATTAATGTTTCTATCCCCTCATTTTAACCTGCAGTATCCCCTGGAATTGTTACAATACAATCCAATTTCAACATTTCAAATAAGAAGTCATTCAATATAATTTAACATTCATTCCAACATTCAAAAGAAGTCATTCAACCAATTTCTGTTGTGTTCATGAGCCATAACTGCTAAGTATACATAAATGCTACATGATACTTGGGTTCATGTTGAGTTTAACACAGATAACTCTTTTATCACTCCATAAATGCTAAGTAAGGAAGAGAAATCTCAGATGATATGAATAAGCATATTGTGAGCATTACCTTAGCCATTTATTATTAAGACAACAAGACTTTGTTCTTCTTCTTACGAACTGCGTCGTCTCCGGTCGCCATTGCTGCCGCCGAAAAGTAAATACAAGAATTTCTCAGATCTCAGAAGCGTAGATAACATAAAAGAAGAAATACATGACAAAATAGAAAAAAAGCATAGGCTGCTAGCTGAGTTATCCACATCATTTCCAAAAAGATAGATAGACGTACCCTTCTAATCATATCGGATGTAGGCTTTTGGATGAACCACATAGCCTCCAATTCCGACTTCTTGAAAGGTCCTAGCAAACCCGTTAACTTTTATGGTCGGTGCAGTTGGCATTACTATGAGGTCCACCAACACTTTTGCATGATTTTCAGCTACAGGTGTGCCATGAGCCATACGTGCAGATTCACCAGTACAAAGTCGACCAACAACAACAGTCTCTTCATCCATGTTCAACAATGAACATTTGGCTCCTTCACGGGCACCTGCTGACCGATCTAGTGATGTCTCAGCTTCATGTGGAAGCGCCTGAGCAGGTGAACTATTCTGACCAACTGAAGTAGTAGGTGAAAACGCAGAATGTGCAATATCGAAGTGGTTCGAGCCAATATATGATGTTTGTCCAGATTGGATGTCTTGCACAAACTTACATAAGGATCCAAAGATGGTAAGTAGAATTTCCATCTTGCCATTTATCTCCTTCACCTCATGTTTGACTTCTCCATCTTTGCACTTCAATTCAGCAACTTTGGAACGCGCAGGAGAAGAATAATCATATTGTGTACGAGAAATAGGACCGACAGCACGAACTCTTCCCCTAGAATCCTTTCCAAATGCTTTAATTAATGCATCCATTTCATCTCCTGGTTCACCAGCACCTAGTTTTTCATTGATATCTTCTTGCGCCTTCTTAAGGTCATCCTGAAATGTAGAGCACATTTTGTGAAATAAAGCATTAGTATGAGGTCAACCAAACTAGAATAATATGTAAACAGAAATAAAGCATAGCCTGACTCACATAGTAGGATTGCGCACTAGGTAGAATTTTCCCACCCTCTTGTGTATGAGCTTTAATCCACACATCAGATGGAGTGATTTCAACTCCAGGATTTTCGCTCTCCTAATTTTACAAATACGATAAGTAGGATCAATCAATCAAGTAAATTTAAGTTCAAAGACATTTAAGATATGAGGGAATGAGAATGTATGTTCAGGTTATATACGTACCAGTTCATCTCTTACCAAACTAAGAGGTTTCCGACCAGTAGTACAGGCATAATCATATCTTTTCCTTTTCTTCTTATGCTCTGCTCTACTTTTCTGTTGGGCTTCCTCTTTTTCATTCTCACAGAATTTTATCCAGTCCTCTTCTTTTACAGTTGGAGGAACATGATCGATTCTTTCCTCATGAGTGTTATAAAGATCATAGTAGTCAATTCTCAGCTCCCACTTGAATCTCCTCCATATAGCATCCATTCCCCTTATACAATTCTGTTAAAAGGAGCATCTTCCATTGTTGTTTTACCAGAGTTATCATCCACTTTCAACCATTGCTTCTTTTTATACCCCATTGATTCCATATCTCTGCGCGCATTAGGACCATCCTTTGACTTGTTTCCACCCATGATCGTGTTAACAAGATGCTCAGTTATGTTTTTCTCTGTATGCATAACATCTGTATTATGCCGCACCAGATTTGAACTCCAATTAGGTAGATCATAGAGGATAGATCTTCGAGTAAATAAGGGGTGGTCATGAACCTCAGCTTCTACATCAGCATCAGTTTCTCCTTCAAGTATTCTTTTACGTTTCTGTCAACTTGCTACTGATGGTTGTTTTCCCTTACCAACCTTGGTTCTAATATTAGCTACAATCTCTTGAACCTGAAATCCTTTCAGTGGCCATGGTGCTGAACCGTGCTCTACCCCTCCATGGAAATTGGTTTTATCATCTCGATACTTATGCTTGGATGGCAGCCATCTTCGGTGTCCCATGTAACAAATTTTCTTAGTGAACGGAAGATGTTGAGAAACTGTTCCTTCTCCACAAGTTGGGCAAGCATAGTAACCATGAGTGACACATCCATCTAAAGTCCCTAGTGCAGGAAAATAATGAATAGCCCACAATAATCTTGCTCTCATCAAAAACTCAGTTTTAGTGAAAGAGTCGAACGTCAGTACACCTTCATTCCATAACTCTACCAATTCCTCTATTAGTGGTTGCAAGAATACATCTATATCTTTCCCTGGTGCTCTTGGTCCTGATATGAGCAAACATAACATTGCAAACTCTCGTTTCATGCACAACGAAGGAGGTAGGTTGTACGGACAAATAATTACAGGCCAACAGCTGTGACTAGGACCGAAACACCCATTCGGGTTGAAACCATCAGTTGATATACCTAATGTTACATTCCTTGGTTCCTTAGCGAACTCCGGTGAAAAATTATCCGCAGATCGCCAAGCTGAAGAATCGACTGGATGACGCATAAGGTTTCCATCCGACTGTGCTCTGGAATGCCAATACATTGCCTCTGATATCCATGGTACACTATATAACCTTTACAGCCTTTTTATCAATGGAAAATGTCTTAATGTCTTGCGAGAAACTTGCGTAAGCTTCCTCTCATCATTAAAGACCTTCTCATACCTAGGTTCTTGACACACATGACACTTAACCAATGATGCATGATCCTTCCAGTATAAAATACAATCATTGATGCATGCATCATAGGTTATGTAGTCCATCCCCATTTCTTGTATCAACTTTTTTATATCATGGAACTTACACGGCAGTGTATTTCCATCAGGAAGCAACTCCTTAAACAATTCTAAGAGTGCAGTGACACCATTGTCAGAAAACCCAATATGGGTTTTTATGTTATTTAATTTAATAGAAGCATACAATGGTGTCTTTTCCTTAGAACATGAAGGATATAAAGGTTCTCTATCACGCTCATAAAAATCTTTTTTTTTTCTTGCTACTAGTCTCCTCGTGAACCCTACTGTGTACGCCAACATTCTCATCTACACTACAAGTGGGATTAACGTTCTCAGCAAAATCTTCTACATTGTCCTCAGCAAATACTTCTACATTGTCAGCTGAATTTCCTAGATCGTCTCCAATTCCTACGTTGTCAACTGCAACTCCTACATTATCACTTCTGGGTTTACCTTCATGCGACTTCTCCCCATGGAAATGCCACAATGTATAGGTGAACAGAATACCATTCTTGACCAAATGATAATCAATTTCACCTAGAGACAGAGGTACTTTACCATTCTTACAACTATTACAAGGACATGAGAACTTAGTTCTTCCACCAGCATTTTCGCGCACAAACTCTATAAAAGATCTTACACCTTCTAAGTATTGAACAGAAGTACGCGCACATTTCATCCAGCCTTTATCAACCATTGATACCTAAATTATATCTATGTTATTAACATTTAAGCCAAAGTAATAACTACAACTGTAATAACTAAATGATATCTATGCTCCCATGATCAAGACGTGGTTACGTAGGGGTTGCCGAAGCCCCCTAATAATTGCACTCAACAAAAATCTATATTCGTGTAAAAATTTGAAAATACAAATCTCAGTTACAATCAACCAAATAAAATAACTTAGTCCTAGTGGGTACAGGGTTACCGAAGCCCTGTAAGTTAGCGACATAAACATCCCCTCAAATAAGAGAGAATGAGCTACAAGTAGATTTTGCGAATAACCACTGGGACTGTTATCATGTTTCTTAATGAGAATCAGTCAATATCAAAACAAAACTTCCTAACTTAGGTCATTTAAACTTAAAAGACTACCTTAACATGAAATTAAAGTTCAATCCATTCATAATAGTAAAACAGAGAAACTTAAAGAATATAATCAGCACGTTTCCTAGCTGCGGCAACTCAAACAAAACTACAATAAGTAATATAAGTCATCTAATCCCATACAAACTGGATTAGGTGCTCAAAAAATAAGGATTTATAAATGAGCTGGTACACTCGTTATCATATGAGCGAAGCAATTGATTTGTTCTTAAGCAACTGACTTACTCATAGGATAAAGAGTGCTCCATATCTCATCAAACCTTCAAAGAATATACAAGACTTTAGCAATGAATATTACAATTCAATGGGGACATTCATCAGTGTACCTTTATTAGTCCTAGTGGGTACAGGGTTTCCGAAGCCCTGTAAGTTAGCGACAGAAATATCCCCTCAAAGAAGAGAGAATGAGCTACAAGTATCTTTTGTAAATCACCACTAGGACTGTTATCATCATGCTCACAGAGAAGTAAAAGTTCATTTAAACTTAAAAAACTACCTTAACATGAAGTAAAAGTTCAATTCATGATGAGCATATTTATGGAACATACAAACTGGAATTTAGGTTACTACCTTAATAGATTCCTTAACCGCTGCGTCTTTTCAGTTTGTCTCTTTCCAAAAGGATCCTCTCCTGGCTCTGCAAATACCAAAGATATAGAACAACATTAGCTAACCAATTGATGCTCTGCATACTGTTGTTAGACATGGTGTAGCATAAGCCCATACAATCTGGAATCTAGAGAGTGCTCTAGCTCTCATCAAACATTCCAATTCAATGGGCACATTCATCAGTATACCTTTATCAGGTAGCACTCTGCCTAGTCAACTTACTATGCTTCTAAGGAAAAAAAACAACTACACCATGTCTATAGCACTCTGCCTAGTCAACTTACTATGATTCTATGATATTTACAAACATGGTGTTGCTATTATAAACACACTTCAATCATCAAAAAAATACATAACTGAGACATAAAACCCTAAAATCACCACACAAAAAAAAAAATAGAAATTTTCGAAATTAACATAAAAACCTAAAAATGAGTTGATAAGAAGAAGATTTATACCTTCAAAATTATTCAATCTTCAAGTCCTCAAAATTCTCCAAACCCTAACAAGAAAATAGAAGAAAAAAATTTCAGTTAGATTTATATGAAGAAGATTAACAAAACATAACTCATATCAAACAAATCGTTTTATATTCACAGATTAAAGGATGGAAAAAATAAAAATGAAATAAAACAGATCGATTGAAGAAAAAAAATGAAACATATCGTTTTAGATTCATGGATTAACACTTACACAGATCGATGATTGAAAGGCATGGAGAAGATTAAAGAGATTTATGTGATGTATCTCGACTAAATCGATCGATAATTGAAAGTTCTCTAAACCCTAGTTTTATCGCCTGAACATACCCAGAGCAGAAGACGACTGAAGAGAGAAGAAGGGGATAAGATTTATGCGGTTCATTCACACGATATGGTAAAGTTGATAGAATATACACGGTTCATTCACACACTGCTCAGGAGGGTGTTATCGAGTGTTACGAACTCGTTGTGTCACTAATTTTCACACGTTTTTTTCAGTCAGTTACTAATCGTGACACGAATATGGGATGAACTACTTGTGTTGATAGACTAAACTAGTAAAAATTAGGATAAGTTGGCGAACTCGTTGTGTCACTAATTTTTCTCCCAAAATTACTCAAGACGATTTAGGACAAATAATAGAAAATAAATCTTTTCAAACAATTATTTTTCTCAAATAATTAACAATTTTTTCACTATAAAATGCTATTCTCTAACATAGAATATATAAATCAATTATCAAGCATCATAGGACACATGAAGAAAATTATTACCGTTACGAATCAAGAATAAGGACCAAGAGAATTATTATAGAAAATAATCAAAACATTATAGCACACATAGTAGGATTTCCTCCCTAATCCTAGAGAAATTTAGCTACTCATAATTAGAGTACTAACCAAAAATAAAGAAGAAGAAATAAAACTAAAACTAAAAATTTTTTGGTCACAAATTGCACGGCCATCTGGCCCATGCCTTCACACATGCTTTGACGGTAACATCTACATGTTGCCTTCATCTTCATTCTTTACGAACTTCTCTCAATCATGGCGCTCACTTCATGAATTTTAGTTACTAAAACCTGAATATGGTGTAGTGAACTACTTGTGTTGATAGATAAGCTAATTTAGTTTGGAAAATACAAGATAACATGAATGTGAATGTATGCAAGAAAACCATCAAATACTAGCATGGAACTAACACCAAATATATGTGCAATATGCACTTATCAAATGTAGTTGTGTAGAAATTACAGAATTTTGGGTTCATTAAATCCCTTCTCTAAGACTAAGATTGAATTGTGATCAATGTTTTTAAAAGTATCTTCTCTTGTCAGTGATTGAATTATTTATTTTTGTAGCGTTACTTGGTCCTATCAACACTGATGACACCACAAGTGTTGCTGACATGGATTATAAGATCGAGATTCAAGACTACTGCAGCATTAGCTGCACTGCTAGTTGTTCTTTTTTCAGATTTTCTTATTTTCAAGACTTAGTGTGTGTGTCTGTGGCTACTGCCTACTGCCTACTGCTACTTGTTCTTTTTTCGGATTTTCCAGACTTTAATGTGTGTGTTTGTCAGTTTGTGTGCTACAGTACTGCCTACTGCTACTTCTTTTTTCATATTTTCAAGACATTTTTTGTTTGGTTGCTAGTAATATTGCTACTTATTAGTTGTTGCTTTGAATGAGAATTTGAGATATTAGTATTACTTAATATATTGAAAAACAGGTAAAAAATAGGTACTTAGGTTGTCAGATAAAAATACATATATTTATGTCTGGAAAAGTACCGACTGGTACCAGAACCGTACCTGGTACCGGCTGTGTACCGAATGGTACCAGAATCGAGGTACAAGTTACAGGTACCGGTCCAAAATTTTGGAACCGAGGATAGGGAGGTACAGGTACTCGGTCTCATCAAGAACGGAGCCGAACCGTACCGTGTCCAACCTTAAACTAGGCTTGTTTAGAAACCATCCAAGCCGGGCGTGGGTTTTCACGGTTCACTCCGGGTCAATCCGCAGGTTTTTGGCTTGTTTGCCATCTCTACTCCAGATTCAAAAAATAGTCAGAATGTTGTGGATCAGTCTTCAATTCAAAAATAATTCAGCTTCACAATTGGTGCACTTGAAGTAGAATCTGGAAACCTGTATCCCTAAATATGTCTCATCGGCTACATATTTTTTATAATAAATTACCTTCGTTCCTTGAGAGATGTGATTCCCACAAGTTTCACACCAAATACTCATCGGAAGCATTATCCGTAGTTGCTTAGGATATCTACTCGTCTTAGGTAGTTTTGCGGGATAAAAATATGGTGGAAAGTACGTATTCAACACTTTCTTTTCTTACATCTTCTTCTCCGGAGAAAATAATGAATTCTGAAAACTTTTTTTTTTGATTAAATCTTAAAACTCGCCAACAATTGACTCAATGATTTGTGAATCTATGAAAAATAAACTGAAAGGGTGATTCTTTATATTTATAGCTTTTTGGTTTCCCTGTGAAGCAATTTTAGGAAAAAAGTCTGAAAAGGGAAATTAAAAAGTGTCAACTTTCCTCCTTGGCGAGTAATTGTCTAGAACTTAATGACGTTAGAAACAGTGCTCAATATATAATAGTATAGCAATTCCAACACAGCATCATGAGGTTAAGTTACAAACAATGAATTTTATATTACCAAACCAACTTAATTTCGAATTATCTCAATTTTACCCAAATTGACATCTTTTTCATATTCATAGTTTGAAATTATTGCTGCCTACCTACTTATAGATAACGAAGATTCAAATGTACCTATAGGTACAGAAAACCTACTCGTCACATGTTCGAACGATATTGAACGAGGCGACGAATTAAATCTTCAGGAGAGATATTATTAATCAATTCCCAAGAAAATGTCAGTGAAGAGTCAAGTCAAATGTCAGGTTCACTTTAATGAATACTATATCTTCGAAGTCAGATCTGAAGTTAACGAAGTATAAATTGACGAGATAACGGTGGCTTTCTCAGGAAGGAATCTTGCGAAGGAAGCATGATATATGAAGTGAGAAATACGAAGGGTGGATTGTTACGCAAGAAAAGGTAGAGTGTGCGAAGCAGAAGACCCGAAGTGTGGATTGTTACGCAAGATATGGGACAGCTGTCCCCGATAACAACCGATCTTTAGGGAGAAAAGGAATAAAAAAATTTATCAAAAATGGAACGGGCGAAGTAAAAAGTAGAGTCATGTGAATTCTGGAAAAGTAAACCGAGTTGTAACCCATTACGTGTTTTTCCTATAAATAAAGGACTTTGTGTAAGGGGTTGGAACATTTGGAAAGGTAAGAGAGTTACTGTTGAGAGTGATCTTAGGGTTCTTATGAGTGTTCTTGAAGAGCTTGTAATTCCTCATTCATTAACTAAGTGAAATAAATATACGTTCTCATCTCGTTGTGTGATTTACCCTTTGTGTTATTTAAATTAGTAAGTGGGTATAAATATGGATTTTCTGTAGTTACATTTTGGCGCTAGAAACAGGGATCTCATGTTGAGAGTTTACTCTCACTTGGGATAGATTGAGAGACTTGTAATCATCTTCAATGTTCTTTATCAAAAATCGTTTAGTGAGTGGTTTTTTCATAAAGCTAGAAGTTAGTAACCTAGAAGTTGTAGTGGTAAGAATAGATCTGAGATCTATCGTTCTGGGAGTGAGCAAGTTAGGCCTGGTCAAAAAAGGCGTCGGTTGATCGGAGAATAGAAATTGATATCGGAGAGTGTTTATGGAAAGAATACCGGAACGAGCACAGCATATCATTGCATCAAGAAGGAGTTTACATCTAGCGGAGAGAAAAATGAGGAAGAATGAAGAGAGGTGAAACGTCAAACAGGAGAGAAAGACGAGGTACAACTCAACAGGGAGATGACAATCGTTATCGAGAAAAATCGATCCATATCGCTAATACTGAAACGGAGACGGAGGAAGAGCATATACAAGGAAACATAGAAGAGAATATCAATGAGTAAAACATGACGTTAGAACAGATCAGGGAGGTACTGAGACTAGAAAGAGAAAGAGAGAGATTTGATGGAGAAAAGAACCATACTCATGATGCAGAATGAAGTTCTGATGCAGCAAAATCACCAACTCAACGAAGAAAGGACTATTCATGACCCACGAGGTGAAGCAGGTGCAGGAGTAAATGTACACCAAGGGGGAGGAATACCGGAGGATGAACAAAGAGATGACAGAAGAGAACGAATGAGGATACGCCAAAGAGAAAGCAGCGAAGAAAGACGACTGAGAAGAGTACTGGAAGAAACTAGGTGGGAGGATCAAAGAAAGCGATTAGAGGAAGAGAGAACTCATGAGGAGGAAAGAATTCGTGAACAAGAAAGACTTCGTGAGGAACAAGAATTGCGCGAGAAAGAAAGACTTCGAGAGGAGCAGAGACGGCGTGAAAAAGAGGAGGAAAAAAGATACGAGGAGGAAGAGAGAAGAAGGCAGAAAGAAAAGAAGAAGATGATGAGCGAGATAGAAGAAGGAGGAGGCGTAGAAGAGATGGAGGAAGGGATGAAATCGATTGAGCAATTTTGGATGAATTGCAGGATATGAGGTCAATGATTAACAACTCGCGAAGAGGAGGAAGAGTGCATTTGGCTGAAGCAATAGTGGAGGCAGGCAAATCCCCATTCTCACGCGAAATACTGGAGGCAAGAATTCCAAGAAGATGATCATTACCAACCTTCGGAAGCTTATTCGATGGAATAGGGAGTGCAGTGCAACATTTGAATCAATATACTCTTTCATTGATGCATTGGGCAAAGTATGAGGATGTATTATGTAAATGTTTTCCTGCCAGTTTAACTGGGGAAGCGTCAAAATGGTTTGATGGGTTTACTAAGGGATCTATTTCATCATTTAATGATCTATAAAGAATATTTTTAACAACTTACATAAGAAATAACTTGCTAAGGTCGGGGATGGAAACTTTGTTTAATCTTATGAGGAAGCCCGGAGAGAGCTTGCGAAGTTTAATAACAAGATGGAGGATAATATGCGGTGAACTCACAGGGAGAGTAGATGAGAGGAATTTCATTCTGGCATTTGTGAATGCTTTGATTCCGACTGATCTCTTGCATACTCAAATATTCATAGTCCATAATTAAATTACGATGAACGATCTAAGAGAATATCAGGAGGAGTATGTAGCGCTAGAAGAAAAGCAGAGGGAAGCTAGCGAAGTAGTTCCGGTACAACCCAAGGAAGGAATTTCACGTCTTTTACCAAGGGTGTAAAATACAATAGACGATGACGCACTATACGAGGAATATGAACCATTAACCACCATTCCCGCAAAATTGGTAGCAGTGTCTAGTGGAGATCAGGAGTGGATCGACCATCATCCGAGGTATAACGATTCAAGGCAAAGGAATTATGAGTCACGAGGTGAAAATTCAAGGAATCAACGAAGATATAATCCAGCCCAGTGAAGTGGAGAAAGGAGACACCCATTCGAAAATGTAACACTACCAGAACTTAACACGTCAGTTGAAAAGATATGGGAAGCTATTGTTTTAACCGAATAAATTCCTCCACCGCCTAACTTCGGGGTGGAACCATTTTCAAGCACAAGAAGCAGTGACTTCTGCAAATATCATCGTTTTCACGGACATCGCACGAATGACTGTATAAATATCCGACAAATGATACTTCGTCTAATCAAAAAAAGGAAAACTCAAGCATTTTCTGGAGAATCCAGGGCCATTACCACCACCACCAACTCGGAGGACCGATCAAAATCAAACACAAGTATACATAATCAAAATTGATAGGGGAACTCAAAGGTTAAACTGTAACTCTATAATTCATTCTGCAAAAAGAATACAAAATTTTCATGATAATGTGCTAAAAAGGGTTCACAAAAGAGATTTCGAAGGAAACGAAATACTTATCATAGCAAATAAGGGGACATTGGAAGAATGGAAGAAAAGAGAAATATCTTTCTCGGCAGCAGACGTACCAGACGGAGGAGATTCACACACAGACCCATTGGTGATAACTTTAAACTTCGGGGAACACACGAAGTGGGAAGATAATTCAGCGAGGAAGAAAAGAATATATGCGATAGACAGAATCTTGGTGGATACGGGAAGTTCAGTGGATATCCTCTTTTACCACACATTCAAAACAATGTGTTACCGAGATTCAGACTTGGTACCATCAACATACAACATATATGGTTTTAATGGAGTCGCATCGAAGACGATAGTTGAGCTGGTTGTAAAGATCTTCACATGAGAGATGGAAACTGAGGTAACAGTATGTGTGGTGGATATAGAGTCCCCTTACAATGTTCTAATTAGGAGACCGTGGATACACAAGATCAAAGGAATAACATCAACTTACCACCAAGCCATCTGGATCCCAATGCCAAGCGGGATCGGCGAAATAAAAGGAGATAGGAAAGATGCCAGGGAGTGCAACGAAAAAGATGTGCATAACTATGACGAGAAGCTAAGGCGGAAGAAAGAGAAGAAGAAGAGGGTGCTAGAGGCAAAGAGATAAAAAAATTTAATGATATACATGATCAAAGAAAAAGAAGGATGTGATATACCAAGCGAAATTCCCAAGGGAAAGGATAAGCCTTTATAGCAACTAAAGGAACCATCCCCACTCGGAGAGCTAATCATGAACTTCGCCGCAGTAGAACCCACGAAAGAGATAAACTTGGGTAACGAAGAAGAGGCAGAGATGGTGAAGGTTGGGACGAAGATGGAGATGGACGAAGAAGAAAGATTGATAAAGCTGTTAAAGGAGTATCTCGATATCTTTGCGTGGCACATGAAAGAGATGCCGGGAATGGATCCAAAAAATTTCGGCCATAGACTGGATCTAAATCCAATAATCAAGCCAATAACGAAACAAATACGTAAGATAACAACTACTTATCATGAGCAAATAGAGCAAGAATTACAGAAGATGATGGACTCGGGGATAATGAGACCTGCGAAGTATCCAACTTGGATTGCCAATATAATAATAGTACCAAAGAAGACCACGGGAATAAGAATATGTATAGAGTTAAGTGATCTAAATACTGCTTCACCGAAGGACAGCTTCCCATTACCCAACATACCTCATATGGTGGAATCAGCATCCGGATATAAACGACTAACATTGATGGACAACAACTGTGGTTACAATCAGATACCCCTCATGGAGGAAGACCAGGAGCATACAACATTCTTCGTACCAAGGGGATTATACTGTTATACGAGGATGCCCTTTGGGTTGAAGAACGCAGGAGCCACATATCAGCGCATGGTCTAGAAGGTCTTTGCTAAGTGGGTGCACACAAAATTAGAAGTACATGTCGATGATATGATGGTAAAAAAAGGAATTTTGGGATCATGTTGAGGATATGAAAGAGATCTTCTAACAAATGAGAGCATATAAGATGAAAAGTAATCCTGGGAAGTGCATATTCGGAGTAGAGTCAGCAAAGTTCTTGAGGCATATCATATCCGAGAAGGGCATCGAGTTAGATCCAGCCAAGGTACAAGCCATACTGGACATGCCCTCGCCAACGACAGTTAAGGATAGTTAGTGGAATTGGGAAGGTTTATCTCTAGATTTTTGGATAAATGCAAGCACTTCTTTGATATTTTGAAGAAGGGGGCTAAATTTGCATAGACAAAAGAATGTGAGTAGGCATTTCAAAATATTAAAGAACATATCATTAACTTATCAATTATCCAAAAACCAGAACCAGATGAAGAATTGCTGATCTTCCTTGCAACTACACAAAATGCAATAAGCTCAGTGCTGCTTCGATCAGATAAAGGCGTTGAAAAGATGATATTTTATGTCAGCAAGACTCTCAATGCGGATGAAAAGAATTACCGCAAAGATTGAGAAGATGATTCTATATCTAGTATACTCATCAGAGAAGTTACGAACTTATTTCCAGACTCACAAGATCAAGGTTTTGACTCGAATCCAAATAGAATCAACTCTGAAGAACACGAAGAGAGTGGGGCGAGTTGAAAAATGGAATACCCGTGATTAATTTGGGCTGAAATATGAAGTGCAGACCTCCACAAAGTCACACATAGTTGCCGAGTTTCTGGACGAATTCCCGTTAGGAGAAGACGAATGAGTGAAAGAAATGTTGGATGTGGATGAAGATTACCCTGATCCTATAGACTTGCTGAAATAAAATCACCCGAGAAGATGGGAAATATTTGTGGACGAAGCATCTAACAGTGCAGGAGGAGGAATGGGAATTGTATTTACTTCTCCAGCAGGGGCGAGGAAAGTATTTTGCTTTCGCCTAGAGTATAAAAAGACTAACAAAGAAACAAAATATGAAGTAGTCATACAAGCTTTAAGGCTACCTATCGAGATGGAGCTAGGAGAAGTGAGAATAACCAGTGATTCGCAGTTGGTGGTCAGAAAAATAGAAGGCAGATATAAAGTGAATGATGCCGTGATGAACAGATATTTACATCTCTTGAAAGAATATTCAAAGAAAATACCAAATATAATCTGGAGACAGGTGAGTAGAGATAATAATAGGAATGCAGACGCCTTAGCTTTCATCGCATCAATGATTGAAGATCCTTCGGAGAAATACATCCGAATTGAACGGTTAATGCATCCATCAATAACTAACGAATTGGGAGGTGAGGAAATTCTAATGATTAAAGATGCGAGCATACCTGAAGAGTTAAGGTAAGAGGATTGGCAAACTCTAATTTAAAATTATCTGGAGAAAGGAGATCTACCTCGTGACAGGTTTGAGGCATACAAGGTCAAAGGGAGGTCCACGAATTATGAACTACGAGAAGGGATCTTATATCGAAGATCATTCCTAGGACCATTACTGCGATGCTTGTCCCAAGAAGAAGGCATATAAGTCATGAAATACATACACTATGGTGACGCGGGGAATCATAGTGCAACACGATCTTTGGCTTATAAAACCAAAACGCAAGGATACTTCTAGCCGAACATGCACAAAGATGCGAAGAATATCGCAACGAGGTGTGAGGCATGTGAAAGATTTGGCAGGCGCATTCATGCACCGTCAACGAACTTAAACTCGATATTGAGTGTATGGTCGTTCTCCATTTGGGGAATAGATATCGTGAGACCATTCGTCACGGGAAGTCAACAACGAAAGTATCTGATAGTGGCAACAGATTATTTCACGAAGTGGGTGGAAGCGAAGCCTTTAAAGAACACACGACATGGCGATGTATACGATTTCATACTCGAGCACAAAATATGTAGATTCGGGATTCCATTGCAGATCGTCTCTGACAACGGGAAACAGTTCGAAGGCGAGGACGTGAGCATGTTGTTTAAGACATTCAAAATACAGTCTGGAAAATCAACTCCGCTATATCCGCAGAGTAATGGACAAGCGGAGGAAACAAATAAAACAACAGTGTATACTTTGAAAAAGAACCTAGAAGGGCACCTACATAACTGGTGCGAAGAGGTCCCAAAGGTAATATGGTCATATAGAACAACCAGACGAGAAGCTACGGGAATGTATCCTTTTTGCCTAGCATATGGAGTAGAGGAAGTTTTACCTACAGAAATCATGTTTCCTACAACTAAGAGAGAGGCATAGAAAAAGGGTCTAAACTCGGACATGATCCTGGCGAAGTTGGATGATTTAGAAAAGAACAGGGAAGCTGCTCTGCAGCACATGACGAACTATCACCGAAGGGTATCTCGTGAATGCAACAAATGGATAAAGGAGAGGAGCTTCGTTCCATGAGAGCTAGTCATACGAGAAATACCGCCTTACCAAAAGGGGCCTGGGGGAAAATTGGAGCCAACTTGGGAAGGACCCTTCATTGTGAAAATATTAGTGGGAAATGGAGCCTATGAACTTGCCGACTGCAACGGCAAAGAAATAGATGATGAAGGAAATATCATATATGGCGAAGTAGAGAGGAAATATCGAAGACTAGATCATCCGTGGAATCCGGTCTATATAAAAAAGTATTATCCTTAGCCATCAAATATGTTCATGAAGAAAAAACAAATTTAATACAAATAAAGAAGAATCTATGTACTCGATGAAAAGAAAAATGCAATGAAATATTTATCGAGCAAGGGAAAGCAAGAAATGAAATGAAAGTATTCATCAAGCAAAAGAAAGAAAAATAGGAGATGAAAATATGAGCGAAAAGTAAGGTTGCACAAGACCCGGTCTGGAACCGTAAAAACTGGACCGGAACCATACCAGAACCGGTGTAGCCGGTATAGTGACTGGGAATAGAATATGAGAACCGGTGTACACCGGGATAGGTACCGGTTCTTACCTTATTCCTGGCCACCCCGGCCCGAAATTCCCGAGTAATCTTAGTCCTTGCTTTCCCTGAAGAATAGCCACTGATGCTAGGTATATACTACAACTTACCTTATTCACTTGCTCAATCTCTCGGTTCTTCTTATTTTCTTAACGATCCATAACTTCATCTTCTTCGGCAAAACCACCAGAACCAAATCACATCATCACAATCACAGCGACATTGACACCTCTCAATCACAGCGACATCAACACCCCTCTATCACAGCGACCATGACCTTCTTCTTCACTTCTTCTTCAATTATTTCAAAAGATAACATCAAGTCAACAACAATTAGATTAATTTGGGTAGCTACAAATTGACTTTGGGTTTTTATTAATTTCAGGTTTGATTAATTTTTTAGGTTTTTATTGATTGCATGTTTAATTTAGGGTTTGGTTTGAGATTGAATCGGTTGATTCTATTGAAATTATTATTTTTAGATTATTTATGATATGGGTTTTTGATTATTCAGGGGTAATGAGTTGGGATTGTTTTTAATTCAAAAGCACAAGAAGAAGAAATTTTAAAGAGTTCAGATCATTCGTGAGAAGAAATTGAAGTAATGGGTTCTGGAGAGGGGCTGACGATGCACAAATTGACAGACAAATTGAGTCAATTGAGTATAATTACAGTTTTTAGGGTTCAAAATCCAAGAGAAGAAGAATATGAATCATGTAGATAGATGAATAGAAAAAAGTGGATGTGATGAAGGATGAGTTGTTGTTGATGGACACATTCTGACGGTCTTTGTTCAATCTCTCTTGTATCATTTTGTATCTCTTTTGTCCGGCTATCTCTCTTTCTGATTGAAATTTATTTACTCGTATTAAACATGAACTTGTATCTTGTGGGCAAGTATGAGATATTGTTGAATTCTTGAAACTGATTAGATATATGTTAGGATCTGAGTGTATAAAATGCAGTGAAAAACTTAAGAAAAATATATACAACCTGGAGTTTCCTTTGTATTTTGTCATCTGTGAATCAGGTAAAAACCCGGTACCGACTTGTACCGGACCGGTGTTACAAGTACATGTACAAGTCCAGGTACATGTACATGTATCGGTCCTCAAAATTAAGACCCGGTCAACTCCAGGTACATGTACCGGGTTCATAAGAAACCCGGACTGTACCGTCTCATGTGCAGCTCTAGCGAAAAGAAAAGGAAAAAAAATAAAATGATTTGGGCGAAATAAGAACTCAACGTATGAAAGTAAGACCTCATTAGGAGGCTGCGTAAGACCCCGAAACAAAGAATATACGAAGTAAAGAAATAAAGAAAAGAAAAAATCTCCAGGGAGATTATAAAACCTCTACTTAGGGAGGATGAGACCTTGTGGCATGCAACCTAGTTCGCACAAAGTGAAATTGGCAAAAGTAAGACCTAACGTGCGTCATGAGATAATCTCAGTAACATCAAATAGGGGAAAAAATAAGACCCATCCGCCGAGGGCCCTGGTTGGGTAACCACTCGGTAAGGGGCGTAGGAACGAAACCAGTGGATGGCCTGGTGGGATTCCTCCGCTCGGTCCCAAAGAAACCCCACCTAGGTTGTGACTTCGTAACCAAGAGACAAATCGGCGAAGGGATAAGAAGTCACGAAATAACTGATACCTAATCCTGAAAGCAAGGGGGTACTTAGGGGAAATATAAAGGGACGACACCCTCCTTTAGGGAGTTGAGTGACCATAAAAGAAAAGAAAGACAATGTTACGGGGATGGTATTCATGGGTATAGGTAGGCATGTGATATTTTTGCTCGGTAAGACCTCAAGGAGCGAGATAAGGCGAGGTTGATGGATCTTTACTTCACAAGAGTAAAGAGCGCCTGAGACTTTGTTGCAAAACCTGATCAGCAGGGCCTTAATTAGGAGGAAAAATAAGACCCCGAGATAATAAACAAATCATGGGGAATATAAGAGGCAAACAAGTAGAAGAATGAGGCTCGTTAAGACCCTCTCATGGAAGGTAAGTTTCCTCGAATAGTTGAGAAATCAACTACCAGTATAAGACAATAAGTCCTTAACTAAGAGGAAAACTAAGCCCTCATAGAATAGCTCTCCGATAGGGGAGAGATGTGAGGAAAAAATAAAACACGAGGCAAAAAGAGAATACAAAGTACAAAGCAAAGCAAGAGGCAAGCAAATGATCCTGCTTGACCTCGAGAATCATATGATAAGAAACGAAATAAATGAAATACAAAGCAAACAAAAGAAAATGTACAAAGGAATGCAGTACATGAAAAAGAATCATGAAGATTCGATATATATATATATATATATCAAATGAGAAATACTTTAAATAGAAATATTGCATAAGATAATACTTATATGCTATAATTCAAATATCGACAATGCAGGGATAAGCCAAAAGCCACGAGATATATGGGAAAAATATATGTTGTGAAGTACAAAAGATAAAGCTGAAACTCGAAACATTCAGAAAGGCACATGTATGCTGCGTAAATCCACAAAAGAATAAGAGGCAAGTATATACTTTTAAACATGATTTTTATTCTTTTGAGCATTTACTTCGCATAAAAGCGGAACATTTATGAATCTAACGAGATAGAAAGATAGTTTACCTTATAAAACACGAATGCTTCGGAAATATCCAAAGCATAAGAGGCAAGTATATACTTTTATCACTTTTGTTATCCTTTGAACATTTCCTTCGCAAGCATATACTTGGCGTACTTAACATAGTTGGTACATTAACTCTCGCTTCACGAGTTAACTTAGGTTCACAAGTTGAAAACTTACGAAGAAAAATGCACATAATATTTGTTAGGTATACAAATTATATGTGTTGTTCATGATTAAGTGCAGTTAGATGAACGAAATAGAGATTAAGTGACGAAGGAAATAAAGCTGATATACTAAGGAAAAAATCAAAACATAAAATGTTATTCCCCCCAAGCTTGGGAGCGCCCAGTAAAATGTCGAAAGAACAAAATCTATGGTCATCATCAAAAAAAAAAAAATCAAGACCACGAAGGAGAATACTAGACAGGAATAGCCTTGGTGGACTCATCTTCAACAGAACCACCTATAGATCCTTGAACCCTAGTATCAGTACTGCCATCACCTGCACCACCGTCAGATCTTGTCCCTTGAGGAACTTCACTTTGGGGCTTCTCAGACTCTTCATCAGTCTCCATCTCATCATCATCACCATCATCTTCAACTTCGGCAACATGATCGTCATCAGAGAATACTTTGAGATCCAAAGGAAGACAAGTGATGCCTTGGGAAGCGCAGAATTCTGTGAAGAGTCTCACTTCATATGACTACCTTCTTTCTGCAAAATAACAGAGTTTAAAGTTTTATGAATGTCGATGTTTAGATAGTCAAGTCTTGACATTTCTGATTCAAGGAAATCACATAGTTCACGAGAAGATATATATTCATCTTTGTCAAGGTCGGGCGTAGGTTATCATCATCCGAAGACCTTATAATAAGTTAACCACCTGTTGAGGGAACAACGGGCTTTTTCTTCGCTGAGGGAACCGTGGCTGTCTTCTTGCCTTGAAACCTCTCCAAACGAGCTAATATAGAGGACATGTCACCATTCAATCTATCATTTTCATCACTTAGTCTAGTATTCTCAACCCTTAGCTTCCCATTTTCCACCTCTAGTTCGGAATATTCACTCCTAATCTTATGAAGTTCAGTCTCAGATTTATCTTTCCTCTTAATTATTCTATCTTTATCTTCCCCTAACCGTTTATTTTGGGCCATGGATGAAGAATGAAGATTCCGAAAAGTAGTAAGGAGATTGTTAACTTGCCGAAGCTCAACCTTTAAATGTTCATTTTCTTCGTGAAGATGAAAGTTCAACTCTTCAATATTAGAAGATTCGTTAGCTAAACGCTCCGACAGAGAGTAGGAAACCATTAACTTTTCGTTAAGAATCTCATTCTCGCTTAAGTAACAGTTGATTTGAGAAAGGAGGTTCGCTTGCTCGGCCTGAAAATCGTCAGCAGATGCCTTGGCTTCAAGGTAATCCATATAACATTTCGTAGAACGGGCTTGACGAAAAAAAGAAAGAAAGAATATTAAAGACAAGACTAAAGCAAGGACGAAAATATGGAAGCAATGAAACTTACTACTGAGTTCCCCGATCCTTTGATCCTTCATGGAAGAGCGCTCCTTTTCGTCCGCGAGATCATTCCGAAGTTCAATAACTCGAGTTCTGGCAGTCTCCAAATTCTCCCGAGTAATTCTCGTTTCCACGAGATGAGTCATGTGGCGATTGAATTCCTGCGAAGCAAAGAAGATAAAGCGAGTTAGGAAGGAGCTTGGGAAGGTAGATGAGTCAGAATCAGCAGTACACACCAAAGCCATAATAGTAGCATGATGTTGGAGAGAGAGGTACATCGAGGCGTTCTGAATGAAAGACTGACTCTCAGCCAAGAAAGAGTCAGAACTGAAGGAAATCATAGACTCAATAGCAGTGTATCTGATGGAAAGAACTTCACGTGTTAAGAGGAGAGCATTCCTAAGAAAGTCCATATCAAGCATATAGGCCGGGGCTTTTACTTCAATTTTTTTTTGCGGTTTCCTTGAGGTCATGGCAGAAGGACCCGTAGTAGGATTGTCAGGAGAATCAGCCACAATGATAACATGAGTCGGCATAGCGGGCTTCGGAGTATGAGAATAAGTATCCTTTTCTGGTACCTTGGCAAGTTTACCCTTAGGTGGAGGAGAAGCAGGTAGTTCTGAAGACCTCTTGGAGACAGGGATGCGGGATAAGGCATCCAAGTTCAAACCCCTACTACTCTTTAGGGGATCATTGGCCGGAGGAGATTTAGGAAGGGCATCCTAGCAAACAAGAAGTTAATATGTCGAAGTATGTGAATACGAAGTTAACAGAACAAGATACATGAGCAGGAGATAGAAGGAATAGAATCATACCCTAGTAGCAGCAGAATGACCCTCATGACGTTCACGTTTCCTTGTGACTCGTGGAGGGACATTAGATTGAGGATCCACATAGTCATCCTCCTACGAAATACGACCATTTATCACCAAAGTTGGAAAAATAACCAATGGCGAAGTAAAAATAAAGTAAAATACCTGATCACAAGTAAGGGACCCAGAAAATATATTCTTAGCCTGATACGATCGATCCTTGATCAAGCCAGGAGTAGGAAATTGATACTACAATAGGATAACGAAAGGTGAGGACCCAAGTTCAAAAATCAAAAAAATATATAAAGAGAAGCACAATGAATTTACCTCGATGAGAATTTTTGTCCAACGAAGTCTGTCGGGCTCATAATCTGCGAGGTGGATATACTCAGAGAGAGAACGAGTTCGAGCAATCCCATTCTCGTCAAAACCCCATACTAGGGGGCCCTCAACAATTACTGGGAACATCATCCAGCCTTCATCATTAGTCAAGCGAAGAGAATGGCCCTTCGGAGCTCCCTTCGAAGTGCAAACAGGCTCAACGTCAAGAATAAGAGCCTTGGATAGATCCTCCATGTGCTTCCAAGCGAAATAAATACCCCACTCCTGATATTTCCTCCGAGATTGAGTTCTATCAACGTAGTTCTCCAAGAAGGAATCAAGGTTGTAGTCGGTTGAATCGAAGTCCTTCGCCACCAGTGGAATTTAAGAGTTACCACCGTTAGAACGTATCACAAACTCGTTCGTTATGCGAATCGCATTCCCGCTCCATTGATAGACACCTATGTTGATCTTGACTAGAATTTCATAAAACAGGGAATTCTTGGCATTGTATAAGGGAAAGATTAGACCGTCTCTTAATTGACCTAACGTGGTAATCATGCTAGTAGAAGTACACCTCTTTGCCTGAATCCACTAGTAGTTTAAGTCCATGTACTTTGTTGATGTAACCGGAGGAGAAACGGATGAGTCCACCGCCAGGATTAGAGATAAACCCTTTTTCTGAAAATCCACCTGAAAATCTTCAAGGGATTTTTATGTAGTAGGATGAGGAAACTTTTTGGGAGCCATTGTGGTAAGAATGAAGAGGTGATGAGACTACGTAATTAAGGAAAGTGGGAGACAACAGGGGTAGAAAAATAGAATTTCGAAGTTCAACGGCGCCGGAGAAGAAAGAGATGAAGTTTGTAAAGTAAAATAAGAAAAAGGGAAGGAGAACTATTTATAGTGGACCAAGGCAAGACCGGAAGAAGAAGTTATGCGAGGAGGGGAATCGACTATTGATGATTACAAAGAATTGTGGGAGACAAGATAACGAGAAATCCGGGTACGTGGTGGTTACGAATTTAATGCGGAGTTCTCTTTCCATTCTTGTTCCCCGCGAATGGAATGAGAAAAGGAAAAAATGTATGAACAGAAAACCTACTCGCCACGTGTTCGAACAAGATTGAACGAGGCGACGAAGTAAATCTTCAGGCGAGATATTATTTATCAATTCCCAAGGAAATGTCAGGGAAGAGTCAAGTCAAATGTCAGGTTCACTTTAATGAATACTAGATCTGCGAAGTCAGATCCGAAGTTAACGAAGTATAAATCGACGAGATAACGGTGGCTTGTTCAGGAAGGAATCTTGCGAAGGAAGCAGGATATACGAAGTGAGAAATACGAAGGGTGGATTGTTACGCAAGAAAAGGTAGAGTGTGCGAAGCAGAAGACCCGAAGTGTAGATTATTACGCAAGAAAAGGTAGAGAGTGCGAAACAGAAGACCCGAAGTGTGGATTGTTACGCAAGATATGGGATAGCTGTCCCCGACAACAACTGATATTTAGGGCGAAAAGGAAGCAAAAACCTTATCAAAAATGGAACGGGGGAAGTAAAAAGTAGAGTCATGTGACTTCTGGCGAAGTAAACTGAGCTATAACCCATTATGTGTTTTTCCTATAAATAAAGGACTTAGCTCTCTGTGTAAGGGGTTGGAACATTTGGAGAGGTAAGAGAGTTATTGTTGAGAGTGATCTTAGGGTTCTTATGAGTGTTCTTGAAGAGCTTGTAATTCCTCATTCATTAACTAAGTGAAATAAAGATACATTCGCATTCATTATGTGATTTACCCTTTGTGTTATTTAAATTAGTAAGTGGGTGTAACTATGGATTTTCTGTACTTACAGTAATACCTTGCAAGAGACAATTTAAGTAATATTTTGGATGCATTCAAATTCTTTGCAAGAAATCCAAATAACATACGTTCACCCTCAATTAGACACTTGGAAACTAGCATTCGCAAAATAGAACACCTCGGGATAATCGTATTATTCAAGCTAGAACCAAAATTACTGATTCTGGAAGTCCCAAAATATCACAATTGGAGACCTCATCTTGCTGATTCTGGAAGTCCCAAAATTACTAATGAAGAACAGCAATGGATGGAGAGACCTTTTGAGGAAGCTGAAATTTGGAATGCAGTGAAGAGTTGTGGAAACAACAAATCTCCAGGACCAGATGGAATACCAATGGAATTCTTCAAGCATGCTTGGCATATAGTGAAACATAATGTATTAGAGACTGTAAAGGAATTTTATGAAAACGAGCACCTGGATTGGAGAATAAATTGTGCTTTCATCAGTCTAATCCCCAAGAAAGAAGAGGCAACCAACCCCAAACAATTCAGACCAATTAGCCTGGTTGGAAGTATCTACAAGATCATTTCAAAGATATTGGCGGCAAGACTAAGGAAATTTATACCAAAATTAATAAGTGAACACCAAGGTGCTTTCATTGAAGGGAAACAAATACAAGATGGTATTCTTATTGCTGGGGAATTGATAGATGCAAGACTCAAAGCAAGAACACCTGACATTCTCTGCAAATTGGATATAGAAAAAGCTTTTGACAATGTCAACTGGCACTGCATAGACTCTCTTCTAAAGGAAGCTGGATATGGAGAAAAATGGAGGGCTTGGATATCATGGTGTCTCTCATCTGATCAATCTTCAGTTCTAGTTAATGGCAGCTCAACCAAAAAATTTCAGCATTACAAAGGTCTAAGATAGGGAGACTCTGTCTCTCCTTTTCTTTTCATTTTGGTGGCAGAAGTCCTCACCAGACTCTTAAGGAAAGCTGAAGAACTACAGATGATTAAAGGTTTCTCTACAAGCTCTGGTGATGATCTTACAGATTTATGAAGCAATTACTGGATTAAGAGTCAACTTAGAAAAAAGCACTGTAATCAGTATTGGTGCCGACAACAAAATCCAGGATTTAGCCAATATTCTAAACTGTAAGATAGAAACTCTCCCTTTTAGATATCTTGGAATGGCTTTAGGAGCCACAAGAAATCTGTCTATCATATGGGAGGGGATTATTGAAAAGTTCAATGCTAAACTTGCAAAATGGAGAAGAAGATTTATATCTAAAGCAGCAAGAATTGAATTAATTAATAGTGCACTTGCAAGTCTTCCGGTATACTTTATGTCACTTGCACAAATTCCAGCAGAGATAGAAAAGAAGATGATAAAGATTATAAGGGATTTCCTTTGGGGGACTACTTCAGAAAAAAAGAAAATCTGCCGGATAGCATGGGAAAGAGTTTGTAAACCAAAGAAACTAGGAGGCTTATGAGTTAGAAATCTCAAAGCTACAAACAAGGCCTTACTTGCAAAGTGGAGTTGGAGATACTCTCAAGAGAAAGAAGCTCTATGGAGGAAGATTGTACAGCACAAATCTAAATCAGATAAGGAGGACTTATGGCAGAGGTTTCTGGAGAGGAATAGAGAATGAAGAGGGGTACTTCACCTGGAATTCTACCACTGCAATTGGAGATGGAAATTCTATCAAATTCTGGTTGGACCCTTGGAAAAGTAAGATCCCATTCAGTCAAACTCACAAAAAAGCTTTTAAAATGGCATCTAGGAAAGAAGCAAAAGTTGCAGATCTGGTGCACCAAAACCAATGGAGTATTACGATGCTGCAACACCTGGATTTTGTGGTAAGAGCTGAGCTAGAAGACTTATTGCAACTGATTGGCCCTCCTCCTATTCTGAACACCAGTCTAGACACAGTGCACTTCAATAACTCATCCTCATATACAACTAAAGAAGCTTACAGTTGGCTGATGTACCAACAACCTCAAGTTGATCCACTAGATGACTTCAAATATATTTGGAAAAAAGAGGTGCCGCCAAAAGCTCAATTCTTCTCCTGGTTAGCTTGCCAAAATGTCATACCCACTATAGATAATTTAAACATAAGAGGAGGCCAAATTCAAGATACAAATTGCAGTCTGTGTTACAGAGAAGAAGAAGATGTCAACCATGTGCTACTAAAGTGTCAACTTTCACAGGAGGTGTGGAATCACTTCACATCTGACATGGATTCTACATGGACTCATAAGGTTGAGATCAAAACGCAATTCCAACTTTGGAATACTGGTAAATGCAGGAGACTAGCAAAAAAAAGTTTGGTATATTCTTCCTTTTGCCATTGTATGGACTCTTTAGGGGAACGAAACAGAAGAAGGATGGCAAATCTTAGGGGAAGAGGAAAATATTGGTTAATCTTAGAAGTATAAAGAACAGTTTATCAGTGGGGTTCTCTGTTTGATTGGTTCAAATTCTACAGTTGCAGAAATCTCCTAACTAACTGGAATTCAGTTTTAGGCTTAACTGATGTAACAACTTAAGATTAAGATTGAGTTGGGCCTTTTGGCACCATCAGTTTTAGGCTTGACTGATGTCAAAGCCTCTTTTTTTGTTTTTTTTTTTTTCACTTTAATAAAATCTGAACCTTTTTTCTCAAAAAAAAAAAAAAAAAAAAAAAAAAAGCTAGAACCAAAAACTCGAGGCTACTAGCAATGTCGGATCGACTGTAACCCATTTCGTTGACCAGGAAATCCGCTATCAATATAATCTTCTTCTTAGAATACCTCATATAATTAGGTAGTTTCATAAATGAAACTCGAACTTCTGTATCAGAACAATCGAAAATTAGAAAATACAAACCCTCTCGAACTTCTGTATCAGGAACACCTACATTTCTCAAAACATCAATGTTCAGTTTAGGTTCATGACATGACCCAGTGCATAATCCCATTACACATCAAAAAAATAGCAATGACGATTTCTTTTAAGGTAGCAAATAGCAATGACGATTTCATTGCCATAATTTTCCATCGCATCAAAAAAAAAAAAAAAAAAAAAATCCAATCATGTCTTGTTATATAATAACTTAGGATTTTTTTTGCAACTGAAATTAATAATATTTGTGAGGAAGTTAGTCATTGGTGGTTTGGAGCTTAGAAACATATGTTTTTAGTTTATCACAGCATTATACATGCTATAAGTGATTATGGAAACAACTAACATGTTTTTACTGCCTGTCAATTTCCGTGATTATAATTACTATATTTGTGCCCGTGCTATGCATCGGGCATTTTTTCTTTATTAACTTTTGGATGACCCCCCGTCCAATGTAGGGCGAGTGTAAAGTGTGGAAAGTAGACCTATTAAGTATTTTGCTTTTATCTATAATTGCACTATCTCCATTTCTATAAAAGATGTATTATTATCTTTTTCATTTTAGCCTAAAAAAAAGTCGAACTCAGAGAACAATAATAATTCTTTTCTAGAAATGGAGAGAGTAGGTAATTAGAATACCCGTTTATTTACACCTTTTTAGCAGTTACTATCCAAAATAAACAACTTGATTACTCGGGAGATCTTAGAACAATAATAATTCTTTAAGAAACTAAAAGAAACGGACCATGAGTAAAAGGTAATAGTAGGTTTTTTTTTAATTAGAATCAACTCATAGATTTATTTACACCTTTTATATTTTGAACCATAATTTTTATTTACTATCCAAAATACACAACTTGATTACTCGGGAGGTCTTAGTCTTACTTAGGTTGTATAATGTATTCAATATTCAGTTTTACTCCTTACCACTAACACTATCCATAATTTTTGTCTTAAAAAATACTAAATTCATTTTATCAAATCGCTAACACTATCCATAATTTTTGTCTTATTCTTACTTAGGTTGTATAATGTATTCAATATTCAGTTTTACTCCTTACCACTAACACTATCCATAATTTTTGTCTTAAAAAATACTAAATTCATTTTATCCGTGATTACACATGCAAAAATAAATTAGGTCCACCTAACTCCCACAAATCCGGTCATAATTATTTGACCATGATTAATGATTTCTTTTTTTAATTTTTTTGTTTTATTAACAGTATGTAATGGATAAAAGTTAATTTAGTCTCACATAAAATATAGAAACCTAAATTCAATCTAAAACTAGCAATCTCAACCGCACAACTTGTATTTTGGGATATAGATATATATATATACTATCTTAATGATGTGTTTCTAGAAGAAAGAGGAACCAAACACGGGTTCCTCAAAAATTTCCACTATTGAATTTTTTTATTACACTGTTAAAAAATCTTAGTAGGTAAAATTGAAGTCATATCATTATTTCGTCTAATTCATGTGTACCGTTTCCATAAGCCAACTTCCTTGTCAAATTTTTGTTACACATTTTTTAAACTTTTGTCTTCAAATTTCTATGTTTGCTGATAGCTGTAATTATCAGCTGGTTCAAACTTCAACCACATGAGTGGTAAATATTACTCCCTCCGTTCCTAAATATTAGGTTTGTTTCATGTGTAATTTATACATGAAATCAACCTATTTTTTAGGAACGGACGGAGTATTTGAAAGATGAAAAATATGTGAAGAAATTGACTGAATAAATGGATGAGGGTACATGGATGTCATGTGTGCAATACCACAACAAACAACTTCAGTTGTTTATAACCTAAGGAATTAAGGAAAGTATGTTTAAGCCGCGTTTAGTTTAATTTAGATGAGAACGATGAGTGAAAACACCGAAATGTTGGAGCAAATTGAACAGACAATACGAAAAACCAATAGCAGGGAAGTATGTTTTGAGGCATGTGGAATGTCATGGGTCTATTGTCTGATCTCTTAACATCATTGAGGTCATTTACATATACACACAAATACCTTGATTGTTTCAATGGGTTGGAATGTTATCGGCTTTCAATAAAAGGGGCAGTTCGAAGTTCATTCAGGTAGCGGCAACATGGAGTATTTGGAGGTAGCGTAATAACAGTTAATGTGATAGACTTTTAAAACTAGGTTGGACCTGAGATTTGAAGTTAGAGAATTAGTCTTACTACATCTTTTAACTTTGTTCGTTTGTACATTCTATTATATCCTCTTTCAAAGTTGGTTTTTTCCATCCAAATCTTCGTGGTATTGTGCTTTTCTTCTTCTTCTTTATTTTCCTTATTTTCATGTTTCATTATCAATCAAATTATTGTGTAAAACTATCCTAACTCTTCTTGAGTGGTTTCAATTGGGTTGGTTGTTGTGAGGTTTGAAGATGGTGGTGAAGGTGATGGTGGAGACGTGTCAAAGTTGCAGTATCTTTGGTCCTGGCAGTCCGATCTACTCACCCTAATTGTTGCATTTACTATCAATCCACTTATTGTTCTTCATTTTTTTCAATTAACATTAGACGAAATCACTAATTTCATATCTGAGAGGTACATGTTTACAATATGGAAGAACTGGCGGAGATTTCTGTATGGTGGCTTGGTCATGGAAGATCTAAGGTAGATTTTGTGCTAGGAATTCGGCGGCGGAGGAATTTGTTACAGTTTAGGGTTTCAGAAGTTTTGATACGAGGGTTTCTATTTGTGGTTTTTCATGGGCTCTTGGGCCTGAGATATCTTATTGTTCTTAGGGCCTTCATCCCTTTGGGGATACGGGTATTTCTAATGTGGGTGTTCTACTGAGTTACTTGCATGTAGGGTTTCTTACATATCTAATGTAAGAAGGGTTTTCCATTTGGGGATTGTAATTTGTACCTATTATTCCATTAATAAAATTTTTATTTACCGATTAATTTTTTTTTTATCTCCTCTTTCAATAAATAATAATACATCTTCCCTTCTGATCAAAATAAATCTTCGGGTGTATGTTGGGGCAGATTATTAATACTCTAGTTGTATAATTTTTTTAAGGAATATATACACATCATAGGTCGAATGGACTCCATCCAAATCCGTTATCTCAGTTAATATCTCGCTAAAATCTTGTATATGGAGATCTCATGAACGTTTGATGATTATGAAATACTTGTGTGGACATAATGACAACTGTAAGGTCTATGATAGCTAATCAAATCATTTATATCTCGAAAGAAATCAACGGTCAAGATATTATGAACTTGGTAGACACCACGTGTGAGGAAAAACTTAATCTATCATCTACCTATTCCCGTCTCGTCTTTCTTCTGCTCGATTATTGTTTTTCACTTGAAGAAGAAGAAAAAAAAAGAGACAAAAAAAAAAGCAACAGTTCCTGCTGAATCAATTCGAGAGTTAGTTGGTAGACACTGAGAAGAAGAAAGAGTTGGTTCTTAATAAGATTAGAAAGAAATTGATATGTTTCTATGAGATCTATTTATGCCGAGAGAATAGAAGAAATCAAAGGGGTTTGAAGGTCCTGATATGGATAATATAACATGGGCTTGGTTCAAATCTATGGATAGAGGAGAAAATAACAAGAATTTCATGAGGAGGAAGTTTGGTCTAATTTGTTCGCTTGAATTGGTGTGATTTGAGTTTGTTGTTATATGAGAATATAGATCTGGAAGTTGTTGTTGCTAGAGAAGGGTTTGAGTATGGGTTTACAGATAAGAAGGAGATTTGAGGTTTGGTGGTGGTTGATGTTTAAGGTTTAGAGTTGATGTTGGTGGTTGCTGTAGGATATAAAACAGGGATTGATGGATATCTGTTGGATTAACTAATTGAAATTAGATCGATAAAATTTGTTCCTTATTTACACTCAATTCAGTATCAGCAAAACGATTTGACAGCTTCATTAACAAAATCGATCCAAAAGATAAGTTAAATCTCCTTATGTACTTTCAATTCAATCAATTTTAACGTATATGAATATGATTGGAAGTTTTTTATGACCTTGTTCTCAAACTTGATTACTTCTTAAGAATTGGATTGTGTTTGTGTTGGATAAGGAGAGTGAGATATGTGATGCTTGTAAGTTATTGTACAAAATTCCACAACAATGTAATGTTCTCCATACTAGGGAATTAACTGGTATTTTCTTGAGATTGCAGTTGTGTAACTAGTTCTGGTGAAGATGCAGGTGCACTGCTGAGAATGTGGAAAAGAAAGTTGAGAAGTTATTGTTGATTACAGAGAAATGGGGTGTTGGATTGAGTGTGGTGATGTTGTTGACTTAAGATAATGAAGCAATGCATGTGAGGAATGTAATGGTGTTGCAATGGTGGTATTTGAACTGATTTTGCTGCAGAAATAGATGCATGTTAGGTTGAATTCAGGGAAATAGAAATGGTAGTAGGTCTTGCTGGTACTGATATTGAAATGCTAGTGAGATAATGGGTTTGGACTGAAATTGAGCAATTGTTGGTATGGACGAGATAATGGGTGTCATTGAAGAATGAGATTCAAGATAATAGTCAAGTTGAAGCTATGAGTCTGGTTTTGGTATTGGAAGAAAAGATGGTGGTGCTGTGATGATTTTGGTTTAATTTGGAAGTACTGAAGCTGTAAGAGAAACTACAGCTAGGAAGTTATGCTTTGAGTTTGGCTGTGCAAATGGCCTAGGCCAAGTCTGTGTGATTAGTGGTCTATATTGCCACGTGTTTGTAATGATGACATGTACAATGTCGACTTGTCATGTCATATTCCACGTGTACTGAGTCAACTCTGTGATACGGACTTAAATCAACGATTTAAAGGGATATTCTGTCATTTTAGGTCCACTTCACTAGGCTAACTTTCCATCCATCATTTTTGGTAAAAACTTGCCTAGTTTTGCAAGAAATTAAAAAAGAGGCTTAGTTTTGTAAACCATAATTTTCCATCCATCAATTTTGGTCAAAACTTGCCTAGTTTTGCAAGAAATAAAAAAAGAGGCTTAGTTTTGTAAACCATAAAAAAAAAACAGGATTTATAAAAAGCCCTTTGTATAACCGAAACCAAACAAATACTTACAGGGGTGTATTGGATTAGGATTTAGATAGATATCTGACAATCCTAAAAACTCTTAGGTATTCAATTAGTATATGTCAGGATTCATTAAATATCCGAGGTATTCAATTAGGATATGTCAGGAATCAATAAATATCCTAGGTATTCAATTTGTTTAAGAGTTTTTAGGATAATTGAGGAGAAGGATATATAAGGATTGTTATGGATATTTGTAGGCAAAATATACATATTATTATCTCACTATAATCTCAACCCAAACTACAAGAGTTACATGGATTGTTGTGGACCATTTTTTTTTCTTTTTTTTTTATCACATCATACTATATTTTTCCCCCAACACCAGCACCACCATCGCCGACAACCACCCACCACCACCACTACTACTAACCACCACCACCATTACTACTAACCACCACCACAACACAACACACCACCAACAACAACCACCACTGCCGACCATCGTCACCGACCACCACCAACAATAACTACCGCCACCACCAACAAATATATCACACACCACCACCCATCACCTCAGTTTTATTGATGGGTTTTTATTCAAAAGGGAAACACAATTTCGGTTTTTATAAATCTAATCCATTATAATCCAAAATTATATATTTATAAAAATCTATAAGATTCTTTTAAGAAACCTTATAAATCCACTAGATTCGGGTAAACTAGTATCTGTTTTTATCCATATAAATCCTGATCCAATACACCCCTCTTAATTTCTTTGGTCGGTTATGTAAAAAAGAAAAAGGAAAACAAAGGCAGGCATACAAAAATCGGTTGTGTAAAACATAAAAAGAAAAACAAAGGCAGCCATACAAAAAAAGGAAGAATAAAATCCATTGCGATAAAAAAAGAACATGCAATTGGGAATTGGGAGATACTTTTATTAATTAGGGGATATGAATAGTGATGTTATTGTTCATACTGGCATAGTAAAAAAATAATTTTTGTGTAGAAAAACCATGCCGGTATGAACAGTAAAATTACTGTTTCATATCTCCAATTAATAAAAGTATCCCCCAATTAATAAATTTTAAAAAAAGGTACAAAAGTTTTGACAGAATTAATTTGATGCCAAGAGTTGAAGCACACCACCATTACTCTCGTCAGTATTCGACCAATACTACAAGCAAAATTCACCATCTTGATCCAGAGTCCAGACTCAAAAATATGGTCAGAAATTTGTGGACCAGGCTTCAATTCCAAACTAATTCAGCTTCGCAACTGGTGCACTTGAAGTAGAATCTGGAAACCTGCATCTCGGCTACATCTTTTTTATAAGAAAATACCTTTGTTCCTTGAGAGATGTGATTCCCACAAGTTTCACACCAAATACTCATCGGAAGCATTATCCGTAGTTGCTTAGGATATCTACTCGTCTTACGTAGTTTTGTGGGATCAAAATCTGGTGGAAAGTACGTATTCAACACTTTCTTTTCTTCCATCTTCTTCTCCGGAGAAAACGATGAATTATGAAAACTTTTTTTGGTTAAATCCGAAAACTCGCTAACAATTGACTTTTTTTTTTTAATCCCCGAATCTATGAAAACAAACCCAAAGAGAGATGGGAAAATTAGGCTAAGGCCCAACCCATGGATAACCCATAATGTGAGATTCTTAATTAAAAGAAGTTTAAATCTAGGCCCTAAATTATTAAAAGACCTTGATGCCCTTATGCATATGGTCAAGCCCATAATTAAATAAAATTTATATTTAGGCCCCAAATTATTAAAATATTATATGATGATGTTCCAACCACCGCCAACCACCTCCGACCACCACCGCCGGCAACCACCTCCGACCACCACCACCGCCGACCACCACCGCCGGCAACCACCTCCTACCACCACCGCCGACAACCACCTCCACCACCACCGCCGGCAACCACCACCAACCACCATAGCCATCGCCAACCAATGCCGGCAACCACCTCCGACCACCACCGCCATCGACCACCACCGACCACCACCAACCACCACCGCCAACCACCGCCGCCGATAACCACCACCTTCGGCCACATTGATATTGCAAGTGTAACCGGAAGTTACACATGTATAAAAATTACACATTCATGTTGTGTATTCAATAGTGTGTAACTTAAAGTTACACATCCATATGACATGTGTAATAAGAAGTTACACATACATATGACAAGTGTATCCACAAGTTACACAAGCATATGGCATGTGTAGTCAACAATTACACAACAGAAAAAAAAAATATACAAAAAATACATCTATCACATTAATATTAATTTACAATAATAACTCTGTTTACCATCTATAATAATCGGTTGTTACTGAACACAATAAATGAGTTAAAACACTAGAAATAAGCCACTGAAACCTATACTAGAGTTTTTGCCTTTCTTTCTTGTCTTCCTCATTCCAAAATGCTTGCATATCTGCAACGAAATAAACATCCATGGATTAGGTTGGATGAATAAAAAGCAACAAAAAAAAAATATTATAGGAGAATTGTAAGGCAAAATTATAGAACAAAGATCACAGAAAAGACACATGATAACCCATCTTAGCATGTGTAACTCCAAGTTACACATGCATCTATCATGTGTAATTGGCAGTTACACATGCATATGACTTGGATACCTAGCATCTGTCTAGTGTAAAGAGGAGTTACACATACATATAATATGTGTAACTGAGAGTTACATATGCACCTGACTTGTGTAACTAAGAGTTACACATCCATAAAAGCTTGTGTAACTGGCATGTGTAATTTTTTGGTTACAAAGTTTGTTCATAATTGGCATGTGTAACTAGAAGATACTCATGCATCTGTCTAGTGTAATTCATAGTTACACAAGCACATCACATGTGTAACTAGAAGTTACACATGCATCCTATTTGTGTAATGTGAATAAATGTGCAGTCTAGACATAGAATTTGAAACTAAAAACAACAAGATAGGGATCTAAAAAGGTGTACCAGCAAGCAAAGAATTTGAGTGCATTGAATAGTTTTTTCCAGCACCACCATTGGCTCCATATCCTCCTCTAAAAGATGCACCTCCACCACCAACACCTCCTAGAATCACAAAACTCAATAGAATAGTTTCACCACTTTGCAATTCCACCACCACAAATTAATGTGACACCTCCAGTTATTTCTCCACAACTCACACCACAACTCTAGTAGTACCACCACCCGCACCACCATCGGCTACAACTTTCACCATTACATAGCTACGAATGGACGAGTAAAGAAAAATGAACAACTATCGATTAGATACACGTTTCATATCATACAATCATTCACATATTATATGCACATTTTAGAATGAAAAGAATGCAACATTTTCAATCAGTAACAACCATTACTATATGTAAGTAAAATCTGTGTAACCAAAAGTTACACATTCAATAAGTATGTGTAAGTAAAAGTTACACATCTAATTAGCATGTGTAACTAGAAGTTACACATCTAATTAGCATGTGTAACTGGAAGTTACACATCCACTTAGCTTTTCAAATGTATAGTTTAAGAGAAAAATCATCTACGCATGGAAGATATACATCCCTAAATGCATGTGTAATCTGCAATTTCACATTCAAAATTCAAGTGTAACCATCAATTACACATCCTAAATGCATGTGTAACTAGCAGATACACATGCTAGAAAGCATGTGTAACTAGTAGATACACATGATTATAGCAACATAAATTTCATCAAAAGATAGGTTCCTACCAACATAAGGTTACATACTTTTCCTATAATTCTATAGCAATTAGCATATAGTGACACGAATAGTTACAGATGATAAGACACTCAAAGTTCTTGGAGTTCAGTTTTTACCTTCAATATTTCACGATCTCTGTCAAACACTTGCAGGCATCAAAATGGTGACAAAAAGGTAGTTCTTTTGTGTTTTCTGCGCCTCCCTTTATATGTCTCTGTACCTGGAATCGCGAATCAGATATAATCTTAAGTTTCCTTACTCAGCACAAGAATCTCAAGTTTCCTTTAGTATATAAACAAGAACAGCAAACAACTATGACATATAGTGAATGACCGAATCTCAACTGCCACACCACCATAAAACCAGACGCAGAAAAAGAATGATTTCATGAATGATGAGTTAGACCCAATCTAAAGAGCCCAAGAATGCTAAATTTTTTTAACATGAATGAGTCTTAAACCTAAATCATCAGTTAATGTTGAATGAAAAATGAAATCAGAAGAACTTGAACAAAGTATCACAAATGCCATTAACTTTAGGTCGTAGACTTGGAATTTAAGTTTAGAAGCTCTCGGAAGAAAATCTAGTCAATGAAAATGGGGAAACTAATACAATAAATCCATTTAATCCAACATGTAAAACTGTAGCTATTGTTCATTGTGTTTCCCGCTCATGCAAAGGTATTACTAAAGGATGCTTATGCTTGAAATTTGAAAGAACAATAAATTACTTACTAGATGTCAGAGATCCGAAGTTGCTCTGTCAGTCTGTGTAGATGCTCTTAGCGTTTGTACAATTGCTCTAGATTCCAACAAGTTGCTCAATTTTCCACATCATTGTGTATACGTAATGCTACTGAGATTCAACCTCGGCAATAGATCATGTGCTTTATGTTGTTTTGGGGATTCCAACATGTGCCTTGTATATGAAGAAAATCAAAAGATAAGAACACTTCAGGAATGTTTGAACCAAGATATGAACTGAAATCACTTTTTCAAAGTTAAGAAAGATAAATTCAAAAGACCATGTGCAGTAGAAGTTGCTTAGCATCTAAAAATAATATCAGTTTCATGTTGCTCAATTTAAAATTGAACTTGATATATATCATAAGATGAAATTTATATCAGGAAACAACTCACTGTATTAGAATTAGATGTAAAAGAAATATCTAAACATAAATCCATAACATCTACTTAAACAAGATATTGGTTCTTATTCACTGGAAATCATACACACAACTATTCTTTGTTACAATCTCAATTAACAGTCTTTTTGATAGGAATATGACCAATACATAATCATCCCATAACAATGTAACACTCTCTTTCTTATATCATACACTGTTCAGAAATTCTCCTTAAGATGCACACAATGTACATAGAAATGAAACAAGCTATGGTAGAGCCAAAAACCTTTAACCTTGGCCGACGAAATCGATTACTAGTTTACATCGACCATGTGCACTAGAAGTTAATCACCAACATACGTATAAAGACAGAGAAAGATATAATAAACCCAGTTGTCTCTTTTCAATTGAATCAATCTATAGTGTTAATAACCAAAGTATATTGTCATGATGCACACCCACCAAGGATAACAGAAGGATTTAATAAAAAAATTAACTTACAATGCTAAATTCAGTATGCGAAAAAGATAAGAACAACAACTAGGAAGCATAGTGAATCTACAATATCTACTGGACCCAATATAAAACTGCCACACCATCGTTATTGAACATGAGGATACTGTGTTTTCTCTATGAAAATGAGGTATAGATTCTGTAACATAGAGAATTCAGTGTTAAATACTGAATCTGATAATTTCTCCACAGAGAATAAAATTTTGATATCAGGCAATCAAACAACTAATTCCAATTTTTATTGCATTAAAATAAAATATTCAAGATCAGATACAAGTAGATATTAGCTTGAACTAGTTAAAAGATAAAAATAGATGAAATTCATAACAAATAGATGGGTAATCGAGATGATGATTCGTACATTTCGAATATGAAAACTGATTTTCAAAAGAGATTTAAGATAAATTGATTGATTGATCTTCAATAAAAAAACCTAGAAAAAATTATGTGATTTACTTTCAGGATTTTTCATGTTAAAAGCAAGATAAGGATTAGATTATAACAGATCTGAACTCTAATCTTGATTTCATCGAGAAAATTTAGTTAAAATCATAGAAAATTACAAATCAGGGCTGATTACAAACCCTAAAAAATATTTCGTAAACAAAATTCGAAAAAAAAATAGGTCGAATCAAAGAAAATGATAAAAGGATGATAGATCGAAGCAACGATTCTAAAATCAGATCAAACTTCGAAGTAAAATCGAATTTATTAGGCATTTGAAGTTGTCAATAAATTTTTCAGAACTTTTTTTTGGTTAAAACATAATGAGAATCAATAGGAACAAAATATATGATGAGAAACTTATCTTGTTCTTTCAATATGATGTTGAATCTTCAAGTTTTCTTCGAGTTTCATCAAATTAATCTTCCATTCTTTGTTCTTCGCGGTGCAGGGGAGCAGCAGGGGAGAGAGAAAAAACATTAGAAAATGAAACCGAAAATGAAACTAAAAGCTAGCTTTATTAGCTATATGTAGTAAAGGGCATTTTTGGTATTACGAATTTCCCCTAAACCCAAAACTTTATTACCAAGCCCTGAAATCTAAAATTCTGGGCCTAGAAATATTAAAAAGTGAAAGTATGGAGTTGATAGAGGAGGATCCATTTAGTGGGGCTTTTATATATTAAATCCATATAGTTGGGGGATTCTAGTATTTTTCACAAGAGAGATTCCTTATATTTATAGCCTTTCGGTTTCCTGTGAAGCAATTTTAGTAAACAAGTCTGAAAAGGGAAAGTAAAAAGGGAAAATTAGGGGGAGACCCAAAAATAATAATATTCTCATTGTCAAGCCCACAATTAATTTTTTGTACGGTGACACCCATAATTATAAGAAATTATTAATGAATCAATACATAACTCGTTATGCATACTGAGTTATGCAGACTAATTTTTCAGGGGTATAATTGGAAGCTCAACTTGGACATAACATATCTAAAAATCCGCGCCTTAGAATTTTACAAATTTTATATCGTTAGAAATCATTTTAAAAGAGCTACGCAACGAGTATAAACAAGAATATCAAATTTTTGTTTTTCACGAAAAAATCGGAGGTGATCCTCATTTTAGGGAAAATTTTCGAAAACTTGATACATAACCATTATGCAGTCACCAAAAACGATGCATAACACATTCATGACGCATAACAAATTATGCAACCATTTTTCTCCCTTCGCATAACACATTATGCATTTGGATAACAAAATTATGCATCTATAACAAGTTATATTACCATTTTTTTTTGGTTGATTTTAAGCGCGTACATATAAAAAATTGATACATAATGCAGTATGCATCCATATTTACGGATGCATATCAGGTTATGCATCTATTTTCTCGATGCATAAAAGATTATGCAACAAATTTTCTCAATGCATAACGCATTATGAGTCATATTTTCGGATGCATAACAGTTATGCAATGATTTTATAGATGCATAATAGGTTATGCAGATATTATCATAGGTGCATAACGTGTTATGCAGCCTTTTTTTTTGTTGGTTTCAATAGTAACAAAAAAATTGTTGCGTAACGTGTTATGCAACCATTTTCTGGACTGCATAACAAGTTATGCTACAAATTTGGTAGATGCATAACATGTTATGCATCCATTTTCATAGCTGCATAACAGATTATTCAACCATTATGACCAACACCAATACATCTGTAGCTTATAATAAGAAAGTCTTGAATCATGCTTTGAAATTTGTAGAAAATCATTCAATAAATTCCATACAAATCCATATATTGTCAAGCATAGCACAAATGCCGTCAATGAAAAAATGTAGAGAGACATCAAAGGCTAAGCCAGAGAATCTCATTGACTAGTCACTTGTAGACCCATCATTTCCCCACTAAAACTTACAACTTGATTTTCAGCATAAAAATAGTATAATTGTACCTCGAGAAGCTCGAAATCAACTGGTGCCCAAATCTGATAAG
Source organism: Papaver bracteatum (assembly GCA_023529315.1). Lineage (NCBI taxonomy): Eukaryota > Viridiplantae > Streptophyta > Magnoliopsida > Ranunculales > Papaveraceae > Papaver > Papaver bracteatum. Next base: position 141,410 of record JAJJWX010002285.1, read on the forward strand.
CATACCAAACTCATTTCCTTTTCTTAAGGAATTGAGATTAGAAGACACCAACACCAAAGCAGTAACCTCACTCTTTGCTACAGGTGGGAGACTTACCTCTCTCACATCCATTAGTATATTAAGGTCTCCAAACCTAAAATACATTCCAGTGGGCGTACTACTCCATAACATTTCTCCCAATCTTCAACAACTATCTATCTATCACTGCTATAAGTTTCAAGGTTTTCTAGAATATGGTGATCTAAACGACTACAACAACAACAAGGATGAAGATGAATGTCTTGGAGTTCGGAAAATTTTAATATTAATGGGAGAATATTATTCATGCCCTGAAATCAACACCAACTCCAACAATACCAGCAATTCTCTTCGCTCATTATATTTGGATTGCTGTTATGATTTAACGTCACTCCCGGATTTACGATCCATGACTTTTCTCCGGAAATTAACCATCTACAACTGCAACGATTTGTGAGTCCCTTACGATCTCAAGAGTCTTACCTTTATTGAAGACTTGAGACTTTTTTGAAGAATCTAAATCTAATTATTAGCAAAACCCATTGTAGATGATAGATAAATATACCACTGCAATCACTGATTTTCAACATCAAAGACAATCAATCAATAACCCATCTATGAACGACAGCAAATTCAGGCCTCCATTTTGATTTTTCGGCAAAGTTCAGATTAACATGACTCAAAAACCCGTTGTTGTAGAGATCTTAGTGTTCAATCACCTCGAGTTTGTTACCATAACTTGTTAGATCTGGATTGTAACCTCTGATTCTCTGCACCGATAAAGAAAAATATCTTCAAAAAAGTGAGAATAGATAATTTTCTGAACTGTGAATTCCAGAAGAAAAAAAAAAAACTAATAAACCAATTTTTTTTAATTTTGGGTTTGGGAATAATTTTTTCCCCAAAATTGGGTGCGCGCCTGAAGTTTTGGGAGCGTGGGTTTCATAGTGGAAAAATCTGTGAGAATGGGTCTCACTGTAGTTTTCACAAGTAAAAAGTGTCATTGAGGCCCCAAACCCACCGTCAAGACCACTTTCCTCTTTGGCGAGTAATTGATTAGAAATTAATGACGTTAGAAACAGTGCTCAGTATATGATTTTTATTAAGGGGGAGCAAAATGCGATCCAAGGAGTGCAAAAATCGTAATTGACTCGCTAACTAGAGTCAATTCAACATGTATTTTTTCTTGGATATGCCTAAAATATCCTTACTAATCGCACATATCCTGTACACATGTCGAAAATGTACATTGAAAATCTCATTTTTCTTATCGTCTTTTCCTTAGGTGAAATAAACAAAACCTAACTTCTGAATATGCCAGTCTGAAGAACAATTTGGGAATTTAAGACGACATGGTGGGAAGTGGGCTTACACTGGAACAAGGACGTTTGAGTTCGTCCCATTATATTTAATTCTTTTGTTAAGTAAGTTTGTAGACATGTTAATTGGAAATGTGGGAATTGACGCAGGATTGAGAGTTTTGATTTTAGGGTATTTGTTGACAAATTATATAGGAATTCTTTATCATCCGGAAATATTAGTGTTTAAGATTGTTATTTGTTCAAGCTTCATAAAACTTGTTCCTTCCCATTAAGTGGAACGATGTCTGCATTTCAAACCACGATTCTATTACCATATGATTATGAAGCTCCTTCAACAATAAAATACGGTGCAAAGTTAGTCCTTATTCAGAATTTGAGGGTAGCCCTTCTTGTTTCGCTACTATGAAAGTGGAGATTCAAAAAATTTAAGGCGGATTCATTTTCTAGGGTTCATGTTCTATCACGGGAGAATAGGGTTCATAACTTACGGAAGAAGAAGACTAGATAGAAAGTTTTTGAGTTTTCTTGAACATGTGTGAGAAACGAGTGTGGCTAGTGAGGGTATTTTAGACCGAATCAAAAATAGATATGGGTGTGAGTCTAGTTAACGAGTCAGCTACGATTTTTGCACTTTTCAGATCACATTTTGCTCTCCCTTTAACAAAAATTCAGTATATAACAGTATAGTAATTCCAACACAGCATCATGATGTTAAGTTACAAACAATGAATGTTATATTATCAAACCAACTTAATTTTGAATTATCGAAATTTTACCCAATTGGCATCTTTTTCATATTCATAGTTTGAAATTATTGCTGCCTACCTATTTATAGATAAGGAAGATTCAAATGTACCACCTTGCAAGAGACAATTTAAGGAATATGTTGGATGCATCCAAATTCTTTGCGGAAATCCAAATAACACACGTTCACCCTCAATTAGACCATTGGAAACTAGCATTCGAAAACGGAACACCTCGGGATAATCGAATTGTTCAAGCTAGAACCAAAAACTCGAGGACTACTAGCAATGTCGGATCGACTGTAACCCATTTCGTTGACCAGGAAATCCGCTATCAATGTAATCTTCTTCTTAGAATACCTCATATAATTGGGTAATTTCATAAATGAAACTCGAACTTCTGTATCAGAACAATCGAAAACTAGAAAATGCAAACCCTCGTCGAGTCCTTACAAACTTAAGAATGTCAGATTCAGGGATCAGATTCAGGGACACCTTCATTTTTCAAAACATATGTTCATATTTAGGTTCATGACATGACCCTGTGCATAATCCCACTACACAGCGTTTAAACTTTTGAGGTAACAATGACGATTTCATTGCCATAATTTTCCATCGAATCAAAAAAAAAGTTCCAATCATGTCTTGTTAAATAATAACTTAGGATTTTCTTGCAACTGAAATTAATAATATTTGTGAGGAGGTTAGTCATTGGTGGTTTGGAGCTTAGAAACATATGTTTTTAGCTTATCACACAACATTATAATTTATACATGCTATAAGTGATTACGGAAACAACTAACAACTTTTACTGCCTGTCTTTTTCCGTGATTATAATTATAAATGTGTAGATTACATCTTCAAGTTTAGAATCTATTCTAACTTTCTACCAAATGTTGATAAGATTCAAAATTACAGTTAAGCTTCTCCTTTTAGAGGGATGGAAATTTGTAGTAAGATGTTGGTGTAAATTGAGTTTTGTTATCTGGATAAAACAAACGGGTAATGATGGTCTTTTCACCTGGATAAAGAGCTATCGAACTTGGATAAAAAATATCTATAAGGGTTTGTCTTGATTTTGATTGCATGTTAATCTTGCATGAATCATGCGAGATTGAATTATATGATGGATGAGACGTTTTGAGTGGCTTTATTTCGATGGTATTTCAGTTATTTCGTATAGTAAAACCGCAACCGCATTGTCTTCAAGTAGAATAAAATTCTTTGAATCTTTGATATTATTTTGAGTATGGACCGTATGGATGGTTTCAACTTTCAAGCTGCTCGAGAACATCTTAGAAGAAATAGAAAATATGAACGATTTAAACCAATCTGAAGTAATCAGCCAAAAGAAAATAAAATATGAACACAAAAAAACAAAAGGAAAAAACCCATATGATATGCAACAAAAACAAAAAACAAAATCATTAACTCAATGAGGTAATTCAAACAAAGATTATATCCTAGTGTGGCCAAGCCATTGTTCAAAGGGGATGTCTATGCTAAAATACATAAAAGAGAAGACTTATAAAACAACTGAGATATGATAGTACGGTTAACGCCTCCCGGTTTATTTTGTTGTAGATTTGTCTTTTAACTGTAATCTAACATGCAGTGATGTCGAGTGAGGACCACACTGAAAACATCATCAAGTCTATTGCCGATGAACCGTCTGAAGCGAACTGAGAGCTGTTAATCTATTTTCTAACTAATGGTTCTTGATAGACTCATAAAATCATAATCAACCTAATGACCTTATTTCTATAAATACTTTTCTGCAAGTTCATTCTTCTCAATATGGTACCAAGTTTACTCCAACATTCCAAATTTACAAGTAAACAAAAAACTTCAAACACGTTCATCAACCTTGCTAAAATCTGACTACCATGGAGAAAGCAAAACAATCCTCCTTCTCCTTAGTTAGTCCATGAAAATACTCACCGGTAGTGCATTGTTGGATACATTTATATCCACGCTGGAAGATCGTTGTGGCTGGATAACCCACCCAAACCCCGTGCACCCTCATTTATTCCCTAACCAAAATCGTTCACAAGTCGCAAAAATATAGGCTACTCACCATTGATGTGAGCCAAAGTTCGTGGGCTGTGTTCCTTAATTATTCAAATTTACATGTTGGGTATCCCTAGGAACATTGCTAGATTTTTTTTTTTTTTTTTTTTTTTTTGAAGCATGGAAACATTGTTAGATAGTTGCAATAACAATAAGTGTGTTTTTTAATTTTTCGTCTTTGGCCCCCTCAAATCATATGCTCAACATCATACATATTCTTAGATTTTTGTCACATTATCTAACATGACAATAAAATTTATTATAAGTGTGAATATGAAATGATCGACATTTATTTCTTCTGGAGCCAGGGTTTAAGATTTAGGAGGGCTAGATTAAAATTTTATAAAATAGTTGGACTTAGTGCACTAAATACTAAACAAAAGGTGGGCTAAATAAAAAATATAATAAGAATTTTAGAGTGTCCACAATGGACGAGTAAAAAGTGGAGCAAACCCACTTTTGGTCGAAAACTCAATCACAGTGGCTGGAGTATAACCATATTATTTGGTTTTAGTTGGAGAGAGAGCGTGATCCGGAGTAAATTTGGTCGATAGTCTCGACTAAAACTGATTATAGTGGGGCGGTAATTAAAAGTGTGTTTGAAGGGGGGAGTAGTTTATAGTTACGCCTGATGGTGAGGCGTAAAATGAAGTTCCGCCCCATGGGATCATCTTCTCTCACTACCCCATTGGGATCATCTTCTATGTCCGCCCCATGGGAATCCTCTTCAGGTGTCCTCCCCACTCTTGCACCACCCCATGGTAATAAATTATGGGTATAGAGACGGATAATCGATTAAGCAAAATCAAACATAAAATAAAGAAGAAGACAAAAGAATTAAAGTGGTTCGGCACTAACGCCTACGTCCACTGAGAAACCCCATAGGGGTGATTTAGATTATTGATTTCCAGAGATTGATCATTCTGGGATGGTTTACATTTACATGATAATCTTATTTATATGTGATACGATATAAACCTAGCTGGTAACAAACGGTGAAACTTACTATCTATATTACAGGATTAATAGCTGACTTGATCCTATAATCTTGCAGGTGCCTTGACCGCACACTTGGTTATCTTGTTTGTATTTCACCGTAGTTAGATCATACACATCTTCTGACTTAGTCTTCTCTTCACCGACATAATACTCCAACACCCCCTCAAGTTGGACACGGAGAGAATTGAAGTGTTCAACTTGCACACTTTCTTCAAAAGAATATTTTAGCATAAACTTGAATCTTCATTCACATCGGCATTTGGACAAAAAATATAACAGAGCCGCAAAATGATCTTCAGAAGGCACAAATGAGTGAAATAGCTTTAACGGGCTTGGTTTATACATCAACTGGAGCAGCAAAATGATCTTCACCGAAACTGTTGAGACACATGGGTCTTGTAGTTGCAAACGGACTTGATTGGATATTAGGCTTTGAAGAAGGTTTAGCAGAGTGGTATGGACTTGGTTTGATGATTATTAACCAAGATATGACATGACAGACAAACCAACACATTGAAACTAATGATGGTCATCTAAGAAAATTAGTTTTCACAAGTCAAAAATGAGCAGTATAGTCATCATGCTCACAACTTGATACTGAACTTGATAAAAGGTACAAAAGTTTATAGATACCTTCAATTTGATTGTTCAGATGATAATGCTGAATGAACAAGGCACAAGTCACTACCAACTAGGTACAACTAGTATAAGATAGTCCATTTGAGGAACACAGATGGACGTCAAAAGAGTTTTCGTGAATCAAAACTAATTTTGAAAAGATTTTCAGAAAACCCCATTGTGAATGGATTGTGATGTATAAATAAATCCCCAACAGATGGTTAAAAACTCAGATAAATAGTTTGTTTAGAAAAAATTACAGTTAGTCACCGAGATACAGTGATAGAAGTGTAACTGTTGAAGAGAGTTTTCTTGAAAGAAAACTGATTTCGGATAGGTTCCGAGAATATCCTAGTGAATGGATTGTGATTATGATGAATATATCCCAAAATATATGAGACATGATAACACGTACATCTTTCATAAAGATGCAAATTCGATTTAGTTGGTAGGATAATGATCAACTAACTATTTAAAGAATATATGCTCATAAGATCTGAGCAAGATGCGGACAACAAGATCTTGGAGATCTTGGATAATGATCTAAATGTAGATATATTAGATCATTAAAAAGACATTTTCCTCACTGACTGAATACTGATTTCCAAAGATTTTAAGGAAACCCATGATTCATGGGTTGAGATTGAATGAATAAACCCTCAAGATATGGGTCAAGAGATGGAAACAAAATAAGGTCCAATATGACCCGTAACAAAGATATCAGATAAACTATAAATCTGAAGCACAATTTTTTGCTCAGAATTATGTTCCAATAGATGAAAGGTTTCGTGGTATAAGCCAACTGTTGACAGAAACAAAATATGAAGAGTTACTTTATTTGATGATAACTCTGATGGAAAACTTAAAATTAATAATCACCCATTGAGAAAAAAAATAGACGACTATTAATTAAAGATTTTAGTTCGAACAAAATCGGTGAAGTGATAACAAAAAAAATTGAAAGAAGAAGCATTTGAGGGGATCTCCCCGCTCATTATACCATAATAAATTATGGGTATAGAGATGGATCATCGATTAAGCAAAATCAAACATAAAATAAAGAAGAAGACAAGAGAATTAAAGTGGTTCGGCACTAACGCCTACGTCCACTGAGAAACACCGTAGGGGTGATTTAGATTATTGATTTCCAGAGATTGATCATTCTGGGATGGTTTACATTTACATGATAATCTTATTTATATGTGATACGATATAAACCTAGCTAGTAACAAACGGTGAAACTTACTATCTATATTACAGGATTAATAGCTGACTTGATCCTATAATCTTGCAGGTGTCTTGACCGCACACTTGGTTATCTTGTTTGTATCATCTTCTGACTTAGTATTCTCTTCACCAACATAATACTCCAAAACATGGGGATCATCTTCTATGTCCGCCCCATGGGGTCATCTTCAGGTGTCTGCCCGATGGGCACAAATTGTATCTCTGCCCCACTTGAGGCGAACGATTTGCTCACCGCTCCACACAGGCGTTAATAAAATGTTCGCCTCATGCGGGGCGTAACTTCCATGTTCGCTTGACTATAATTTTAGTCTATAAACATTGCGTTGAAACACCACTAAAACCAAATGTTTTTAGTTTTTGGTATTGTTTTTGGTTTTAATATACTCAACCATTGTGGACGCTTTCAGAGGTTTATATAAGATTATTTGGATTTTAGGGGGGATAGAGCCAGGGTTAGTCAACCCTTGGCTCCGCCCCTGCTTTGTTGTACTGGTAATCCATGTTTTTTAGTTTCCAAGTTCCAGAAACTCTTCTTTCAATTTTGTAATAGATATTATTAGCTTTAAAAAACCTAGTAATCTAATAAGATGTTAGAGTAAATTGGGATGCGTATACAAACTAGCTATTTCTATCCAGAAAAAATAATTTGAACGTCGTTGGTCATTAAACAGATGAAATCCAAATGGTGGAATTATAAGCTAGATTCTAAGTATGTAAAATTGCATTTGTAAAATTGAATTTAAAAAAAAATGGAATTTATAAATGGAATGGTTATTCGGAGTCTCCGACTATAAAAGATTATTGTCCATTTGATTATTAAGGCCCATTATGTACCAAGCAATTTATCTCGTTTGATTAAGCCCATTATTTTATTTGAAAGCCGATTAGGCCCATTAGGGAGACCACACAAATGAAATGCGAAAGAGCGATTCCATACATTTACAGGCTATACAACCTTTTTGTTTTCCTGTGACGCAATTTTAGGAAGCATGTTCTGGGCAGGGACGGTACTGTGGTGGCTTACCCAGGCTGCAGCCCCCCAAAATATGAGAAACTCCTTTTTGGCCAGCCTATTCGTGAGAAATAAATGAAAAAAGCCCAGGTCAAAATTATAGTTAGCACAAAATAAGCTCTCTATCTATACAAAAATGAGAAACCACACGTCACGCATCCCACTAATAACTCTTTGTCTATACAAACATAACAGAAAAGTCTTCTGTTGACTCCCTCCTACCTTTTTTTCTTCTCATTTTGCGTTTCTTTTTAGTTTCTAGGTTAAAACTTAAAACACCAGTAATGGAGGTGAGGGTCAACAAATTCATATAACTATAGATTAGCCCAGTGTAAAACTTTTCATTAGCCCATTAGTATGACATATTCATACGACTTCTATACCAATTTTATTGTTATGTTGCGTTTTTTTCTTCTTTTAAACTTTTGCGTCTTCTTCTATTTCGGTTAGTGCTTAGAAATTAAATTTAACGGTGAAATTTACTCCCACTCCATCACAATTTGATTTATCCATCCCATGTTGTTTCCAAATATTCTAAAACTTGGTCGATGCATCCGTAATTTAAAAATTAGCCTGAATATCAAAATCTATTACATAATATTTCCCCCATTTTCCTTTCTTTTCACAAACAATGAAAAAAATTTGGCATTTTAACTGTTCTGATGTATCGGTTTTTAATTTCATGAATTGATTTGAAAACTATACATAGATATAGAAGTAACATTTTAAAAATTCAAAAATTCGGGCGGCCTTCGGCCGCATTTCAGTTAATAATGTTTATTTTTATTATATACAAGGGTTGTGCATGCCCGTGCAAATGCACGGGCTAGTGTCCTTATTGCTCCCCGTTTTCTATTTACTAAGAACTGAATTTTTTTTGGATCTATAAAATTATATAACGGGATTATATAGCCGATAACTCAGATTTAAGACATAATTATGACTATATATGATGCCTTACTCAACTTTTTGTCATGCTCAATGGATCTCCTTGTGAATCTTTTGTTCCAACAAGAGGAATTAGGCAGGGTAACCCTTTGTCACCTTATCTATTTATTCTTGTCATGGAGTTTCTTTCAAGACAACTTATAACAGCTCAGGAAGAAAACAAAGTTAGAGGAATTAAAGAGGCTGCATTATCACCAGCCATTAATCATTTGCTATTTGCAGATGATTGCTTGATCTTTACTCAAGCAACTGTTACTACTGTCAACAACTTAATGGAGCTTCTTCAGACATTCAGTTCACAGTCAGGGCAAGTAATTAACTTTGAAAAAAGTTCAGTTTACTTCAGCAAGAAAACCAATCCAGATGTAGCAGACACAATCAAACAGCTTCTAGGAGTCAAATCAATGACTTCTAAGGAGAAGTATTTGGGTTCACCTCTCATCATTGGTCATTTAAAGCAAGAATCTTTCAAATGTATCAAGGAAAATTTTGAAAACAGATTTAATGATTGGTCTTCTATCTCTCTTTCACAGGTAGGCATAGGTACAATGATCAAGCATGTTCTCAACTCTGTCCCTATTTATCAAATGGGTACTTTCAAGTTACCATCTAATCTTCTCCAACAGCTCACTAGTATTGAAAGAAAATTCTTCTGGGTCATCACAACAGCAAATGCCACAACCCTACAGCTTGGTTGAATATTTGTAAACCAACTGAATTAGGTGGACTTGCATTTAGAGACTTGGAAAAGCTTAACTTAGATATGTTAACAAAATTGGCTTGGAGAATATGTAATGAACCTAATACACTCTTGGCCAAGACTCTTTCCAGCAAATACTTCAAAAATGGAGATCCTCTTCATCAATCTAAAATAGCCAAGAATTATTCTTATGCATGGAATGGAATCTCCAAAGGTCTAGAGATAGTGCAGCATAATTGTTTTATGGAGATCAACAATGGCAGAAAAACTAAAATCTGGAAGGATAGATGGATCCCTGGTATGTATTACCATCCAATTCCACAAAATGATCTTTTTAGATTCTATGAATTTGTGGAAGAATTAATGATTCACGGAACTGCACAATGGAACATACAACTCATTACTTCATTATTTGACCCTGATACTGCTATCAAGATTCAAGCTCTATATATTGACATCAACAAAGAAGACTTTTTAATCGCGTTGCCTTCTAAAGACGGTGTATTCTCTGTGAAAAGTATTTATAAGAAACTTACTTATAATGACAGACTAGTTCAAGTGGAGGGCAGAAAAATTGACAAGAAAGTTTGGAGGGCTCTTTGGAGTTGAAAAGCTGCTCAAAGGATCAAGTTATTTGCTTGGAAATGTATAAGAGGACTACATTCAACAAAGTACAAGAGAGCTATGTACAACAACAACCTTGAGATACACTGTGATATATGTGGTGATGATGAAGAAACCATAGAGCATCTCATCTTTGATTGCAGGCATGCCAGATCTGTCTGGAAGGGGATTAATATCAACATATACTCAGTAAGAGACGGCTGTAACACTGTATCAGAATGGGTCAATAGTTGGTTTTCAGATCATAATCAGTGTAGAGAAGACAGATGTCTTTTCACTCTCATGATTGGCACCTGCATTATATGGAAAGATCGATGTGATGTGGTTTTTCAAGGAGTTTCACCTAAGTCTTGCTCTACTATCCATATAATTCATTATCATCTCTCATCTCATTTGCATAAACCCCGCAATACTGCTTTAATAACACCTAAAACATCTAGGTGGAAACCTCCTTTAGATAGCATGTTGAAATACAATGTAGATGGCTCTTTTGATCCCAGTACTAATCAATTTGGCACCGGCATTGTGGTGCGTAATTTTGCAGGGCACTGCATCGGGACAAAAAGTACCTATGGAAATGGAGCACTAAACCAAGAAGCAGTGGAGTGCAAGGCCATTCATGAGGCGTTATTATGGGCATTAAGCAGGAATCACACAAAGATACATATAGAAGCAGATGCAAAGCTTGTGATACAATCCATTAATGGTCACACACTTCTCATACAGTGGGAGAATAGGAATTTAATTAAGGAGATCAAACACTTAAGCACTAAGTTTAATTTATGCATTTTTGATTATGTCAATAGAGATGACAATCAGGTTGCTGACAAACTAGCAAAATCAACTAAGGAAACCAAAATCTCAACTGAATGTTTTAGTAATTTTTATTTTATTATATGTAATCTCATAGCAGGAGATCAAAACCACATTCATTAATAAAATTTCTTCTTATAAAAAAAAGAAGTAAGTTTTTGTCCTTTCTCTTTCTCTTGTTTCGTATAGCTCCTTCATTTGTGTAACTTGTAAGACTGAAAGTTTCTTGATCACCATCCTATTCTACCAAATCTTAAACCCACATTTCTGGTCACAGGAGAAATGTTGCGTTGTTGACATATTAAAAAGGGTACTTCACAGGTGTTGTTCTGTTGCAGAGCTCGACATTAATATGGGATTCGGAACCACCCATGTGTGTCCAAAGAAATTGGATGAACTTTTTTCTTTTCTGGTGGTAAGTGGTAACATCTCTTCTAAAACCCTTCTCATAAATGGTTGTTTCAGTGGTCAACCGTTTGGGATAGTGTTTGGATTATTTCGAACCATGCACCGTGAATATGGACTTGCAGTTCCATATTGTTTGTGAATCATGTATTCGCTAACAGTCTCAAGTGCATGCTATAAGATCTGTAGCTCTGTTGTCAACTCTAAAGTGAAAGTGCGCTCCTTTTTCATTAAGTTGATTTTGCAACTATTTCCCTTTCCCCCCTTTATATGGATTTTATCATGAATTACCCGCGTCCTAATTTTATAAGAAATTCTCATGGCGTCGCTGTGTCTTCCATGTCTTCCTCATGTGAGTTGTACACCAACGGACAACCCTCTAACTCAACCTCTCTATTTCTCTATCAGCCAATCACATGAAATTAGATGTCGTTTTGATAGTATGAGGAGGTAGAGTTGACTTAAATTTTCCCATTAAGAATTTCTCTCTTACTTTCGTATCCCTGTAAAACAAACTGTAAAAATAATACTACATTAATTAGTTCTCCATTACTCTTTGTTTGCAGAGTTACCTAATGGCTAGTTCACAAAATCTTTGACATACGTGTGATGCATCTCCAGGTGTATCTGTGGAATCCAATTTTAAGCTCTCAACCATGTGTTTACCCATTGAAATTTCTTCCCTTGGAGGCATTATACGTTTCCATAATGATGTTACCATTCAAAAAAACGATTCCCACTAATCAACATAACCTTAATAGTTTTGCAACCTTCGGTGAGTAAGGATAACGAACATTTCACTTGAATGCTACATAGATTCATGTTGATACTTTTGTCCACACAGACAAAATGCATTCCTTGGCATGTCTTCATAAGGTTTATTGCATAAGCCAATATCCCATCTACAACACCAACGGTAATCCTTACCCAACTAAATCCCATGTGCGAAGGTGAATTGGACAATATAACATACCTTAACCCAGTGACATGAATATCCATCGTGAACACACTCCATTTCTGAACAGTTGACATAACAACACTCATTTAATTCTCATACGTAAAGGACTTATCAAACCGCATTAAGAATCCGCACACGCTGTTCAACCTGCAATTCATAAACATAACATCATCATATCTTCCTCCAATACAAACTGATACTTTAGAAACCAACAGTATCCTAAGTGGTTGCTGGGGGAAAATAAAAGTGGTTGCATCACATCATTATCCGAAATTTTCTAACAAATATAAACCTTGCTTCCGGTTCAACCATTTCCTTATGCTTTAACTTTCTTTCTGAAAACCTATCTTTCTGGTCATATTCATGTCTTAAGCTTAACAAAATTCAACGTTTAAAGAAGCATTCTTTGGTTACTTATGGGAACGACAATATCTTCATAGATTTTTCAACTTCTTCATTCAATGTATTTGCCTTTTTCGCTAAATTTTGGTTATTGACTAAACTGAAGAGAAATCAAAAAATGGGCAGGTTTCCAATTATAAGACAAAAAAATGGGCAGGTTTCCAAATAAGATTACCTTATGATGTTTGTTGCATGAACCATGATGAGGTTTTTATCCCTTGTTAAGAGAAATCAGTTTTTATATTTCGGATCTTCATGAAGGAAGGCGCATCCTGCAAACAGTTTCCAAATCAATGAACTCTTTGGTTCATCCCTTGTTTAGAGAGATCAGTTTTTATATTTTGGATCTTCATGAAGGAAGGCGCATCCAGCAAACAGTTTCCAAATCAATGAACTCTTTGGTTCGTTCCTAATTTGAGTGCCTTAAATTCCTCACTGCTCGATAAGTTGCAACCTTTCCGACAAAACTCTTCAGAACAAAGAGAAAGAGAAAGAAAGGTTTTTAGGATGCGTCTTATTCCTGAAATGACTCCAAGGGTCGTTTCCTTTCAATTTTTTATGGCTATCCTGGAATATAACATCGTGACGACACATCAGACTCACAGCACCGAAATTTCATGTAAGAAGGACACGTCAACAAAGTTATGCTCCTTTATATAATAAGGAATTGATGTTGTCTTCGCAATTTTAAGTATTGTCACTGAGATGAAACTTACTATACATAAAATGATAAGAAGCATGCAATGCTTATATCACTGTGTTTATATTCGAGGCATTTAGATTGCTATAATCTGGGTGTACGAAAAAAAAAAATTAGCCCACCCGAACACAAATTCCTGGTTCCGTCGTTGGTTCTGGGGAAAATAAAATAAAATTCTATTATTCAGCTGAGGAGGACAAACCCACCATCAAGACCACTTTCCTCATCCGGGAGTAACTGTCTAAAGTAAGGCAAAAGAAAAAACCTTCAGTGAGAATACCCTTATTTCCCTGAATTTGAGACTCAAAACTTGCCAAGTTACATGCTTACCATGGGCAGGTGACTACATTAGTCTTCTGCGAAAATGTTCTCCATATCATTCTTACCAAAATCAGCAAAAGGAGTTGTTCTGCGACCAAATTACTGCAGGATGCTTAATGAGTAAAAAATACCAAGGATCGACATCAGCGCAACTGATTGTGAAGCAGAGTCTGCTTGTAGTCAAGCTACTAATCACACGTGCCTAATTGTGGTACTCTACATTTCTTGTTGACAATCATGATTCTAGAATACTGCTTCGATAGTAATACTACCAACAGGCACACTATAGATTCTAGGAGAAGAAAATCACCACCACAAAGGCACACTGTAGTTTCTAGGTAGATGTGGCTGGCATGGTTTTCCATTGGCACAGTGGTGCGGCTGGCATGGTTGTCATGCCTTGGCGCGGCAGATGTGGCTGGCATGGTTAGCCATTGGCACAGTGGTGCGGCTAGCATGGTTGGCATGCCTTCGCGCGGTAGATGTGGCTGGCATGGCATTCCATTGGCACATGTGGTGTGGGAATTAGGGTTTGGCCTACCGAAACCCTAATTAGTATAAAAAAAAGGTACCCTGGTAATTTTTTCGCAGAAATATTAAAGGGTTCAATAAATGCATTCAGTGGAGACATTATTACTCAAATTTTGTGACGTCATTTTCCGACTAGGGTTTTACGATTTTAACCCTAAGCTAAAAACCACCATCAACAGTAACCCATGTTGTTTTATCGTCCAATGAAACACCACTAACAAATGTAAGTTTGTTTTTGTGTTTTTGTAGCATGAAGTCGTGAAAGCGCGCTACTAGGAGGAAAAGGGGGAAGCATTCGCTTTCGATGCATCCTATCACTTCTTGGCAGAAAGAATCCCAGAGGATAACCCGGACTACTTGGATGCTGTATCGTCTTTGGAGGAGGAAGATTGATGGTTTTAGAAATTTTTGTATAGGTTTTGTGGGTAGACCTCTATGTAAACCCTCACGAGACTATAATTCTTCCACTAGGGTCGTCTAGGGGTTTAAAGGCTTGATGCATGTGCTAAATGCATCCTACAATAATAATGCAATGAAAGGAAACAATCGGTTTATATATGTTATAAGTAAAACCCAATTAACATAATCGGATTATAAATATGTCAAATTAACCGATTATAGATGTCCACTGTTAATTCGTAAACAGCAATCCATAATCGGTTTACAAGTGGATGAACATATATAAACCGATTATGTGTACTGTTTGCGGAAAAAAAATCAAAATGTTTGATGTTTTGATGAAGTCTCTAACATCAGTTAATCTCACATCCAAAACATAATTAACCCATAATACGATTAATTAATGTTAATTAATCAAGAATAAAATAGGTACTTAGTTAATTATTTTGATAAGGGGTGGTGTGCAGTGATTTCTAATAAAAAAAATTTTGTCATCTAACTATATGTATAGGCCCCAATTTATGCCTAGCACTTTTAGGGGCGACCCCGACATAATTAGGGGCGACACAAAAAGACAAAATAGGTTGAAAATACTTATATGCCCCTTCATAATCAGAAGGTATTTTGTGCCCGATTATTAAAACCTAATCGGAAGCTTTGTAACACCTTTACCTACCGATTAAAATGGATTTTAGAAAAAATCTCATTCTGGGGCAACCTATAATCGGAAGGTAATGTAACCAGTTAACCTCCCGATTATTATAATCGGAAGGTAATGTAACCAATTAACCTTCCGATTATTATAATTGGAAGGTAATGAAACCAGTTAACCTTCCGATTATTGCTACGTCTCAAACACGAACCAAATGGTTAGGGGTGGCTCTGCACCCAGAGCCAAGTAGAAATTTGGGAAAGGTCCGATGTGGGGCTACTTATAATCGGTAGCCAAACATCCTACCGATTATGGAAGATTCCAAAATTTTAGAGAAAATGGATTTTAGAAAAAAACTCATTTTGGGACAACCTATAATCGGAAGGTAATGTAACCAGTTAAACTACCGATTATGGCTACGTCTCAAACACGAGCCAAATGGTTAGGGGTGGCTCTGCACCCAGAGACAAGTAGAAATTTGGAAAAGGTCTGATGTGGGGATACTTATAATCGGTAGCCAAATATCCTACCGATTATGGAAGATTTCAAAATTTTGGAGAAAATGGATTTTAGGAAAAAACTCATTTTTGGGGCAACCTATAATCGGAAGGTAATGTAACCAGTTAACCTTCCGATTATGGCTACGTCTCAAACACGAACCAAATGGTTAGGGGTGGCTCTGCACCCAGAGCCAAGTAGAAATTTGGCAAAGGTCCGATGTGGGGCTACTTATAATCGGTAGCCAAATATCCTACCGATTATGGAAGATTTCAAAATTTTGGAGAAAATGGATTTTAGGAAAAAACTCATTTTTGGGGCAACCTATAATCGGAAGGCAATGTAACCAGTTAACCTTCCGATTATTATAATCGGAAGCTAATGTAACCAGTTAACCTTCCGATTATGGCTACGCCTCAAACACGAAATATCCATACATTAATCGGTAGCTAATGATTCAATTTAACCTACCGATTGTTTGTAACCTACCGATTGTGGTTTTGGCTACCGATTATATAAGGGCATAGTTGCCATTTAGAAAAATCGCGGATAAGGGGTAGCTTAGTTTTACGTTTGGGTAACCTTTTTTGTCCTTTAATGTCACCCCTAATTGCGTTGGGTCGCCCCTAAAATTCCCATGCAATTTAGGAAGGCTTATAAAACAAGAACTAAAACAACTGTGATATAGGATAGTATTTTCGTGGGTTAAAGCCTTTGGATTTATTTTGTTGTAGATTTGTCTTTTAAGTGTAATCTAACATGCAGTGATGTCGAGTGAGGACCACACCGAAAACGTCATCAAGTCTATTGCTGATGAAACGTCCGTAGCGACCTGAGAGTTGTTAACTTACTTTTTAACTAAAATGGTTCTTGATAGACTCGTAAAACCATTATCAAGCTAATGACCTTATTTGTGTTGATATTATTCCACCAGTTCATTCTTCTCAATATGGTTTCGAGTTTACTCCAACATTTCAATTTTATAAAAAAAAAATTGAAACACAGTCATCAACCTTGCTAAGATCCAGTGGCGGAGTGGAAAGGGGGCTAACCCTGGCTGTAACCCCTTTCTTATAAAACTTCACCAGATCCTTACAAAAAAAGAAAAAAAAAATTAGCCCATCTGATGGAGAATTTAGCCCACCAGCTAAGAGTAATTTAGCCCCTAAGCCTATAGTATACCTTCCACTTTCCTCTTTCTTTTTCGTTCACAGGGAGTGAATACTTCATTTTCAATAGCAAAAAAAGAAAAGCGAGAGAAACAGAGGCGAATGAAAGTGTTGATCGCCAATTTTTTCAGGTATGGAATTTTTCATTTATACTATCTATTATTATCATTCGGTAGCAACCAAAAACCCAATTGTTTCCTCCTGCTACTTAAAATTTTGAAAAATTGATTGATGTTTAGTGTTCTTCAAATTTTCTAGGGTTGGTATTTTTTGGGTTTGATTCCGAATTCGATCAAGAGGCAAGGGTTATTGGTTTTCTAATATTGATACAATGAATTATGAATATGATATTGACCCATTGATTATTGTTATTGTAATTGTCAATAACTATTTAGTATCTAGGGTTTGGGTTTTATAAAAAAAATTTTGAAAGTATATTGTTTTGTTCTGATTTCTTTTTTAGATTATAACCTGTTTTAATTTATATTTCAGGGGTTTGTAATATTTATTGTAACAATTGCTAAATTATTCAAGTTTTGCATAACAGGTTACAATGTCAAGTCGATGGGCTAAACGAGGGAGAGGTACTTTGAAAGCATATTTCCAACCTTAAAAACCTGATCAAATAGAAGGAGGATCAACAAGTAATGTTCAATTTACATCTCCATCAAATGAAAGAAATCATGAAGTACCTATTGTAAACCATGAACATGAAGAAGTTGGTGGCCAAAAAACTGAATTTGAAGCTATGAGTACTCAATGTGTACCTGAAGTTGTTGAAAATGCATATCTTTCTTCATTAGAACGGGACCCTGGATTACATATGCCAATTACGCAGTATCTGGTTAACAAACGTGATGAAGTTCGTAGAGCTTATCTGCAAATGGGGCGCAATGTAACAAGACTTTCCAAGTATCCAGGTACTCTATTTGGAACACTTTGAGAAGTGAATTACTACATTATGGGGAAGATGTAGTCAACCATCCAAGCTTTAAGAACTTATCTACTGTTTCAGAGTTGTGCCGACGGTTAGTGGAGACAAACAAGGCAGAAATATACCCTCTAGTTGATAGGTTGATTCGTCTTATATTAACTCTTCCAGTTTCTACGGCAACAACAGAACAATATTTTTCAACAATGCCGTGTGTTAAAACAGCCCTTCGTAACAAAATGGAGGAAGAATTTCTTAGAGACTGCATGATGCTCAACATCGAAAGTGTCCTTGCACGAAATGTCAGTATAGACTCGATAATAGATGAATTCGTTGCTCTCAAGGATCGCAAGGCAAAACTGAAGTAGTGATATATATATAAGTACCTAATGGATAATGGTTGATATCTTTTTTTGGTAAAACACTTTTTTGTATATTTGTATCAACCTAGACTATTACACACACATATATATATAAGAATCATTTGTTGTATTCATGGTGTTCTCTTGTGACTAACAAGTAGTAGATTTTAAGAGATTAGTTGAATACTAACCATTCCAGATTATTTTGGTCGGATTGTTTCAACCCAGCTGACCATGGATGTAAGGTACAATTGAAATTTCTGCCTATATTTACAAAGTTCTCATTTTTAAACTTCTTTTGATTTACCATCTTTGTATATGTTTTTCATTGATTCGCAGGGCTAGGGGTGATCCTTGGTTATTTTCACAACCAACAATTGACATTAGTGGTAGTTTAGTCAGGCATTAGCAGAAAATAGACCACATGTGGTAGCATGCACAAGTATGAATATCATTTTATGTTGTTTGTTATTTGTTTTCCGATTTTTTTTGTTTAGCCCCCATTTAGAACAACCTGACTCCGCCACTGCTAAGATCTCTTTTCAAAAGAAAAAAAAAAAAACCTTGCTAAAATCTGACTACCTTGGAGAAAGAAAAACAATCCCTTCTCCTTAATCAGTCTGTTAAAATACTCACCAGTAGTACATAGTTGGATCCATTTATTTTCACACCGGAAGACCGTTGTGGCTGGATAACCCCCAAACCCCGTGCAACCTCATTTATTCCCAAAACAAAATCGTTCACAACAATATAGGCCACTCACCATTGACGTGGGCCAAAGTTCGTGAATTATCATGTTAATTATCCAAATTTACATGTTGGGTATCCTGGAACATTGCTAGATTAGATTTTTTTTTTTAACATGGAACATTGTTAGATGGTTGCAATAAGTGTGTTTTTTATTTTCGTCTTTGGCTCCCCGAAAATCATATGCTCAACTTCATACATATTTTTATATTTTTGTCACATTATCTAACATGCCCATAAATTTATTATAAGTGTGAATATGGAATGATTAGACATTTATTTCCACTCTGTGTTGTCCTGGTAATCCATTTTATTTAGTCTACGAATTCCAGAAATGTTTCTTTCAATTTTGTAATATATATTAGTGCTTCAAAAACTAGTAATCTAATAAGATGTTGGAGTAAATTGAGATGTGTATACAAACTAGCTCTTTCTCTCCAGAAAAAATATCGTGAACCTCGTTGCCCAGAAAACATAATAAATCCAAATGGTGGAATTGTAAGCTAGATTGTAAGCACCCAAATATATAAAATGGCATATTAAATCCAAATGGTGGAATTTTAAGCTAGATTCTAAGCACCCAGATATATAAAATGACATATTATAAAAGGAAATGGTTATTCGGAATTTCCCATTAAAAAAGATTTTTGTCCATTTGATTCTTGAGGCCCATTATGTACCAAGCAATTTAACTTCTTGTTTGATTAGCCGCATTATTGGAAGACTGTTTTTAGGCATACAGAAATCTTTTATGTCATATCAAGTAAAGACAAAAAAGAAGTGTAAGTAACAAAATCAAAAGCCCTTTAACCAAATATTTTTGGTAATGGCAAATTTGCCCTTTTAGGATTAGTGTTAATACTAATGATTAGTCAAAATAATTCTGATTAGTGATTAGTTTTAAGATTATTTAGTTATAAATTTGTGTAGATAAAAAATTTGAGTAAGAAAAAAAACCCTTGAATTTTAAGCATTTAGGAAATTTTCCAACATATCTTATGTTTAATCTCACTTTTGTAGGTTAAAATCATCAAAAGTTTGTGTTTTTTCACTAAGGTTCGGCGAGTCTGGATGAATAGTTCGGCTAGCTGAAAGTGTTGATTAAGAGCCGAACCTACCTTGTAGACCAGAGTTCGTCTTGTTTCGAATTGTTCCAACAAGCCGAACCCTACACTGAACTGTCTGGAAGAAAAAATGTTTAGGGTTCGGCTTATATTTAGAAATTCGTAAGCGCCGAACCTGTTGGAAACACATTGTTCGGCTATTTGAATAAGTAGAATATAAGCCGAACCTGATCATGTACATTCCTTGGTTAATAATATTGTATTGGTTCGGCACATATTGTGAATATCGTAATAGCCGAACCTCATAAATGTGCTAGGTTCGACACGTATTATGATTATCGAATACGCCGAACCCCTATGCATCTCTTTCTTTGACTAGGTTCGGCTTGAAATTTCATGAAATTTCAAGCCGAACTGTTCATATACACTTACAGGAAGCTTTTGTTTTGTTTACATTTCGGCCCATATTGTGATAATCATAGTAGCCGAATCTTATAAATGCACTAGGTTCGGCACATATTATGATTATCGTACAAGCCGAACCTAACCATTAATTTTTCTTTGTAGTATCTAAAAATGTTCGGCTGTCCCGAAATACAAAATATGTGCCGAACTAAGGTAACTTTCATTGTGTTGATGAAACAGAGAGTAGTTGGTCTGATAGGTGAAAAATTAATATAGCCGAACTGTTCATAAACACTTTCAGGGTGAAAAATAATGAACAGTTCAGCTGATAACGGAGACAAATTATCAGCCGAACATCAATCTGTGATAGTTAAAAACCAACTTTGTTCCGAATTAAACATATTCAATCAATCATAAAAAATAAAATAAGAGATGTGTTTGTGATAAATACCTTTTAATTCCATTTTAGGAGTTGTTTTTTCAATCAGTTGAATTTTTGGTTGAATTTCAGATTTTGCACATTCAACTTGGGTAAATTTATTAAATGCCCCTATTATAGAGGTCCAACACAAATACCCTTATACAACAATATAAATACCCCTATCATTTAAATACCTTATCCATTAAAATATAGATTACCTTAATACCCTCACTTAAAATATTATTTTCCATTTAAAAATCTTATCCATTAAAAAATAGATTTTTCTATTATTTCATTTCACCAACAGCACCGCCACCACCACCACTCCTCCACCACCACTCCTCCACCACCATTCCACCACCACCACCACCACCATTGTTTTTGCCGCCGCCACTCCGCCACCACCACCACCATTGTTGTTTCCGCCGCCGCCACTCCGCCACCACCACCACCACTGTTGTTGTCGCCGCCACTCCGCCGCCACCACCACCGCTGTTGTTACTGCCACCACCACCACCACTGTTGTTGTCGCCGCCGCCGCCATTAATATTAGGCGTCAACAACTGAAAATATTTGTTGACCCAAAAAATCAAAAGTTCAAAAATATTTGTCAAATTTGGTTGTTGATACCATTTTTCTATTGTTGATACACAAACCTTTGGTGTTGATACCATTATTCTATTATTGATACACAAATATTGGTTATTGATACCATTTTTCTATTGTTGATACAGATACATTGGTTGTTGACTCCCTAAACTAAGGTCAATTTCTATTGTTGATACACAAATATTGGTTGTTGATACCATTTTTCTATTGTTGATACACAAACCTTGGTTGTTGACTCCCTAAACTAAGGTCGATTTCTATTGTTGATACACAAACATTTGTTGTTGACTCCTAACACTAAGATCAAATTCTATTGTTGATACACAAATATTGGTTGTTGATACCATTTTTCTATTGTTGATACACAAACCTTGGTTGTTGATACCATTTTTCCATTGTTGATACAGAAATATTGGTTGTTGACTCCCTAAACTAAGGTCAATTTTTCAATTGTGGTATATGTGTCTCTGATGGAAGTTATCAAGTATGTGGTGCTTGCTTGAATGTGCATGCTGCCCTAAATAATATTGGTACATGCAATGATTTGCCATACTTTTAACTCTACCTGTGTAGTTTTACAAGTAAGCTAATAGATTCATTGTAAATTAATGTAAGAGATAGGGTTTACCTTTCTGTCAGCTGCAAACAAGACAACAACAACCACCGCCGCTTCATTACTGCAACTCCTCCATCACCAACTCTTGTACCACTACCATAAACCAATCCCGCCTCCTCCACCACTGCCAACGACAATTACACCAGTTTGGCAAGTACCATTACCAGCTTTTTCAAAGTGGAAACCAACTCAACCCAATATTCAAGGAGTTTTAACTTGCACATACATTTTGATTTTGTATAGTCTGTATGATTTCTCAGCCTCAAAAATCTCAAATCTGCTAATAATTATTTTCGTTTCAAGGCCCTGAACATTATTGGCTACTTTTATGAACAAATAATAAAAAGATTTCTTTGCTCCTTAGGTGTACATGCATGTACCCACCTAGACGGACACTGAAAAGGACCATAGTGGCATCTAAAGGGATTAGGTCCCACATACGTGGGGGCGTGTGAGATCTCTCAGACTCGATGTGTAGGATTTTTTCGGTTCTTAGTTTTTTTTGGTTGAAAAATCATTTTCATATAAGAAGTTTCCTCCGTGCTAAATCAAGATCCCATAAACTAAATAACAGGTTCCTTGCTGATAAGATTGGTACTAATCGTTTTGTGTTTCTTTCTAATCTAACAAAGCCACACAAGTTTGCAAACAGATCTCTCAAATCCCACAACCCCTGACTGTAATCTCTCAAATCAAAAAAACACATTAAATCAAGTGGATCAACTTGGAAAATCAAATATGAAACTTTTAGCAAATTCAGATCTCTTTTTACCTTACCACACATATTTGGAATACCACTATTCTTGCATCTCAATCACGATATAACTACATGATTAGTCTCATTTGGCCTCATAACGGAACCACGATAAACAAAAAGTATCTGATGTAGCCTCAGATCTTACAATGAAATAAAAAATAGATCAAATACATACCTCCTCCACCGCCGCCGCCACAACCTCCACCACCATCATCATCATTACTTCTTGAGATTTAATTAATCGAACAAGTTTATCTATAAAATTACTAGAAATCGGAACCTATAATCAGATCTCGATTTCTCAGTGTCTGATTTTAAAAATTAATATTTGGAAGAAGAAGAAGGTCTATCTAAACATGGGCTATTTGCTGCTAATAATTTTCTTGTGAATTAGTTGGCGACGGCAAAGGTGGTGGAAGCGGCAGAGGTGGTGATTGTCGGAGAGGAAGAAAAAGAGGTGGTGATAGCCGGAGAAGAAGAGAAGAGAGAGAAGTTTTTTAGATGTGAAATGAAAAGTGAAAGGGAAACAAGTGAAGAGATGGAACTGAAGATTAGAGGAGAAAGGGTAAATATGGAAAGAAGAAAAACGTTGATGGACCCTTGATGGGCATGTCATTGGAGAGGGGTATTTTTATTGTCCCATAAGGGTATTTGTGAAACCCCTTGAAAAGTAAGGGCAATTACATAATTCCCACTTTTGTATGCCTAGAGATTTTTCTATATGCCTAAAAACAGCTTTCTTATTTTGAACGTTATTTTGGGGACCATGGTTTTTTTGAGGGGACCATGGTCCCATTTTGAGTAGGGGTGCCCTTATCCTAATTTTTTTATAATACCTAAACTACCCTTTTAATTATTTTTTGGTTTTGATTAGTGAAATCATTATTGAAATGATTAAGAAAAAAATAACATTAACCCACCACCGCCGATTACCACCACCACCACCTCCGATTACCACCACCACCACCGCCGATTACCACCGCCGCCGATTAGCACCACCACCAACCATCTATTACCACCACCACCTCCGATTACCACCGCCACCACCTCTATATATGTAGCTTCATTTAAATCATTAACAAAGATATTCTCACAAACTCATTGCTTGTCATTCGTTTTTGGTTGAAAAAATGAGAAGTATCAAAATGAGTTGAAAATGGAAAAAAGTTGCAGAGAGGTTTAATGGAGTTTTTTTTTCTCCAGAGACATGTTCGGTTACATCGCAAAAACAATTCTTAGCCGAACTAAGAGTTCGGTTATCACGGATTAATTTTTTCTGAACCGAACTGAGAGTTCGGTTCATTCGCAAAAAATACTTTTAACCGAACTATGAGTTAATTCCATTTATGCATTTGCAAGTGCAAGTTCGGTTGGATCGCAAAAATTGTTAAGTTTTTACTTTAACCGAACGTTTGCCTAATTGCATATATGCATATACAAGCTCAGTTCGGTTGATTCGCAAAATATGTTGAAGTTTGCGAACCAACCGAACTTCTAACACTAGGTTACTTTTAACCTGCAGTTCGGTTGGGAACTTGATTGCGTTGAAGTTTGCGAACCAACCGAACATAGGTAAATGAGTTCGGTTAACTCGGAAAAATAATTTCAAAACCGAACTCTTATCTATATAGCCAAATGTTGAGTTCGGTTTAATCGCCAAAAACAAAATTTTGCGAACTTACCGAACTCTGTTATTTAAAGTTCGGTTACAACGTGGTCTAGTCGATCGAACCGAACAAAACTCAGTAAACTCAAGCATAGTAGTTCGGTTACATTTGATTTTTCATCGTAATAGAACAAACAAAAAACTCCATTAAAGCTCTGGTTCGGTTTCCTGTGATTTTGGATTTATTAACCGAACTGCATTTGCAGAAAGTTCGGTTACATGTTCTTCATATAATATAACCGAACTTTGTTGACATGGTTGAAATTTTTTTGTTACAATTTTGATTTTCATGATATTTTAGGCCGTTCATAGCAACATTCACTAAGTTACAAGCATACCTTAACACCCAGATGATGTTTTTTCTTCATATTCACCCATCTCAAAATAATTGTTTTCTTCATCTTCATCTTCTTCTATCACTTTAGTCACTCAATAATCGGAGGTGGTGGTGGTGGTGGGCGGTGGTGATAATCGGAGGTGGCGGCTAGGTTAGATGCTTTTGTTTTTATATTAGATTAAATTAATTACAATTATTAGGTTAGGATTAATTTCAATTATTAGGTTAGGGTTAATTAAATTGTTAAGGGCAAATTAGTAATCTCATGATTTTTAGGACAGCCCTTAACAATTTAAGTTAGGGTACCTTAAAATCAATGGTCCCCCAAAAAAAAAGGGTGGTCCCTAAAATAATGTTCCTTATTTTGTTTGAAAGCCGATTAAGCCCATTAGGGAAAATGAATTGCAAGAGTCGCCAGGCTCAGCACGCTCATTTTTTCGCCTAGATGTATTATTCAATCATAAAGATTTACTTGTCCTTCCATGGTCTCGGGAGAAAACGATGAACTCCGAAAACTAAGGCAACAATTGACTCAAGGGTTTCTGAATCGATGAAAACAGACCCAGTGTGATTCAATACATTTACAGGCCGCTACACAGCCTTTTGGTTTTCCTGCCAAGCAATTTCAGGAGACAAGTCTAAAAAGGGAAAATAAAATAAAATAAAATTCTATTATTATTCAGCTAAGGACAAACCCACCGTCAAGACCACTTTCCTCGTACGGGTGTAACTGTCTAAAGTAAGGCAAAAGAAAAAACCTTCAGTTGACCAAAGTATAAGAGAATACCCTTATTTCCCTGAATTTGAGACTCAAAACTTGCCAGTTGCCAAAGTTACATATTTACCATGGGCTGGTGACTACATTAGTCTTCTGTGAAGATGTTCTGCATATCATTCTTACCAAAATCAGCAAAAGGAGTTGTTCTGCGACCAAGTTACTGCAAGATGCTTAATGAGTAAAAAAAATACCGAGGATTACCATCAGTTCAACTGATTGTGTTTCAGAGTCTGCTTGCAGTCAAGCTACTAATCATAGTAGAATAGTGCTTCGATCCTACCAACAGGCACACTATAGATTCTAGGAGAAGAAAACGATTCCATTCTATATGCGGCTATATCTCCACCACAAAATCAGCCGGTGTGACTCTTGTTAGCTAGTTACAGGATTAGGCATCAGAAGTATAAAACCTGACAACACCTGATACACTATGCCGAATTACCACTCTTTCAGTCAGGTGTATGTAAGGTTGTTGTGGAGCATTAAGTACTCTGCTTCGACAATTGGCATTCCCACAGTAACAATTAGGTAAAGATCAAATGACACTAAAAACAGTGCTAAGCTTATAACGAATTAACAATCGAGCAATTCCAACAGCATCATGAGGTGAATTTACAAACAATGAATGTTACTAAACTAACTGATAATAGAATTATAGAATTTGTAACCAAATTGACATCTCTTTCATCATCATAGTTTGAAATCAGCATTACCTACCTACTTTATTACCTGACACCAAATCCAGGGAAGAACCTAAAACAATACTCCAACATGACAGCAAGGGCCACACAAGAAGAACCTACTTTAACTAACAAGCACGAAAAAAGAACCGATTCATTTACGCAGACAACTCCTGCTTGCATTACATACAACACAGTTCCTATAACAGTAACTTGGGAAAAATTCACAAACCATTGAATGGAAATGAATAAAATTTTCCCAAAACATGATTCATAAAGCCAATATGATGCAAACTTCAACACTCTTTTCCAATTACGAAACCTACATTAGTTCATGTGACTCACCAGAGTAATCCATCTGAAACCAACAGCTAACATTCCTAGTGAAATTGTGAAGATTTGAATCACAACCACCATCCAAACTGAGTACCCGTAGTTGCATTCTCCACCCTGGTTGGTACTAAAATACAGTCCTTTTTGAATAATGGTTTTCAACATTAAGAAAACTAACTGACACAAAACGAACTGTGGGTTGGAAGTGAAATTGTAAATGTAAGACCATTTAAGGTTAGAGGTTGTGGAGCATTAAAAACAGTGGTAACCTTATAATGATCAAGCAATTCCAACAAAGATTCATCTTCATAGTTTGAAACTAGTGCTACCTACTAATAATTACCAAAGATTCAAATATACAACATTGCAAGAGACAATTTATGGAATTTATTGGATGAATCAAAATTCTTTGGGGAAATCCGCATAACATACAACTCATCCTACATTCTGACTAAAAACTAAACACGGTTGTTATCTAAGCAGTTATCATGTCACTCGACAAAAAGAATTTACCTCTTGAGAAATCAACAGAGTGGCTGACCTTGGTACACTTTGAACAGTTCAGTTGCTTCCTTCTCATACTTGAACACAAACTTGTCCAAGAAACGCCTCTCCGTCATTGTTGCAAATGTACATGGTTTGATTAGCTTCTCAATTAGGCCCTTGGAAACTAGCATTCGCAAAACAGAACACCTCGGGATAATCGTATCGTTCAAGCTAGAACCCAAAACCCGAGGACTACTAGCAATGTCGGACCGACTATAACCCATTTCGTTGACTAGGAAATCCACTATCAATGTTATCTTCTTCTCAGAATACCTCATACAATTAGGCGATTTCATAAATGAAACTCGAAATTCTGTATCAGACCAACCCAATCTCTTGTAAACTAGCAATTTCCTTTCCCATGACAATTCACTCATACTTAACAATACCTGTAAACCTTCAATAAAATTCGACGAATTAAAACAAGGTTCGAAACCCAATCTCTTGGCATTCTCTACTAGCTTCTGGAATCGATCATTGCAAATCAGAAACCCTCTCGGTCGCCTGGTTACAGACATAAAAATGTCAGATTCAGGAACACCTTCATTTCTCAAAAGATCAATATTGAGATTCAAATTCATGACATGACCCTGTGCATAACCCATTACACAGCGTTTTAAGGTACCAATGACAATTTCATCTGTATGAAGAATGCCCTTGAGGGCATCATAGAGAGGGATGATCAAGTTTAAGCTTGCTCTAAAGATATATGGGTTACAAGTAAAGAAGTTGGCAAGTTCAATTCCAGAAAGCCCTTTGGAATTGAAAAATTCCAATTTGGGCTTTAGGGTTTTGTGTGGATTGATTAAGAGAATAGATGGAGCTTTGATAATGAGTCTAGAGATTTGAGATTTTTCAAATCCATAAGTTTGAAGTAAGGTTAGGAAATCATCTTGTTGTGATGAGGGTTTGAGTTTGATTTTCTTACATGTAGAGATAGCTTTGTCTTTTGATAAGCCACATGAATTTATCAAGTAAGAAACCACGTCTGAAGATGAAGAAGATGGAGAATCTCGATTTGTGGTGGAAGAAATGAATCTGGTGCCCCGAATTGGAACAACAAGAAGAAAAAGAGGTTGATTTTGTCGTATAAGTGAGTGATTAAGGAGGGGTTTAGTTGAAGAAGAAGAACCATTGATGTTTTTAGTGTGAAGAATTACAGTGTTGAGCAGAGAACGAAACCCCATTGTTGCTGAGAGTTGGAACTTTGAAGAGATGAGTGAAAACGGAATCGGCAACTGAACTTGACCTAGGAGGTGCCTCAGTTATACTGGGAAAGGCCCAATAGCTGATTTTGAGAACACAAAAGTGGTATACGCGGCCCATGTGGAATCTTTGCCAATTTGCAAGCTAAGTTCAGGGCCGTCTCTACCATTTTAGAGGCTTAGGGCAAACTTAGAAAAGAGTGCCTCTTATCTCCACAGTATATGGGCATATATAAACGATAAATGAAAAATTGATGATTTGTTGCAGTGGAAAATATGGAGAAAGTAAAGAGACAAAGAGAGGTTTCTATTGATCAGGATAATAGGGTTACATAGATACAATATCCTTTATATATATGTAAAGGTAAACTCTAGGTAACTAGATGGACCGCATATCCATGGGCCATATGCTCTATAACACTCCTCCTTGTGCGGTTCAATAACAAAACTTTATACATAGTGCTTCACATATAGTTCTTTGAATGTTGTTCTTCAAATGTCGTTCCCTCCTTGATTACTTGTGCCGAAATCAATTGCCTCGTTAAAACTTTGATAAGGAAAAAATCCAGTGGGACAAAACCTTGGTATAACTCTTCACATGTTGTCTCGTACTTTACATGTAGTTCGTCACATGCAATACGATCTTAAAAGATCGAGGAGTCTAAGTTAATTTCCTCGTAAAAACTTCGTCCGGAAAAACCCATAGGGAAAAAACCTGAACTAAATAAAAGGAGTACAATATCAAGCAAACTTAGAACATATATGGACTCAAATATGTTGCCTCATTAAAACCTTGACAAGGAAAACCCAGTGGGATAAAACCTTGACGAAGGGAAAAGAGTATAACATGACAGATGCAAGTAAAATTGATCTGTTGCAGATGATCACTTTGCTCTGTTGAAGTTTAATGGTTGCTTACAACTCTTAAGGATGAAAATCCTCATGGGAAAGACAATAGCCTTAGCTAGGAAATTACATTCCCTGTGTTTGTTGTTGTCTCATTAACAACCTTGCCGAGTAACAAAACCTTGTGGGAAAAAGCAACTTCGGTGAAGGAAAATAGTTCAACACACCATTAGATGCTCCCCCTGATATAAGACAATTTTCATTAGTCTAATGCAGTCAAAAGGAGTTTATCACACTTTACTTTGGTGACTTGAACGTTTATAAAACCACCCTATTGTTGATTCTAGAAGTTACGTTGCTTAACGGACTATCGTATTTCATTTCTTTGATTCAGATACTTTCAGTAATATCAACACGATATTTATGTCTTCAACGTTCAACATACTTGATGTTTTTAGTGTTGTCTCGCTAAAAACCTTGTCGAGTAACACAACCCTTTGGGAAAAACTATTCTCGATCGAAGGGAAAAAGAGTACAACACAACTTCAATTTCGAAGTAAAATATGTCGACATCATATCCTTGGATCCTCCCCCTGATGTCGGCATCTCCCTCTGATTACTTTCAGAGTTGTTCTAGACTGTTCCTTTAGTCATGTATTTTTCGAAACTGAATATTGGTAATGACTTAGAAAATAATCTACCATATCTCCCTCTGATTACTTTCGTTGGAAAAGAGATTATTGTTCCTTCTTAATCAACAACTTTTGGATTGCACTTTCATTAGCATTCCTTTTAATGTCTTTGTAGGGATAAAACAAATTTATGTAAATGGTTACTTTTAAGTACATGATTACATTCACTATACCATTTCAATGACCTTGCATTGGCGCTGAGCTATATCTAGCTAACATGTTCCTTGAGGATGCAAAATTTTATCGAGTACATTATTATACTAAGTACAAAAATGCGTCTATTGTACTTAGATATGGGAATTTCATCTCACAACACATCTTTGTCATCTTCCTTTAGACGAAATGGTCACTTACTTACATTTAAACCTCGACTAATCATGGGAGTGCTATCAGGATGCATGTCTTTGTTAAATTTCCTGACAACTTTAGACAAATGCAAACTGGTGGGATAATATACCACAAGCTCAGTATTCGGTCGAGCTTTCCCCAGATTTTTCATCTCAAATTCGGATTTCAAATAGTTTTAAGATCTCTTATTACATCAAGAGTACCCATCATGTCTGTACCAACGACATAGATAGCTATAATTCCAAATCAGGAACTTTCTTGTGAATACGCAAGTATAAATAACTTACTTGTCTATCCCCTCCAAATCAAATAGTCACTTAGACGGGTATACCACATCCGCTTGATTGCTTGAATCTATAAGTGAGCTTTTTATCTAACTGTAAACGCACTCTGTGGTTTAGAGTCATTTGATTTGGGCAACAAAAGTCTATCAATTACTTTTGTAAATATCTTCTATCTCTTGATTCTTTCAGAGATACATAACAACCACATACATATGCTGCATTTCAAGTCCTTTTGAAATTACCAATCTAACTAAGTAGAGGAACTCTATAACGTTCATTACAAGAGAACAATTCCAGGGCTTTGTGAGAAACCTCGCGCCACAAGGCGAGTCATTTTACTTTAAGACTACTTTCTTCTCATTATGCTTTATGAAAAATTAATTATGTATGTCCACTAGGCTTTACACTTGGTTGGTTAGCACTACCATACCAAATACCCATATATTTGCCAAAGAACTAAGTTCTACTTGGATTGTGTAGGCCAAATATGTTGTTTATTTGAAATTAATCAAAATAAAGCATGGTTAAATCTCATTGTTCTCTACTTCTGGAGCAACTATTTATAGATTATATCATCACTATACACGCATGATCCTTCCATTGACTCATGTGCATTCTCATAAAACGTCAGGATTTCATTGTTCTCTAGAATCATTTAAAACTTAGGAGCGTCCTCCAGTATTGATTCATGGACATAGTCAAAGACAATCAAATGAGATGATTTCATTAATGATACAAATTAGGTTGTTCCTTACTTAACTACTTCCTTTCTAGGTGAGCATTGATCGAACCTGGTGGTTTCTCCATCTTCCTTTATGGAGCCACGACCTCAACTACACTTATACCAAATGTAATTGGAACACCTTAATCTATGGTGTACCCCATAATGAGGATTTCTAACCTTGCAGGAATATTTGCAGCTGGTATGTGTGATCTTGTCATTTTAGTGACATCAGTGTACATTCTGAAAATTGATTATTCTTTGTCACTTCACATTCATTTGTGGAGTACAAGAATCAATATGAGACACAGTTGGAACACACCATGACAATTCATGTCGTTTTCTTAGAAAATATTTTTTCTTATCTCCCCCTAACGACGGGAAGACTGTCTCATTAAAATGACAACCCGCAAATCTAGCGGTAAGAGATCGTCTGCCAAAGGTTTTAAAAAGCGGATAATTGTTGGGAACTCATTTCCAACATAACTACTTAACAGTTTTGAAGACCCATCATAGTACGATGTGGAGTCGTAATTGCATATATATAGTGCAACCAAAAATGCGTAAGAACACGAATGTCAGGCTTAAATCTAGTTACCAACTGGTACGCATAAAAGGTTGACTAATATTGGGTTTTAAAACGAATTAAGTAAAGATGCATCAATATTGCATATTCCCCAAGAAGTTAAAGGTAGGTTTGTACGCATAACCATGCCTTAGGCACCATTTGTAACCTTTAATGATAGCCTTTGCGAGACCTTGGGGTATAGGATACTCTGCATTTGATCCTATTAAACATGCAATAACCATCAAGTCCTTTTGATGTACACTCGCTAGCATTTACAAGGGGTGGTGAGTCCTTACATGTAAAATATGTGCTAGTAGTTTTCCAAACGCAAATTTCTTTGGATCTATAATTAGTCCAAAATGTCAAAACATTCACCAGATCCATCAGTCACATCAATGGTCCGCATTCTGCATGAATATTTTTCTAAATTTCACCTTGTTATCTTTGTAATATGGATTGTTTACCATTTGCATCTTAGGATGGTCTCGATCCTGTTTTACTGAAGACTTTGTAAAATAAGTGATATGCTCTCTTACTTAAAAGCATAATGGGAGGGAGAAGGAGGTTGTGCATCTGGTACTTTAGAAAATACTTATTGAGAGATATGCCGTGACTTCGCATTATGTCAATCTTTCTTCCGTTTTTGTTCACTCAAATAAATTGATGTTCGTATGAGTCCTTTCAAAACAATCATCATGTCACAACCAAAGTGGATTTATGGTTATGTCAAAGCCTTTATGAGTCAATTCCCAATATTTCATCGTAGGTGTCAATATGGATTCAACAATCCAAATACTATAGTGATTTACACTTCACTAGATTGACTCATTAATTTCTCTAATGTCCTTCCAAATATATTAGAGACTAAAAATATGCAATCAAATTACATTCTCATCACTGTGAGTTACCACATGATATCCACTTCCATGGGTTTCGGTGGAATTTAACAAGGTATGATTATCTCTTAGTTATTATAGAGCTTATGTAACTTTTAATCATTATACCAATTAGGAAACAAAGATTGAGCATTCCTTCGCTCGGCTATTACATGTAATAATCCAATCATCACATGGTATTATATAAGGAAACAATTCAACAAGCAGTTTAATATATTTCCTTAAGAGATTCGTGTAATAAGTGGTGTGTCCTTATTACGTAACAAAAGAAAAATTATCTCATTTACTTTAGAGTGTTACAGTTCATGAATATGATATACTTTTTATCATAATGTACAAATGATCCTTTTAACTAAAGTACTTTTGAGTATATCTCAAGTGCTTTAGAGAATTTCAGTCTCATGGAAATGATATACTATTCATTCCATAAGAGCATACAATGGATATAATTATTCGCAAAAAAAATTCTTTATTTTAGCTAATATAATATCGGTCAAACTATCATGTAGACAATAGTTTAGGATCAAATCATGCAAAATATAGAATCTAACCATACGAATTCGATTGAATAAAGATAAACAATAAGAAAAATTGGCAAAGTTCTTGTTTCCATTAATGTTGACGTCTAACTATGATATGACCTTCTCCAAGAATATAGTGAGTTCGTTTTCTTTTAAACTCCCTATAACTCTTAAAGTTGACTACTAATATATGATACTTGCATTACAACACTTGTACCATTCTCAGTAAAATGCTTATACCAATATTTTCAAATCTCCTTCATATTGGACAGAATTACATCTCTGTCCCATAATAGGTAGATACATTTACTTTGTATCATTATTACTGGATCCAGAATTACATCTCCGACTCATGAAAACTTATGTGAGTTTCTTTTCACAAAAAGTGAGGTTTGCTTTTAATTACAACATATCATTGTCGAATTTATTGACTCATTATAGTCTAACAAGTGG
Organism: Papaver bracteatum; assembly: GCA_023529315.1. NCBI lineage: Eukaryota > Viridiplantae > Streptophyta > Magnoliopsida > Ranunculales > Papaveraceae > Papaver > Papaver bracteatum. Next base: position 175,346 of record JAJJWX010002285.1, read on the forward strand.
ATTACATCCCACTGAATATTCAAGTTTGGGGGAAAATGAATGTTTCGACAAACTTCCTTTAAAGCATTACATCGTCTGAAGTTAATATGTCGCCTTGGAAATGTTGAAGGAATGACTTCCTCTTTGAAAGGTGTATCTTTACAAGTTGAAAATTTTTATGATGAAAGTATTGTACTTGTGCACACATACTTCCACATCATAGAATATTTAATGGTGCTCAAGTACTTCTGAGTTCAAAAGGTCAAATTAGAGCCAAATTGGTTTAGTCAAAGTCTGGTCAACTATTTGGTCAAGACCCGGTCCATTAGGTTGACAAGGTCATGGCTAATGAATATAAACATATATGGTTCATTATATATGAAATATTCAGGCCAATTGATAAGAAGTTTGAAACTATTAGTATATGAGCCCAAAACATATCGTTAACCCTAAAAGTTGACAAAATTCTTATTTCAACTGTACTGATCGACAGACAAATGCATCATCGTCCGATCATGATATATTTTTTTACATTAGATTTATCACAATATTTCGACAAACATATTAAAATTTCAAAGACATCCAACGGCAGAAAATATATTTATGACGCCGTGTGACTATTCCGATTCACGTTTCTATGGACACAACATAAAATATCACGTAATTTGGAGTACTTTCCATGGTTGGATCTTTAAGATATTTTTACAGTACTTTAAGGAGAACAATATGTAACACATAACGAAAATACAGAATCATCTAACGGTTTTAATTCCTAAACCATATGTTTTTATACGCTATTATAAATTAGGGTTTTCCTGAACGTACACAGATTCATTAAAATCAAGTTTTGGAGATTGCATCTTATTCCGATTTTATTTAACTTTTAACACACCTAGTAATGACTGATCGGGTTAAACATATCAAAATTTCATGAAAATCTAACGGTGGAATCTCTAGGTTTTATAATCATACGTTTGTGGAACCCTAATATATACTACGAAAACGGAATTTATTTGTTCAAAAGAAATACCTAGTAACGCATCCATGATGATAAACAAATAGAATCAGAACCACACTAATCTTCAAGTAATCATACATAACCAATCTTGAATGAAAAAAAAAATTGCACCAGTTGGTAGAGTCGTGCATGATAACGTGTTGCAATGGAAAATATGGAGAACGTAAAGAGACAAAGAGAGGTTTCTATTGATCAAGATAATAGGATTACATGGATACAATATCCTTTATATATATGTAAAGGTAAACTCTAGGTAACTAGATGGACCGCACATCCATGATCTGTAGATGCATTTTACTACAACCTACATCCAAAGGATAGAGATCTTCTACTCATGCAAATGGAAGTATGGACATGACAATAGACACAAGGATATACGTGGTTCGGTATGATTACCTACGTCCACGGGGTGAAGGATGAATCTTATTACTTCAAAGTGTTACAAAGGTGTTGCTCTCTCAAGTGAACTCACTTACAAAGTGAACTAGCTCTCCACTTTCCTTCTTTCTTTTTTGATTACAAGTCTCTCTCTCCTCCAAATATCTCCTCACTTCTTTTGGATACAAGTTCTTCTATTTATAGGGGAGGCTACATACAACCAAACTAGGGTGTTGGTCACAACATATCTAACTTGAATTCTTGTTCTCGGGCCCGCCTGCGTCGTCCCTTCTTCCGTCACTATGGCCGATGTGCTTTGACCCCTTTGTAGTCCCTTGTCCGAGGCGATCCGTTCGGGTGTTCTCTTGGTGCGATGTCGCCCTTCCAACTTGTCTCCCTTGCATCTGGCCGATATGACACGTATCTTTTTATCCCTTTGACTACCACTCCTCGGTTGACCCAATACGTCTCGTCTGCCTGCTTTGTCAGAGGCCTGAGGTCGAGTCTTGTCCGACAGCTGTAGAGTGATCACGTCCGATTCACGTGGCTCCTTAAATTTCGCACCTTCCATCCTATATCCCGTGCTTCTCGTCTCTTCATGTTTGGGTACCTCATAGCTTGAGATGTTGCCACCTAGACCTGGGGATAATTTACACCTACATTTATGCCCATTCTTTCGCTCGTGTGGCAGACACGAGTGGAAGAAAGTCGTCCCCGCTTCCCACATCCTCGTTCATGCCGAGATTTATGCCATGCAGTCCCCCATTAACTCCACTTTATTACCTGTAACCGTCGACGCCGGTTACAACTTCTCTTCTTTAAATAGTCCAACTCCTATTCTCTTTCTTATTCTTCACCATTTCTTTTTTAGCCTCCAGACGCTGCAACTTTTTCTTCGAGATTCTTCATCATTTTATACCTCAGTAAATCCTTGTCTTCTCGATTTTCTTCCTTCATTTCTTCAGCTCCGAGTGCTACAGTGGATGCAGTTACATTTTCGTCGTCCCAACCTATTTTATCGATTTCCGAGTTATGTACTATTCCCGTTCATGGATTCTTCTCCCTCGATGACTGAGAAAAGGTGCGTGGATGATGTTTTTTTTGAGAATGATGCTTTTCCCCTTGCTTACCTGTTTTCGTTTGATAGTCCCTCTAAGTACGATGATCGCGCCATGAAATCTATCTTTCCTGATGATTCTCCATCTATTTCGTGCAGGTCCGAGAAAAGGGGGAAAGATATCTCTGATAAAGAGTTCATTGAGCAATTGAAAGAGAAGTACGATCTTCAAAATTACGAAGTTACCCTGATCTCGGGACAAAACAGCCTCTTGAAGAAGTCCGACGTGGATAAGTATGAGCAGTCAGCTGATTGCGTGGTCATTACTCAGGGTCAGCTAGAGCTAGGACTTCGTCTCCCTTGTACAATCCTGATAGCCCTTTCTATTATGAGATTCTCTCCCAGCTCAAGCCTTATCGTGCCCTGGATCAATGGACTGGCAATACTTTTCGCATTATGGATGGGTGGAGAAATCGCCGAGATGGTCGTGGCTCCACCGCTGAATGGTCGACCTATAAGCCCGAGGACGCTCCTGAATATACCGTATCCAATTTCCTTGTCAACTATCGAGCCGGTACCTCAACCAACGGTGGTCTTGCCGGTTTTGCTACCAGTCCCCATCATCATAGAACCATGCCCAAGGGTGTTGAGAGGATGATGCTGGATGCTGATCCCATGGTCCAAGGTTCTAATAGGCGACCCCATCACACCAATGATCCAATCTATCCCCGAGTTCCGCTCCTTGTCCGAGGTCTTATTTTACATGGTAGCTTTCCGTCTCCTTCATTTCCGGACGAGCCCTATCCTTTCTGGGTAGTTAACGACGACAGAAACGATAAGGTATGTGTCTCCTTCTACTTTCCTCAATTTTTAACTTGTTGGTTCTTACACGGGATGGCTATTTGTTGTCGTTAAAGCCTCAGGGCGACTCTACCAAGGCTGCCGCAACGTCGAGGAAAAGAGGTACTAGCACAAGGGTTGAGGAGGACCTAGGGAAGGTAACAAACATAGTGTTTTTATTATAAGTACATGTACTTTCCCTTGTTTTTTTTCTTCACATGTTCTGACGAGAAGCCTTGTGTAGAAATTCCCTAGGTGTGATGGTGATGAAGCTGATGTGGAGGATATTTACCCTCAACCTCTTATACGTAACCCTCATAGGGTCAAGCATGTTTTTGCTAAGCCACAACAAAGGCAGAAACCAATCTTCGATATCCCCGATGAAGATGACATATTCAGCGAGGATTTCTCGGATGACAAGGGCGATGGGAAGGGGATGGGCGAGAATGTTGGTTCTGAGGTGGTCGTTAATCCTGAACTTGCCGAAAAACAAGAACCCGTGAAGGCGCCCAAGCTAGGAAATACTGTTAATGCTGAATCGGAAGTACTTCATCGTCTTCCCCATATTACTGGTGGGTCCTCGTCCAATGTTGAAATATCTTTTACTGTCTCAGGACCTATCATGAATTCTCTTGGAGCGCTGACTTCCCCCTACTTTGGTGCGTATACTGATGAGCAAATGCTTTCTTCCGTGCCCCTGTACGGAGATATAGGTTAGACTCTTGATACAGTGGTGAGTAACTCTGCTTGTTTGGGTGATGCATTTCCCTTGGTTTATACCTTGTCGTCGCCTACCATTCTAATTTGTTTACTCGTATCAGATTCTTAATCGGGTACGGTTGGATGCTGCCAATCATCTTAGGGAAATACAGCTGGTGGAATCTCTCCAACTTCAATTGCAGAACGAAAAAAGTCGCGCGCATGAGCTGGAAATCAAACTCGTCGATGCCGAAGGTATGTTATAATTCCATAATCTTAGCTTAAGTTGATTGAGTTTATCGTGCCAGTATCCTGAGTCGGGTATCCTTCTTCTAGACGAGATAGATAGTATAGGTTTAGATGCTTCTTCGGATTTTAGGATTATGAAGAGGAAGTGGGATATCAAAAAGGATTTAGTGGAGAATCTTTATCGGCGAATTGCGAATAAGGATGGTAAGATAGATCTCCAGGCCGATGAGATCGAAGAGCTTCAAGATGAATTAGAGCGCTATCGTCAGTTTGAGTATGCCACTGAAGAAATAGATAATTTACGGGCTCACTTGGGTTCTTCCCAATGCCTAGCTGCTGAGAAGACCGCTTTGGTCACGAACTTAGAGCAACGGGTAGATTCTTTAAAATTGCAGAACCGAGACCTTCATGAAGATCGCCGACGAATATTGAGGGATAAAGATGTAGTGGAGCTAGCTAACCGTGATCTGATGGGCAAAGTGGGCGAACTCAACAAAGTTGCGGGTGAACTAGAGTGGAGTAAATCGCAACTTTCAGTGCTCCAAATATCTCGTAATCGATTAATGGACGAGTGGAGCGAACATAAGAAGTACTGCCCCAGCAACGAGTTCAACTAGCATCACTATAACGAACTAACCATGAAATTGTCTAAGGTCGAGGATGAATTGTCCAAGTCAGTAGACTCGCTTCAGTCAGTGTTACCCACCCTTTCAGGTCTTGTAGATGATGTGTTGAGGCCGTTCTTTAAGATTAGATTATGCTCTGTACTTGTGAAATTGCTAAGCCTTATCCGATGAATAATCCCGTGTTGTTATGATTTTGTAGCCGAGAAAAAACGTTCCAGGGAACTGGATCTGGAGGTCCGACGATTGAAGCAGGTCGAGGCAAATTTGGGCACCAAGTTAACCAACGCAGAGGCTGCCAACTTGCAACTCACTCAACAGCTTGAGGATGAACGTGTCTCCCATGCAGATGAGATAGACGAGAAGGTTCAGTCGGGTATCGAGGAATGGTTGGAGAATAAGCGGCGCGAGGTCGCGCAAAAGAGGCCGGCACTGTTCCCCCCAAGGCTTGAATTCCCCTTTTGTAGTGTTGCGTCACTAAATCGCCCCTTGACATGGGTTGTAAATCGCTTTGAACATTTTTTCCCCGTTTTATTTCCGATACACTTCTTGTTTGTTTTAAACGGGGGTGCTGCGTCGCCGATGTTGTTCTCTTTATTTCCGTTATACTTTGTGTTTCTTGTGGTTTCATGACATTTTCTGCACTTTCTTAATTGACGCATGTTGCTTTTCGTTCTAGCCCTTGTTCCTTAAGTTATTCCTGCAATTTGTTGATTATGTGTGTTAGTATTTTAACCGTTTCTGTCGAACACACCAAACAAGGAGGGTCATCGGGCCCAATTCCATGTCCTTATTGGGGTATCTCATCACTATCACTTGGATTCAGTGGAAGGGTACTAGCCAACCTAATTCTAGGATCGATTATCCCGAGCGGTTATCGATCAACCAATCTCGGGCAAGTGGTCACAGCCACCTGCGATGGGGGTGACCTTTCAAATGTAAGTAGGCCACCTAGATGAGAAGACCTCGTGTCTTAACAACCTGCGGAACTATTTTCCAACCACCAGAACCCTTAGGCTACCTCGGCACTTGCACACTGCCACTTCCCCGAGTACGAATAGCCAGGCGACTGTAAGGCACCTCAGCACTTCCACACTGGCTTTGACCCGAGTACGAATTCCCATTCGAGTGTAAGTCACCTCGTCACTTCCACAGTGGCTTTTCCCCGAGTACGAATGACCATTCGAGTGTAAGTCACCTCGGCACTTCCACATTGGATTTTCCCCGAGTACAAATGACCATTAGTCTCTCATGCCCTATCTCATACCCCTCGCATTTTTACAGAAATAGAAGACAAGAATTCTCACCTTTTCACTGTGTATCCATTCATGGGTGGTAGAGTTTCAAATACTTGATGTTCCAGGGTTTGGACTCTTATGTTCCATTGAGCCTTAGTAGCCGATACGATCCCTCGCCTGCCTTAGACGCAATTATGTACGGCCCATCCCACTTTGGTGCTAGTTTTCCGCCCTTTTTGTCTCGCTCCCATTCAGCCAGAAATTTCAGTACTTGCTGCCCTGGTTGGAACTCTCTTGGGCGAACGCGTTTTTTATACTCTCGCTATAACCTTCTTTGATAGTTTTCCATTTTTTGTAACGCTATCTCCCTTGTTTCTTCCAGATCATCGAGTTTTTCCAAAATTAGATCGGATGAGACGTTTCGCCTCCAAGCTTCGGTTCTAGTAGTAAGGATCATCCCTTCTATTGGTAGAATCGCCTCGGTTCCGTAAGTAAGCATGAACGGCGAGAACCCTGTAGCTTCCCTCCGGGTGGTTCTGTATGCCCACAAAACGTTGTATAGCTCCTTACACCAGTCACCATATGCACCATCTAATTTCTTCTTTGTGTTTTCGGCGATCGTTTTATTAGTGATCTCAGCCTGCCCATTACTCTGAGGGTAAATGGGGGTTGCTTTACTTTTCCTGATGTTGTACGTGTTGAATAACATATCAATATTTTCCCCTTGGAGTTGTTTACCGTTATCGGAGACGATGGTTGCTGGGATCCCAAAGCGGCAAATGATATGGTCCCAAATGAATTTGAAGACATCTTTGTCTCAGATATGCCTTAGTGGTGCTGCCTCTACCTATTTGGTAAAGTAATCCGTGGCCACGATCAAGTATTTCCTTTGCCCCGTTCCTACGTGTAATGGTCCAACAATGTTTATTCCCCATTTGGCAAAGGGCAACGGTCTTATAACAGAGTTTAAGGGTACTCCTGGCGCCTGTATTTTCTTGCCGAACCGCTGACATTCTTCACAAGCTTTCGCCATTTCCTTTGCATCTTCGTTCATATACATCCAGAAGTAGCCCATCGTCTTTGCTTTGGCCGATAATGTTCTCCCCGAGCTGTGATTTCCGGCGGCTCCATAGTGTAACTCGTGCAAGATCGTGTGGCCTTCCTCTTTAGTTAGGCATCGTAGAAGGGGACCTAAGTAGGATTTCCTATATAAGATCCCTTCCCTTAGCTCGTAGGAGCCCGACTTACTCTTGATTTTATTTATCTCGGGCCGACCTTTAGGTAGCTCTCCTATTTCTAGGTATCGGTGTATCGGATTTCTACAATCGTCCTCTTTATATCGCTCGGCTGTGTTAATAGCCACATCGATCCGTACTTCTGGTGTTTCTGGGATTGAGGGAGTAAGGAGCCTCATAACGCGAATGCCCTCTATGCTCGGGTCTATCAGCTGTGAGGCGATGTATAATAGAGCATCCGAGTGTCTCTTATCTTTTTGACAAATGTGGCGGAACTTAATGTTCGGTATTTGGTTGATGTAAGACTGGGCGAGCTCCCAATATTTTTGCAATACGGGGTCGTGTGTAGCATATTTGCCCGTAATCTGCCGGATCACCAATTGTGAGTCACTAGTTAAGCAAACTTCTTTTAGCCCCATTTCTATAACTATCCGTAAGGCATGGATCACTTCTTCATACTCGGTGACATTGTTTGTTGCCTTGAATTATAGTCTGAACGAATGCACTATCTTCCTTCCTTTCGGCGTGGTGAACACTAACCCAAGGCCTGATCCCTCTTTTTTTGACGCTCCATTGATGAAAACTTCCCATCTTGTAGGACTATTGGCTGCTAATAGGTCGGCAGGTTCTTCTTGTTCTTCCATCATCCCCGGTATATCTTCCACCTCGTCTTCATCACTAAGTGGGAAGTCAGCTAAGAAGTCGGCCACTACCTTCCCCTTGATCGCCGTCCTTGTTTCGTATACCACATCATACTATTTGATTAAGGATCCCCATTTAGAGATTATTCCCGATCGCCATGCATTATCCAGGACTGCTTCAACAGGAGATTTGGTGAGCACCCGTATGCGATAAGATTGAAAATACGTTCGGAGTTTAGAAGAGGCAAAAGCTAGTGTCAGAACCATCTGCTCCATTCTGGTATAGTTTTTCTCGGCCAGGCTTAGTGTTTTGCTAGTGAAATATACTGGTTTTTCCACGTTCTCCTCCGTCTTGACCAATACTGCACTAATGGCACATGGTGTCGCTCCCAAGTATAGGGTGAGGATCTATGATGGCTCAGGCCTCTGCAAAACCGGGAGGCTGGATAAGTGTATCTTGATGTTTTGAAAGGCCTCTTCACTTGAATCCGTCCATTGAACTATTTTCCTTTCTTCAGGATGTCGTAAAAGGTTTTACATTTGTCCGACGACCGTGACACGAATCGCCCCAACGCTGCTATGCAGCCATTTAGATTTTGTACATCCTTTACCGTCGCGGGAGAAGGCATTTCTAAGACAACCCTTACTTTCTCGGGGTTCGCCTATATTCCTCTAGGGGTGATGATATATCCCAGGAATTTTCCTGATGTAACACAGAAGTCGCACTTAGCGGGGTTAATCTTCATCTTGTGTTTCCTCATCGTTCGAAAAATCTCTCGAAGGTCTCGGACGTGATCCTTAGCTCGGCGACTCTTGACTAACATATCGTCTACGTAAACTTCTATGGTGTCGTGGATCTTGTTTTCGAACATGTCTTCCACTAATCTCTGGTAAGTAGCACCAGCGTTCTTAAGTCCAAAGGGCATCTTAGTATAACAATACAACCCTCTTAGTGTGAAAAAGGAGGTATGCTCCTGATCCTCGGACGCTAACGGTATTTGGTTGTATCCCATGTATCCGTCCATCAATGTCATTGCCTCGTACCCGACTATGGATTCTACTAATTGGTCTATGCTTGGAAGAGGAAAGATGTCATTCGGACGAGCCTTGGTCAAGTCATTAAAATCAATACATATCCTAACTCATCCTTTTTTCTTTGGTACCACGACCATATTAGATATCCACTGCGGGTAATGGGATTTCCTGATTATCCCGGATTCCCACAACTTCTTCCACTCGACCTCGACCGCTGCCTGTAACTCTGGTGCGATTCGTCTCATTTTTTGTCTAACGGGTCTGAACCTCGGATCAATCTTCAAATGGTGGCAACAGACCTCTAGGTCGATCCCCTCCAGATCGTATGCTTCCAAGCGAACACGTCTAAGTTTTCCTTTAACACCGTCATGAGTTGACTTGCTTGTTCATCTGAGAGTAACGTCCCAATCCTCACTATCTTTGGCTCCTCCATCGTCCCCAAATTCACCTCCCAAGTCGACTTAACTGTCGAGAAATTAGATTTAGTCGCCTTGAATGGATCTGTCTCCTTTAATAGCGTGTTTGGTTGGCAGGAAGGAATTATATTCCCAAAGGAGGGGGAATCCTACACCCACCACCCCTCATGGGTTTAGGGTTCCCTTACTTTTTGGGAATCCTATTCCTAAACAATCTCTAATCCTACTTACCAAACATGGGAATGAAATAATATTCCCAGGAAACTGATTCCATTACCCCAACCAAACATGCATTAATTGTTATAAAGGGTCTTTCTCTTGGGTCTCGCATGCCATGACCGTTTGTGAAATAATCTCCTCTGGTTCTTCTGTAGCCTTGACCTCTTTGGCTTTATTATTCTCTCGCCTCTGTCGTGCTCGCCGACCTTCATTAATTTCAGCATCAACCTGCATGCATTGTCGTGCCGCTTGGGAGTCTCCCACTACTTCAGCTATTCCCTTCTAGGTAGGGAACCTTAATCTCTGATGATAGGCCGATGCCACTCCTTTAATCCCAGCGATCCAAGGACTTCCGATAATTGCTTCATAAGGAGAGGCGACATCGACCACACAAAAGGTGGTCAGAGTGTCAAGGTAACCCCCACCTTCCGATACCTTCAGTGTTACCTCGCCCTTAGGGATGTTAATTGTGCCGTTAAAACCGTAGATGCGATAAGTTGAGTGGACGAGGATGTCATCCAACAACTCCATTCTCTTAAACGTGTCGTAGAATAACACTTCGACTGAACTTCCACTATCTATGAGAATTCTTCTTACTCCCCATATCTCAATTAATAATGTGATGACCAAGGGATCACTGTGTGCTTTCCCATTTGCTGGGACATCTTTGGCCGAGAACGAAATAGGTTGCATCATCCAAGGTTCCATTGGTAAGGTCTTAGCTACACTGAATATTTCTTTGCCATTGCGGTCCCTCTTGTGAATACTTGAAGTGATAACTGGCCCGAAAGTGTAGTCTTTCATAGTGGAGTGTCAAATGGTATTAATAAATTGAGTTGACCTATCAATGCGGACTTGATGGACCGGCGCGTAGGGTGCTGCTGTCGACTGGGATGGATGTCGGACAAACTGTCTCAGGTACCCATCTCGGATGAGGTGTTGGACGATATCCTTCACTTCTCGACAATTATTAGTGGAGTGGCCCCTATACTTATGGTACTGGGAGTAGTCGGGGTGGCCTTTGGTTTCTTGAAACTGGACTCCCATTGATGCTGGGTAATTGATATCGTTCCTATTCTCGACTTCCTTGAATACTTCTTCCAAAGGAGCGTTTAATGGGGTGTACGATCGGGCTTCCTGCCTCGGCCTCTTCCCTTTGGACACCCATTCTTTCTTCTCATTTCCTCTTGGTGGAGGGTCCGATCTCTTCTCGGGTCGCCTAGCCGGGTTGTCCATAACCGCCTTAGTCTCGGAACCCGCTTCAGTATTAGCTTCTTGTATTCCCCTGTCTCTCGACTCTGCCTGGATTTCTTCTAAGGCGATGAAATGTTCTTGCATTCTTCGCATCTTCTTTAGGGTTTTTGGATTTTCAGAGAACATAGCTACCCATATGGGGTCCGATCTTCCCAGTGCATTTTCAAATCCAAAGATGTATTGATCTACCAGAACTTTTCCGATTTCAGTACACAGCTTCCTCCACCTATCGGTTAAGGTTTTCAAGGGCTCCCTGAACCTCCGGGCGAGGATAAATAGTTTGTTCATTCTTGGACGAGGTCGGCTGTTGTGCATATAGGTTTCAAGAAAGGACTCTACAAGTGTATCATAACCGTCAATCGATCCTGGCGGGAGTGAATAAAACCAATCTCTCGTCTCGCCCTCCAAAATGGCCGGAAAGAATTTACATATGACTACCGTGTTGCTTTTCCATTGAATTAATGACATAATATACATTTTGAGATGTTCAACCGCATCTCCTGTTCCGTCGAATCTAGAAGGATATGTTGGCAAAGTACATTTTGGTGGGAACGGCATTTGTTCGAGTTCTTGGGAAAAGGGCGTCTTCTTTGCCTCACTCATGATTTCCTCCAATTTGTTCTCTTCGCTATTTCCCGATAACTCCTTGATCTTTACCTCCAACTCTTTGAGCTTGGATTCTGTTGCTCGATCCTATCGCCCGTACCTTCCTCGCCTTTCCTCATCAGTGGACGAGTCCTCGGGTGGTACATATCTTTGTGTGTGTGTGTGGGGGGGGGGGTATGGCAGGTGGTGGTGGTTGAACTGATCGTCCGGGCTGATGAGGGTTGCTCGCCCCCATCATAGGTGCGGATTGACCTGACCGGTCATGACGACTCGATGTTCCTCGGCTGGACGAACCTCTTGATCTGGTTCGATGATTCCTCAACTGATAATTTTCGAACTCTAGAGCGAGATTCCGCTGCTGGATCTCCCTTAAAGACGCTTATTGCCTTCTTTGACTTTCTAAAATGGCTAAGAGTGTCGGGTCTGTGCTTTCATGGCTAGAGTGTCCGTTTGGGTGGTGTGGCCGAGTCTGTAATGGCATCAACATTGGCGGTGGGGGTAGTATCGGACCAGTCGCATGGATGGGGGTAGGGCCGACGTTGCTCGCTGCTGCTCGCCCCAGCTGAATATGCATGAGACGCTCTTGCTCTCTCCCTAAGGATTCCTGGTACTCAACCTGTTGCCTTGTTCTTTGTCTCTGGGCATGGGCTTCAAGTGCTTTCTCTTCGTCCTCTGTATCGGAAGCTGTGAGCCCATCATTTTGTTCAACTCTCCTCTGGGTCAAGATGACTTGGTCCAAAGGTAGGGTGTCATCATCCCTCCCGAGATCCACTCCCTCATTAACTGTTGTCATGCCTCGTGCTCCTGCCTTAGATTTCTCGAGTGGTAGTTGTCGACTGCCTTCTTTCCTCGACCCTGTTACCCCTGTCTGCATGTTGCTGCTAGTCACTGTACGATTCCTTCACGTCCTTCCTATCCATGATGTGCTAGCCATCGGGTGTGGCGCGCGGTGAGCCGAGTGTCGTCCCTACCTACGTAAGCAAATACAAAGAACACCTTACTTTGACCTATTATTTGGGAAATAAACATTCAAAAAGGTGAAACAAATTTGACTGACACAAAAACTGTCATTATGCCACAGCTCGCAGATATAAATCCTACTCCGGTTATCAAATGGGCTCTGCCTATCTACCCTATTTTGAATTTATGCTGACTTCAGTACGCTACGTCGATGTCACTCCGTACGACGTCGCCTTCATTACTTGACCTCCGTATTTGAGCTAGTCTATCCTTCCTTCTATATGATCCAAATCATTAAACTCATGCACATGATGATTGAACAGTACGGCGCGTAAATCCAAAACTTAAGTTCCTATTGTTGTTATTCTCCTAAGATCTTATTATGGCCGTCTTCCCTAGATCTTCTCCAAGAACTTTACGATGACTGGTTAACATCTCCGGGCAAGACACCTCAAGATCGACAACTTGTTATGCAAAAAGACACCTTAGCTTTGACCTTTTTTTACTCCAAACACTCAACCTATATAGCATCGCAAGAAAACATCTTATCTACCGCTAAAACTCGATCAATCATCAAAAACAAGTAGTCATCATATCAATAGACTTTCTACCTAGCTCCGAACCTGTGTTGTTAGTCGCCGGTGAGCTTATGAAGACTTTCTGCTGATCAAACTGTTGGTGGGCGATGAAATGACAAATTTACCACGCCTTGTGAGGACGCTGCTACTGCTGTAATTATGCATGTAAACTAAATGACTCGACATAACAATGATTTCAGCCATCAGAGTTCATCCTAGATTCAACTACAACACTTGAATGTGTATACAGGAGCTTTGGATCGTCTCTGAAGGTCTCCAAGGAATGGTATCCGGATATCTTAGTCGGATCCCATTAGTCGGCGCCAGAATGTATATGCATTTTACTACAACCTACATCCAAAGGATAGAGATCTTCTACTCATGCAAATGGAAGTATGGACATGACAATAGACACAAGGATATACGTGGTTCGGGGTGAAGGATGAATCTTATTACTTCAAAGTGTTACAAAGGTGTTGCTCTCTCAAGTGAACTCACTTACAAAGTGAACTAGCTCTCCACTTTCCTTATTTCTTTTTCGATTACAAGTCTCTCTCTCCTCCCAATATCTCCTCACTTCTTTTGGATACAAGTTCTTCTATTTATAGGGGAGGCTACATACAACCAAACTAGGATGTTGGTCACAACATATCTAACTTGAATTCTTGTCCTCGGGCCCGCCTGCGTCGTCCCTTCTTCCGTCACTATGGCCGATGTGCTTTGACCCCTTTGTAGTCCCTTGTCCGAGGCGATCCGTTCGGGTGTTCTCTTGGTGCGATGTCGCCCTTCCAACCTGTCGCCCTTGCATCTGGCCGATATGACACGTATCTTTTTATCCCTTTGACTATCACTCCTAGGTTGACCTAATATGTCTCGTCTGCCAGCTTTGTCAGAGGCCTGAGGTCGAGTCTTGTCCGACAGCTGTAGAGTGATCACGCCCGATCCACATGGCTCCTTAAATTTCGCGCCTTCCAGCCTCTATCCCGTGCAACTCGTCTCTTCATGTTTGGGTACCTCATAGCTTGAGATGTTTCCACCTAGACCTGGGGATAATTTACACCTATGGGCCATAGGCCCTATAACATGATTAAATTAGTTGAGCAATCCTTATGCATGCATTATAAAAGTCCAACAAGAGTTCAGAAATAATCAAAATTTTGTTTTAAAAAGGCACTATGCTAGATAACACCGTAGCGGGCAAAGGCCGCCCACATTTTTTAGCATTTTATCTTGCTTTCCGCTAAAAATAAGTCACTAAGATTTTGCAAACGATGCAAAATGTTTAAAACATAAAGAAACTAAATTCAATGACCATACTAACTTCGTAATTAAGCAAATACTATAGAGGACAAGTTTTGTGTGTTAACAAAATTAAAAAAAGAAAATAATACTTGCACTAAGTAGAAGCTAAAAATTTGTAAAAGAAATTAGAATTACTTGATCTTATTATTATTTTCAATGAGATCTGCAGTATTATTCACCAATCACCACCCTTAAATTACATCTAACCTGTAGGCATAATGGCTGAATAGGTCGTTCCCATTTTTTTGGGCCCCTCAGAAATATAGGCCTAGGGCGGTCGACCATCTCGCCCTAGGCCTAAACGGCCCTGGCTAAGTTGGTAGTTAACTTACAAGTTACAACTTACGAGTCACTCATCTAGGGCATGTTGGTAGTGAGCAAGCCAATATCCACATTAGATTCCTGGAAATTAACTAGTTCTGAACAATTTTACTACTTCTTTGGGTTTGCAACCCAAAACAATTGTGCTATTACGCAGTAGAGTATATAATGATCTCTATAAGGCGTCATTTTGCTATTCATCTTTTATAGATGTCAAATATAACATCTTAGAAGTTCATGTTCAGATGTACGCAGTCGAAAATGTGAGAGCTTTACATTTTCAACAGTCGGACGTATACATTGAAGATTGGCTTGTTGGTGGCTGTTGTGCACGTCGAAGAGCTAGTTCCGAAGCATAGTTAGTGCCATTAGTTGATTCTTGCTCTTCTTTTAAGCTCCCGGACAAAAGACCTGTCCAAGACTATAGTATTGAGATAGTTTAAATTTGATAGTTGGTCTTTTGGCTGCTTGAAGAGTAAATATTGATATTCCACGCTTTGCTATTCTCCGTTGAATAGAGCCTATCGGTGTCCCATCTTTTTCTGTCAAATTATAATGATACTCTTAGTTTTGCCTGCGCTCCACATTCAATTGAAAATGAGTTCACCAGCGACAGTAGCTCAATTAGTCTGATGTGCTGATTTGAATTTGTTTATAATAATCACACATCAAATTAGTCATGAAAAAGACTTACTTAGAATCTTTGCAGTGTAGAAAAAAGAAAAATCGTCACTCATTCAGTCACTTACCCGAGAAGTTAATGTATATACAAGAAAACTCAAGTCACTGTCTAGTTAGTTTATTGTTATTTAAGTAAATTACCGAAAAGCATGCACACTGCCGGATGCGATCTCTGCCTCTGGTATAACACACCTGTCGTTAGAAACTAGAACACCGCTGTCACGGTGGGAAAGGCCGACCGAAAAAAAAAAACACCCATACTGTGGGACTGTTAAGAAAGTTTATAATCCTCTAATTCACCATTATCAATTGGAAAATACACAAAATTAGTTCTTCCATAAATCTTCAATATTTGTTTGATTGGTGGACAAATTGGTTATACTTTGGTGCGCCACTAATTTATTTGTTATTTTTCCTCATGTTGTCGAAAGAATTCTGTGAATAAATCAAATTTTATGGTGTTTGGCCGAAAGAAAACAAGAGTTAAGAAAATTCATTTTTTTTGTATCACAAGATCACCCGCACGTGCTTTGCACGTGCTATAGAGCTCATCTTTAGGCGTGGAATAACTCAAAGATTAATACCCCCGATATATATCTTTAAAATGAAATAAAGCTAGGGCAAATATGGAAAATAGAAATTGCAGCTTCACAGGTGATGCTGACTGATCATGGGACCTATTGTAAAGCATGTCCAAAGACTCCAAACCCACGGAATCCTAAATCTCACTCGATCAGTTCACTTCTTTTCTTTCTCTGCCTCCTCCTTTGTCTGCGACTCTTTTTTTACCTATGTTCCTCCTCCTCAAACAAACTTTCTAGTAATTCGATTCTAATAATTAGAATCGAATTACAGAGACTAATGGGTATTGGTAAGTTTGTTGCCAATTGATGTTGACGGTGGTACTGAATGGAAGAGATGATGGTTGATGGGGCTTACTTTAGGTTTGATGTCTTTTGGAGTGTGATGCAGTGAAGTTAGTTGATGGAATTAGAAGATGGGTTTGAGGATGGATCTGGTGTTGGCTGGTTGAATTAGTGGTTGATGGAATTAGATGATGGTGATGGTGGTTGTAGGTGAAGAAATCAGAACTGCATGATTGCAAATGGAGTTGTAATGTTGTATTAGGATTTAATTAAAGTCTGTATTAGATTTTAAGCTTCATTCGATTTTGATTTGATCATCAAAATTTATGTTTTTGGCCTTTGGGTTTATATTGATTTTTAAATTTTTGATTAAATCCCTTCTCTGTGTGTGGATCTAGAACATAATTTTAGTTTGATACATCCACTAATTTTTGTATTATGTTTTGATTATGTTACTAGTTTTGAATTCGTCTCATGTAATTTATGTAAATAAATAAGGGTATGATTTTTTATTACATTTATGGAAGATATTTTTTGGGTTGGTAGTGGTGGCGGTGGTGACGGCGGCTGCGACGACGGTGCTGGTAGTAGTTATTGTGGTGTAGAGTGCTACTGGTGTTGCTGATGGATAAACAGAGAGATTATGTTGCTGAGGTGGTGGTGTTGCTGGTTATGCTGGTTGTGTGGCGTTCTGCGATTGACGGTGGTCTGACTGATAAAAAATAGGTTATGTGATAGAGAGGCGAATATAGAGGAGGAGGTATTTTATTGGTAGTGAAAGTGTTGCTGGTGTTGATGGAAGTGGAGGTGCTTCTATTGATTGAAGTGGAGGTGGTGGATCGGCGGCGGCGTTGTGATATAGGAAATAGTTTTAAAAATATGTTATTTTTATTGGTTACAGTTGAAGTGGTTTGTTGGAGGAAAGGTGAAAAAGTTTGGAATGTTAATGTGATGTAGTGTGTTGCTGGTAATGATGGTAATGATGGTGGTGGAGGTGTTTTTGTCGTGCTGGTGGTAGAGGCACTGTTGGTGCTATGATCGTTCTGCGGAGGTTGTGACAATTATGGTGGTGGTAGGTGAAGAACATGGCGGAGGTGTTGGTATAAGTGGCGTTTTGGCGCGGCGAGGTGGAGGTGGTGTTGGTGTTGTGGTTGGGGTGTTGGTGGTGCTGACGGTGAGTAACTGTGTGTAGAGATCGTTACGTGGTGCTGAATATAATGTACTTGGTGAGATGGGATATAGTGGTCTTTTCTTTGCACAGTGAGAGATATTTCCGTCCAATGAAAAAATAACCAAAAAAAATTCCGGACAGAAAAATTCAAAATTTTTTTTGTGAAATTGAATAATTTAGTTAGGTTTCATTTAACAAAAAAGTGGCCATAAAAGGGACTCCTTCCCTACGGACCTTTCGGGCCCTCCGGTCGGTCGGCCCAATTAACATACTTGACCACCTTTAAGGTCTTTCTGCTTTTGGGGTGGTATTTGTAATCGAAGGATAAAAAAAAAATCTATATTTTTTCTTATTCAATGGCTTGTGCTTTGAAGAGAAGAAGAAAACCAGAATCATGGATTAATTTATAATAATCAAAATATGTATTCGTTATCTAGAAATGTACGACTAATATGAGTTAAGTGTTAGACTATGTCTTAGTTGAAAGTCCTAATAGCAACTGCAGTCATACGAGCAAAACCAAAGACCAAAGACTAAAAAAAACCAAAAATTTTGGTTTACTCCGTGCTGTGACACTACAGTACAGGAGCAAAAATTTGATCGGGCGCAATCAGGAAAGTTCGCTCCATCAGGCGTAGTTTAAAACTACGCCCCAATTTTTTTTTTTTTTTTTTTTCCATTATGGAGCGCAACTTTGAATTACGCCCCATCAGGCGTAGTTTCAGACTACGCCCCAATTTTTTTTTTAATACGGGCGTAACTTTGAGTTACGCCCGACCAGGCGTAATCTCCTCTTTGCGCCCGACTAAAGACCAGAGTAAAGACCAAATATGGTCTGGGATTTGGTCTTTGGTATGGTATTTACTCTTTACTCGTTCAGTAGTGTTTGTGTTTTTTCCCAAATTTTGATCGATGGTCCATGACTGTGGTTGCTCTAAACAATCAAATATAGACCGATTCAAAGCCAGTTCGTAGGATCCTTTTCCCATTGTGCCGCTGTCTAATTTTGAATAAATATATACCCGAGTCAACTCATTTAACTTTCCTTGTTGCAACTCGCTGTGTTGGTATTACAACTCGTTCTAACTTGCGTAACTAGTTAGAACGAGTTTGATTTTCTTACCAGTAGTGATAGCTTTGTCTTTTGATAAACCACATGAATTTATCAAGTAAGAAACCACATCTGATGAGGAAGAAGACGGATAATCTTGATTTGTGGTGGAAGAAATAAATCTAATGCCCCTAATTGGAACAACAAGAAGAAAAAGAGGTTGACTTTGTTGAATGAATGAGTGATTAAGGAGGGGTTTAGTTGAAGAAGAAAATCCATTGATGTTTTTAGTGTGAAGAATTACAGTGTTTAGCAGAGAACGAAGCCCCATTGTTGCACAGAGTTGGAACTTGGAAGAGATGAGTGAAAACGGAATCGGCAACTGAACTTGACCTTAGACCTAGGAGTAGGAGGTGCCTCAGTTATACTGGGCAAGGCCCAATAGCTGATTTTGGGAGCACAATAGTGGTATACGCGGCCCATGTTGAATCTTTGCCAATTTGCAAGCTAAGTTAGACAGTTAGTAGTTGAAGTTACAAGTTACAACTTACGAGTCACTCATCCGGGGCATCTTGATAGGGAGCAAGCCAATATCCACATTAGATTCCTGGAAATTAACTAGTGCTGAACATGTTTGGTGTAGTGATGCAAGCCAAAAAAAAAAAAAAAAAACAAACAAACAATTGTGCTACTCCTACTTCTTTGGGTTTGCAACCCAAAACAATTGTGCTATTACGCAGTAGAGTATATAATGATCTCTATATGGCGTCATTCATCTTTTATAGATGTCAAATATAACATCTTAGAAGCTCATATTCAGATGTATGCAGTCGAGTGTGTGAGAGCATGAAGCTGCTGTCACTGAAACGTTCATAGAAATTATCGACTTGCTAGGTAGTTACTTTACATTTTCAACAGTCGTATACATTGAAGATTGGCTTGTCGGTGGCTGTTGTGCACGTCGAAGAGCTAGTTCCGAAGCATAGTTAGTGCCATTAGTTCATTCTTGCTCTTCTTTTAAGCTCCCAGACAAAATACCAGCCCATTACTATAATATTGAAATAGTTTAAATTTGATAGTTGGTCTTTTGGCTACTTGAAGAGTACATATTCATATTCCCCGCTCTGCTATTCTCCGTTGAATAGAGCCTATCAGTGTCCCATCTTTTTCTGTCAATTTATAATGATACTTTTAGTTTTGCTTGCGCTCGACATTCATTTAAAAACGAGTTCACCAGCGACAGTAGCTCAATTAGTCTGATGTATGATATAATGTTGATTTGAATTTGGTTATAATAATCACACATCAAATTAGTCATGAAAAAGACTCACTTCGAATCTTTGATGATGACTTAGCAGTGTAGAAAAAAAAAATCGCCACTCATTCAGTCACTTACCCGAGAAGTTAGTGTTTTTACAAGAAAACCCAAGTCACTGTCTAGTTAGTTTGTTGTTGTTCAAGCAAATTAGTAAAAGCATGCACACTGCCGGATGTGATCTCTGGTCACTCACCTGTCGTTAGAAATGAACATACTTGACCACCTTGAGCTCTTTCTGATTCTGTGGTGGTCTTTGTAACAGAAGGAAAATAATAAAATCGATTTTTTTTTCCTTATTCAATGGCTTGTGCTTTGAAGAGAAGAAGAAAACGAGAATCAGAGATTAATATATTTATAATAATAAAAATATGTATTCGTTATCTAGAAATGTACGACCAATATGAGTTAAGTGTTAGACCATGTCTTAGTTGAAAGTCCTAAACAATCAAATATAGACCGATTCAAAGCCAGTTCGTAGGATCCTTTTCCCACTGAGCCGGTGTCTAATTTTGACCCGAGTCAACTCAATTAACTTTTCCGCTTGAACTCGGTGGGTCGGTTTAAAACTCGTTCTAACTTGCGTAACTAGTTCCGTCATCATGCCGGCGCCTTTATTATACTCAAACCAGTCAATCTTTTCTCCTTTGACTTTCTCCATGGATAGTAAATACATTGCATTTGTTACTTGTTATTTCATGTTCCATAAATGCAACAGCACCGACCTCACCATCCACATGCATTGTGCTCACACCAGTCACTAAGATCTGCAAGTAGACAGCAGCAATGTGAAGTGTCATGCCCGGTTCCTCATTGGCCATCTTTCATGCTGTAATATCTCAATTCTCCTGTGTCATACGCGGTTAATCTCAAGGATAACCTTAATTTTTGTTTTTTAAATTATCCCAAATGGAATGTTTAGTTGGAGGTTTAATGATAATTTAAGGGAATATCTCGTTCTAGTGATCCTTATCGGTGACTAAGTACTTAGAGTTCGTAATCAAATTGAATAGTGTTAAGTATGAAGGCTCTTTTACGAGTATAAAACGCGTAAGATGATGATACTAGCACGTAGCAGTGTACTAGTTATTGTAAAAGTTGAATAAATGTGTTTTTTCCACCTAATACCTTCAGAGTTAAGTTAAGTTAAGCAGAATATATCAATGCAATCTATAATATTTGAATGTGTCTGTTGTTGATAACATCTTAAGATACAAGAAATATACTGTGTTATATATTACATGCACAAAATAAAAGTTTTTTTTTTTTTTTTTTTACCAGGGGAAGTCGGTTACCGATAAAGGTAAGATAAAATCAACAATAACGGAAACACAAGATAATTGATGAATTAATGCAATAATAACAGCTGTTCTTAAATTTCAATGAAGCATTAATTAATCATTCTAAAGTAGAATCCCCACTTATATGGAACAAATTTTGCCACGAATGGCTCGAGTAAGTAAAACACAGTGTCATATGTCTATCTCAAATTGTACTTTTGTTTACTTTGTTCGTAGTTATCCACTTTTTGTTCATACTAGACAAGACAAGCTCAAACACAGAATTTTCAAGAAACAAGGACAAAAAATGCATTGAGTGGAAAACAAGTTGGCAGCAAGCGTACTAGTTGCATCTTTCTCACTACTTCATTAGTCACAGCCTTATCATCAATAAAGTTACGTACATCTATTGCATCAGTACTTGGCCAGAAACTCCCCAAGTATACTTTATACAAACCCTTCAAGGAACAGGGCCAACAGTCATCATTGCCTAGTCAACACAAATATCTTATTCTTTAGTCGGCTATAATCACTTTCTCAAGTTTGAACATCCACAGCCGCAACCACTCTATAAATAAACCCTCTCCTCTTTCTTATCTCCATTCACAACAGCAACAGAAATTTCACACTTTTATTCATTCTCTGCAAATATATAAGTTTCTAAGAAAAGAAAACTCTCATAATATTTTCAAAAACATACTATATCTTTCTGCTAGTACTATACAAAGACATCATATATGATGATGAATGGTAAGAGAAGTAGAGAAGAAATGGAAGATAACATAGCAAACATGGCAACTTGTTTGATGTTATTATCACAAAACGGAGGAGGAGATCAGATCAACTATCGGCCAGTCATTGAGGCACAGACGATATCGACAAGTTCAAGAAGCCGTGTTTACGAGTGTAAAACATGCAATAGACAGTTTCCGTCGTTTCAAGCACTTGGGGGACATAGAGCAAGTCACAAGAAACCTAAATTGGCAGATCAAGTATCATCTGATGATCTAAGTAGCCAACAACAAGTGGCGAAACCAAAGATTCATGAGTGTTCGATATGCGGTTTAGAGTTTGGGATTGGACAAGCTTTAGGTGGGCATATGAGAAGACATAGAGCTGCCATGATTGAATCTTCATTGGCAACTACAAAAACAGAAGTCATATCACCATCTTCATCAGATATTACAACTGATACCACCCCAAAACAACAAGTACCAGTATTCAAGAGATCAAATAGTAGCAGGAGAATTTTGGGTCTGAACTTGGATTTGAATATATCTGATCCTCTGCCTACAACAACAACAAAAGATAGCAATGATTTTGAGTTCTCATCTCTTGTATCAGCAACCAAACAGATGTCAACGCCATCAGTTATTTACAGTTTTATTTGATTATTTTGTACAATATACCTCCTAGGTAGCTCTAGATAGAATTAGTATTCCCATCAGGTTCTCTGTGTATAAACGGTGTAACTATTTAATTTTCCTTTTAAATTAAATGAGAAATTTTATACTTTCACCTAGGCTCTGAGTTAACTGAATTTGTCCATAATTCTCAAGTTTGTTCATAATTCAAACGTTTGATCATCTTGCGCAACAGTCTGTAAAGCTGGTAAAATCGTTAAATGTCCGAAATCCACAATCTGAGTCTGATTTTTAGATTCACCAGAATCTACTTACATTAAGTTGTGTTTGTAGCGGTGAATTCTATGAAACTAATCGATCTTTTACAGAATAACTTCTATTACATTATTAATTATTAAAAGCATATTTCCGTAAAAGTGAGGATCAATTAAAAAAGCCTAACCGAACATTTTTAGATTAGTGTTAAGGCATGTTGATGTTCTGTGAAACTTTTTCCAAAGAGATGACGCATGATGTTACTGAATAATCTATTACCAAATACAAGCAGAGTAAATACCGTGTGCAACTAAATACAAAAATACTCTTTCATTTAATCTCACTTAGCTTGTCAAGACATCGAAATGAGTTTCTTAACTATCAAATTAGTAGATATGATTATATAAAGGTCATAGAATATTAATAAGATTAGTATGATCTTAAATAGTCTTAATGTTGGCTTAGCAAGTGAACTGATCAGCACGTTACATACATACATTATCTAGAAACCTTAGACTGATACGAAGTCAACTAATACATAGCTAGCACTCTATCAGTGACCAAATCATATAACATCGCTCATGTCACATAATTTGACTTCAGATTAGCCATCTATTCTAGCTCATGGTTTCCTTCACTAAAACTTTTAAATAAAGACAACTTGGATAGACAATAGAGATCCCGTACACAAAGGTTGATTCAGACCAAAGTACTGAAATAGACTGCTGCAATTTGTCAAATAAACTTGTGAATGCCTTAATGACTTTTAGACTTAATGGACTGCTCTGTGATTGGTTTTCCTAAAAAATATTGAAAAAATCAGTCTATACTAGTCTAAATCAGCCAGGGTTACCCAATTTGGGGTCTACCTTTAATTAAGATTAAAACAATGGAAGAATCTAGTTATGAAAATGCAACCAATGAGGCATTAGTTGTTACTTGTCAGTTGCTCGTCGCAACAAGTTACATTAAAAGTTGAAGGAAGTTATAGTTCCCGTGATTAGTCCAAAGAAATTTCTAATACAAATACTGTAAGTTACCAATAGTATAGAGATATTCACGGTTTCAGACAAGCAGTTGTTTGCAAGTCCACGTTTTTGCGGTACTTATCATCTTATTGTGCAGCGGTCATCTTAATTCATTAATAATATCAAATTTTCATAACTTCCGTGAATGTATTTTGATTAGCCATTTCTTTTTTCTCTTGCTCCTTACAAGAAGAAAGTTTGTATATTTTTCTTTCTCTAATAAAATCTTCTTCTTTATCAAAAATATCAAATTTTCGACAAAAAAAAACAGAATACAGATACAAAGATTGAGGTCATGTGAAAATCCGACTAATATGAAGTATGAACACTCTGCTGGAGAGTATCTTAACGGATAGTTTTTCAGAAATAAAGAATTAACGCATTATAGTGATAGAGGTGACACATAATATTTTCGAATCATTTTTCCATTTAGACTGGGGTTTAGTATTCAAACAAATTTAGTTTTAAATCACTCAGTCCACTCAGTTTAACTTAGTTAAGTTAGGTGTCACTTGCTTTGACTTTTGACTATTTCAAAAATAAACTGATTTTTTGTGCGATATCTGTAACAAAAGATTGAAGTTCTTTACTTCGTTTTGTTTCCAGATTATTATAACTTTCCCATTTGTAACACATTGAATTAACTTGAGTAGCTAGTTGTGCCAGCATGGCTTCGCCATTATATACTGTTGGAGAAAATGAGTTTATTGTTTTGGTTTTATGATCTCGATGGGAATGGAACTTAGGACATTTGGGTCTCTAAGAGCAACCACAATCATGAACCATCGACCAAATTTGGGGAGAAAATACAGACACTACGGAGCGAGTAAAGAGCAAATACCAGAGTAAAGAGCAAAAACCAAACCAAATTTGGTCTTAGATTTGCTCTTTGATCGGGAGTAAACTGCAGTTGCGCCTTATGGGGCGTAGATTAAAGTTACGCCCGAAGACAAAAAAAAAATTGGGGCGCAAAATACAGTTACGCTTGATTGTAAAAAAAAAAGAAAAAAGGAAGGGGCGGAATTGATTACCCCCGCCTGATGAAAAAGAAAATAGTAAAACAAATATGGGGCGGAATGCCTTGGTTTCGCCTGATTGGGGCGCAACTTAAAGTTGCGCCCCACCAAATTTGGTTTTCCCACCATAGCGTCGCACACGGAGTAAACCCAAAATTTTCAAATTTTTTTGCTCTTTACTCTTTGGTTATACTCGTATGACTGCAGTTGCTCTAAGAGCACTTACTCATTTTCTTATGAGTGAATGAAAGAGAACCTTTAGTCCCACAGTGGGTATGACTAAAGAGGAGTTCCACTATAAAGCTATTCCTTTGTGGATAGTTAGTAAAATAGTGTGGGTGGAATGGATGGGGAAATTTTTTTTTGCTTCACTAAGGTTTAGGCTTAGTGCACGGGCTCATGTATGCACGTGGACAAGAGCAACCAAGACTTACCATTTTGAGAAAATTCTTTTAAATTATTTCCTTAAATATTCTTGCAATCAAATAAATGTTGTCTTAATGTGGGGGGTCTGACCAGGCGCAATATTTTTTGCTTAACAAAAATATTTTATGCAGTAATGACCCGATTAATTGAGTGAAATATTCTTTCTGTTTAAAACTTTATTTTGATTTGAAAATTAAATTAAATTGGTTGTTTTATTTCTGTTTTAAGTTAATTAGCTTCATGCAAGAAATTGATTGAGAATCAATTGTCATTACTGCGCCTCTCTCTTTTTTACCTATATAAACCACTCGAATTCTTCATTCCAATTTGTGTCCAGAAGAGCTACTATCCTCTTCTTTTCATCTCTCTCCCTCTGTGTGGTTTTTACTTTCATTCTGTGCCATTGTTGTTGAGTTCGTAAGAGTGGGCAAGTATTATAGTGCTTATAGTATTTGCAACGGGCAGTTTTATCCTGGATAAGACTTCACCACGGGGTATAGGCATCACTCATTTTGAGGCATCCCGGTGAACTATCGTGTTAAGGACAGCGTGTTGAACACGTGACTCTGTCCTCTGTTTGTTGTTTCCCATTAAGTGTTTATTTAATCTTTTTCAGAAATTTGTTTCCAACAATCTTAACACGATATTCATTTCTGTCTGTAACAATGGGTAAGAACGACGTTGAAAGGCCTGCATAATTTTTAGGGGAGCTCGTCCATCTTGTGAAATCGATCACTTACATTACAAAGGAGCTAAGTATCAATAAATCTTGTTTATTTGATTGTTCCTTGTTTTTGATTTTTGCACCCTAAATTTTAAGACATTAATATTTGCAATAATCGAAAATGTTAATTGTGGAGTGAAAAAACAAAATAACGAATTTTTGGTCAGCTGTAGAGTTTCGAGTTTATCTCTTAACCTAGAAGGAATTTTGATAAACCATTTTGACATAATGTAGTAGACATCTTGATAGTCACCCACGTAAAATTTCAGAATTTTTGGAGTTGTAAAATTATTTTTTCGATGTTTTACAAAACAGTGAAATGTTCCTGAAAAATTCTGACGAGCAGAAATTTGTTGTTGACAAAATTAGTTTTTATGGGGTAACAATGAAATGGTGGTTCAAACGAAGTTTATAAATCTAGATGTTATCTTCAAAATTCGTATTTTATTTTATGATTCGGAATTGTGGTTTGTGAATAAAGGTTCCATCTACAAGGGACATGGCTAATAGGCGCATGTGGCTGAGAATAAATCTTCCAAAGATGGCAAAGGTGAGAACGTCAAATGAAACACTATACATATCTCTCGTAATAAAGGTATGTTTCGCGGACCTAAATCTAGCATTACTTTAATTAAGGGTGATTGTTATGTTTGTAAAATTTCTGGCCTTCTGGCAATAATTTGTAGACAACATAAAAACCTTAATAAGTATAAATTTAATGCTAATTCAGTTGAAACAAACTAGAACGAGTTCAGTGGCATGATGTCGGATGTTTTTATAATAACCAATGTGAGAAACTTGGGTGGACTCTCGAGCCACTAAGCATGTTTGTTGAATCAGAGACCCGTTCACCTCCTATCAGAGGATAGGGGATGTCGAATGACTCTATATGAGTAACTCATCCGCAACAAAGGTTGCATAAAGGGAAAGGTCGAGCAGAAGATCATATCTGTAAAAGACTCTCACATTGAATGGAGTTTCCATATTCCGGGCATATGTAAGAATTGTTGAAACCAAGGGCACTGATTTTTTAGGCAAGGTTATAAGACTTAGGGTCGATATAAGCTTAACAGAAAAATATGATAAAATGAACATAGTTGGTTCTTATGCTTTCTTTTGTGTGTGTTTTGAAGGTTTGCATGGTAGACATAGAACCATTAGTTTATAATTCAATGCATTAACTGGATAGCGTAGCAGATGAACCCAAATTTAGTTTGGTTTTGAACACAAAAGTGAAACTTGTGAAGTATCCAAATTTGCTTTAAAATCTTTTAACAAATTTAATCCCGTTAGACCTAATTGACTTGTTTTCTAAGGTGGTAAAAATTGGTTTGTAACTTACGTAGATGACCATTAAAAAGGTTAGGTCTGGACGTAATAGCAAGTATGAAATTCTTAAAGAGAATTTTACTTTTAAAATGGCATTTTGGCAAGATCAAACTTCTTATTCACCATAGTCTATTGGTATAGTTAAACATAAAGAAAGAACCGTTAAGGAGATGATATATGCCATGTTGACTAGTTCAGAATTAAACCGCCAACTTGTGGGGCGAGGTCGTTTTCTAAAACTGTTATATCCTGAATAGAGTATCCTTTAAAGGATCAGATAAAACTCCATATGATTATGGAAAGTTAAACAACCTTCTTATGCATACGTCTAAGTGTGGGTGTGTTTAGATAAGGTATACTGAGTACCCTGCTGCATATAGTTTTTTGGTTGCGAGTTTTGCTTATTATGACATTAGTGTGAATACTTTTTGAAGTCTAGGGATGATGAGTTTTTTGGACATGTTTTTTTATGAAACCTGTCTCTTCTTAAGATGTGTTGTTGATCCCTTAGATGTCTTTTCAACTAGTCAGAATTTACCTTCAAAGAAAGATGGAGTAGAGTTGATCTAAGGAGAAGTAAAAGGATTAGATCTGACTTCATAATACGCCTAGCTTTGTCTGAGCTCCAGACTCATAAAGAAGTCATAACATTTACTAATTATAACCCCATTCCGGTAAGAAGCTTCATTTATTGAAATGGACTCAGTCCGTCAGACCAGACTTGGGAGCTTTCTAGTTTACCTCCAGGGAATAAGACCATAAAGTGTAAATGGTTCTTTAGGAGGAAACGTAAGGTAGATGAAATTGTGGAACTTATAAGGCTAGGTTGGTAGCTAAAGGCTATAAACTAAAATAAGGTGTATATTTCTTTAATTCTTATTCACTTATGACGAGAATTACTTCCGTTGAGATGCTAATTGCTTTTGCTGCTATACTGAGAGATACATCAGATTGATGTTAAGACAGCTTTTTCTAAAACCGTGAATTAGATAAAGAAATTTACATAGACCAACCTAAGGACTTTGTAGTAGAAGGTCGTGAAGACAAAGTTTGTAAGTTAAAGAAATCTATGTATGGTTTTCAAATAAGCACATAAACAGTGACTTGGAAAATTTGATCATGTGATAATGAGTATAGTGGATTTAAGTTAATGAATATAACACGTATATTTACAAGTAACTTGTTAAGGATGCCTGTGTGATTGTATGCTTGTATGTTGAAGATATGCTTATACTTGATACAAACATAGATGTGATTAATTCCACTAAAAACTTGCGATGAATGAGAACGTTGACTTGAAAGACTTAGGCCCTTTCGATGTAATATTAGGGATGAGGATTAAAAGATAATCAAACATTTGTAGTCTTAGTCATTCTTATTATGTTGAATTTGTGCTTAAGAGATACAATCAGTCTGATTGTAAGCCTTCTTGTACTCCATACGATTCTTCTTATAGACTCGAGAAAAATAAGGGTAATGGAGTATCTTAACTTGAATACTCAAAAGTTTTAGGATGTATGATGAATTTAATGAATGTAAGAGTCCACACATTTCCTATATTGTGAGTAACTTAAGTAGGTATACTTGTAGTCCAGAGCAAGAGCATTGGGATGTACTTAGTAGAGTATTATGGTACCTAAAATACTCTATTACATTTTGTTTGATTTATGAAAGGTATATTGCTGTCCTTGAGGGACTTTGTGATGCAAACTGGATAGTTGACTCAAAGGAGTCCAAGTCTACAAGTGTATATGTTTTCACTCTAGCATGAGGGTTTGCTTTTGGAAGATTTCCAAACAGACATATATTGCTCAATTCTTTATGGAATCTGAGAGTATTGCATTAGATAAAGGACGAGATGGGGCCGAGTGCCTAAGATTCTTTTTAGAAGACATTCCTCTCTGGCATAGGCTTATGCCAGCTATATATATACATTGTGTTAGCCAAGATATAATAGCTAAAGCTAAAAATAACTAATCTCAATCGGTGTTATTTCCATTGATTGGATAAAGTCCAAGGAGAATATCGCGCAACCTTTGTGTCCAGAAGAGCTACTATCCTCTTCTTTTCGTCTATCTCCCTCTGTGTTGTTTTTACTTTCATTCTGTGCCATTGCTATTGAGTTCGTAAGAGTGGGAAAGTATTATAGTGCTTATAGTATTTGCAACGGGCAGTTTTATCCTGGATACGACTTCACCACAGGGTATAGGCATCACTCATTTTGAGGCGTACCGGTGAACTATCGTGTTAAGGGCAGCGTGTTGAACACGTGACTCTGTCCTCTGTTTGTTGTTTCCCATTAAGTGTTTATTTAATCTTTTTCAGAAATTTATTTTTAACATCATTCTTTGAGTATTTTGTTGTTACAATTCCAACAATCTTAACACGATATTCATTTCTGTCTGTAACAGTGGGTAAGAACAATGTTGAAAGGCCTGCATAATTTTCTGGGGGGCTCGTCCATTTTGTGAAATCGATCACTTACATTACAAAAGAGCTAAGTATCAATAAATTTTGTTTATTTGATTGTTCCTTGTTTTTGATTTTTGCACCCTAAATTTTAAGACATTAATATTTGCAATAATCTAAAATGTTAATTGTGGAGTGAAAAAACAAAATAACGAGTTTTTGGTCATCTGTAGAGTTTCAAGTTTATCTCTTAACCTAGAAGGAATTTTGATAAACCATTTTGACATAATTTATTATACATCTTGGTAGTTACCCATGTAAAATTTCATAATTTTTGGAGTTGTAAAATTATTTTTTCGATATTTTACAAAACAGAGAAATGTTCCTGAAAAATTCTGACGAGCAGAAATTTGTTGTTGACAAAATTAGTTTTTATGGGGTAACAATGAAATGGTGGTTCAAACGAAGTTTACAAATCTAGATGTTATCTTCAAAATTCATATTTTATTTTCTGATATAGAATTGTGGTTTGTGAATAAAGGTGCCATCTACAAGGGACATGGCTAATAGGCGCATGTGGCTGAAAATAAATCTTCCAAAGATGGCAAAGGTGAGAACGTCAAATGCAACACTGTACATAAATCTTCGTAAGAAAGGTATGTTTCGCGGACCTAAATCTAGAATTACTATAATTAAGGGTGATTGTTATGTTTGTAAAATTTCTGGCCTTCTGGCAATAATTTGTAGACAACATAAATACCTTAATAAGTATAAAGTTAATGCTAATTCAGTTGAAACAAACTAGAACGAGTTCAGTGGCATGATGTCGGATGTTTTTATTGTTGAATTCTATTTATCACATACCACAAGGAGATGGAGGTGGACATTTTAGAAGACTCATTTTACACATGTTGTTAGTTGTTGATCCATGGTAGGTAAGCCTCCATATTAATAGTTGTTAGTTGTTATCCTCCATAGGCATAGTTGTTAGCCTCCATAGGAATAGTTCTATTCTTATTTTGTAATCTATAAATAGGCATGAGTAGTATCATTTGTAATCATCCAAAAATATCAAAAACATTGTATTCTTTTTATCTAAACACTCAATCAATGAATCTCTCTATTTTTGGTTCAATCTTGATATGGTATCAGAGCAAGGAGAAGGATCCTTGTATCTAGTTTTGAAACTTCTGCAATGGAAACCCGTCGTCAATACAACATTAAAGATAAGTCTGCCACCTGCACTCATTGTAATAAACGTGGTCATAATAAAGACAACTGCTTTGAGATTGTCAGGTATCCAGATTGGTGGGATAATCTATATCCCAAGAAAAAGAATTCCGCTGCAACAGCACATGTGGTTAGCAATCTAACCTCCGCTATGGAAACAACCAATGGTAAGGTTTTTAATGTTTCGCAAGTTGTTCCTAATAACTCATGGATAATTGATTCGGGTTGCACAGACCATATGACTTTTGATTCCAGACAGGTTTCTCCTCTTAAAACATCCATACACAACTCCGTTTGCACAGCAGATGGATCTTTGGCTCCAGTAATTGGAGAACCATCATTAAATCTTACTGATACATTGAGTCTAGATTCGGTTTTAGTTGTTCCCTCTCTAAGTTATAATCTATTATCAGTTTCCAAAATTACTAAAGTCTTACATTGTGTTGTTATTTTTTGGCCTAATTCTTTTGTGTTTAAGGACATCCGAACACGGCGGACGATTGGATCTGGGGTTAGAAGAGGAAAGCTCTACTATCTAGATTTGGCGTCAAAAATTTCAGAAAGATTATCTAATGCTTTAGTTGTGAATGGTACTCAGGGGGAGAAGGATAAATCACAAATTTGGTTATGGCATAGACGGTTAGGGCATGCTTCTTTTGGCTACTTAAAAAGGTTATTTCCTAGTCTATTTTCAAAGGTTGATGTTTCTAGTTTTCAATGTGAAGAATGTGAACTAGCTAAAAGCCATCGTACTTTGTTTCCATCAAGTTTAAACAAAAGTCCTATTCCATTCATGATTATTCATTCTGATGTTTGGGGGCCGTCTAAAGTTAACACTCTTGGAAGCGCGCGATGGTTCGTCACCTTTATTGATGATTGCACTAGGATGACATGGGTTTGCTTGATGAAATCAAAAGATGAAGTGAATAATTTATTTCAGAGGTTTCACAAATTAGTCAACACACAATACAATACAAAGATTCAAGTTCTTCGAAGTGACAACGGAGGAGAATATTTAAGTACTGATTTTCAACATTATTTAAGAGAATGTGGTATTGTTTATCAGATAACTTGTCCTAATGGTCCTCAACAGAATGGGGTAGGTGAAAGAAAAAACCGTCACTTGCTTGAAGTTGTGCGTGCTTCATTAATATCAGCTCATATGCCGTTAACTTATTGGGGTGAAGCTCTTACCTCTGCAGCATATGTGATCAACCGCACACCTTCCAGCACTATCATTTTTCAGACACCATTTCAAGCTCTCACTGAGGAAATAGTTTCACCAACAGTTCCAAACTTGCCTCCACGCATATTTGGTTGTGTAGCATTTGTGCACTTACATAAGAACCAACGGAGCAAGTTATCTCCCCGAGCTTTAAAATGTGTCTTCGTGGGATATGCTGCAAGTTAGAAAGGATATAGATGCTACCATCCTCCAACTAAACGAATGTACATCACATTGGATGTTAAGTTTCACGAACACGTGATGTATTACTCGAAATCTGAACTTCAGGGGGAGTATGAAAAAGAAATTCAGACTCTTGACTATGAAGAAGACATAATCGAAGAAGATGTTGTTCTTGAAATTCCAAAAGAACAGAAAGTTAGTGGGGAAGAAATTAACACAGATGGTGAAATTGAAGCTATAAATGAAGTTGGAGAAGATAATACAGATGGATCAGAAGATAATGCAGATGAAGTTGAAGAATATAATGATAGATCACCAACCCCAATCCAACCGTTCGCTGAAGATGTTCTTGAACCTGCAAAGAAACAATTGCCAGAACGTCGGAATAGAGGTATCCCTAAAACTATGTATGAACCTTATATTTCATCAAAATCTAAATATCCCATGAGTAATTATGTCTCTAATCACCGTCTGACCGAATCAAATAAGTCATTTGTGAATCAATTATCTACTGTAGTTATTCCTAACAGCGTGTAGGAAGCATTATCTGATCCGAAATGGAGGAAAGCTATGATCGATGAGATGAAATCCTTACGAGAAAATAATACTTGGGACATGGTTGAATGTCCAGAAGGAAAGAAAGTCATGGGATGTCGCTGGATTTTTACAGTCAAATACAAGGCAAATGGTGAAATTGAATGCTTTAAGGCAAGATTGGTTGCTAAAGGGTATAGCCAGACTTATGGTGTAGATTATAATGAGACATTCGCACCTATAGCTAAAATGAATACAGTACGAGTCTTGTTGTCTCTTGCTGCAAATTTGGGTTGGCCATTGCAATAGTTTGATGTCAAGAACGCCTTTTTACATGGAGATTTGTCCGAAGAAGTGTATATGCAGCTTCCACCAGGAATGATGGAGTCAGAGTTGCATAACTGAAAAGTTTGCAGGTTAAACAATTCATTGTATGGTATGAAACAATATCCGAGAGCGTGAGTCTATGAGAGCATTAAAGAGACAGCTTAAAGAGAAATCGAGGTAAGATTACAGCTTTAATCATATATGTAGATGACATGATAGTTACAGGAGATGATCCATAAGAAAGAAAGGCTCTCCAAAATTATCTATCAAGTGAATTTCAGATGAAGGATCTTGCTTCTTTAAAATACTTCCTTGGAATTGAAGTATCTCGATCAACAGAAGGAATATTCTTGTCACAAAGAAAATATTCCCTTGATTTGTTGGAGGAAACAGGTATGACAGCATGTCAACCTGTAGATACACCAGTAGAACCAGGTTTGAAATTATGTTCGAATGGCAACAAAGTACCTATTGATAAAGGAAGATACCAAAGGATCGTGGGTAGACTAATGTACTTGGCACATACAAGACCCGATCTTGCATATGCATTGAGTATTGTTAGTCAATTCATGCATAATCCTAGAGAAACACATATGAATGCGGTAATACGAATCCTAAGATACCTGAAGTCTACTCCAGGAAAAGGGATCTTGTTTAAGAAAGGTCAAGATTTCAAAAGTATGGAGGAATATACTGATTCTGACTATGGTGGGTCATGCGATTATATGAGGTCTACTTCAGGATATTTTACCTTCGTTAGGGGTAATCTTGTTACATGGAGAAGCAAAAAGAAAGGAGTTGTTTCACGATCAAGTGCAGAGGCTGAATGGCGAGGTATGGCGATGGGTATCTGCGAAGTGATGTGGTTAAAATGTCTGCTATCTGAATTGGGGTATCCTCCCAGGAAACCAATTCATTTATATTGTGATAACAAAGCGGCGTGTGATATTGCACACAATCCAGTTCATCATGATCGCACAAAACATGTGGATATAGATAGGTTCTTCATTAAAGAGAAGTTGGATAATGAGATCGTGGAGTTACCTAGAATTAGATCGGAAGATTAGGTAGCTGATATTTTAACTAAAGCAGTTCCAAGTAAGGTATTTCTGAAGTTTGTTGGAAAGCTAGGCATGAGCGACATATATGCACCAGCTTGAGGGGGAGTGTTGAATTCTATTTATCACCTACCACAAGGAGATGGAGGTGGCCATTTTAGAAGACTCATTTTACACATGTTGTTAGTTGTTGATCCATGGTAGGTAAGCCTCCATATTAATAGTTGTTAGTTGTTAGCCTCCATAGGCATAGTTCTCTTCTTCTTTTGTAATTTATAAATAGGCATGAGTAGTTTCATTTGTAATCATCCAAAAATATCAAAAACATTGTATTCTTGTTATCTAAACACTCAATCAATGAATCTCTCTATTTTTGGTTCAATCTTGATATTTATAATAACCAATGTGAGAAACTTGGGTAGACTCTCGAGACACTAAGCATGTTTGTTGAATCAGAGACCCGTTCACCTCCTATCAGAGGATAGGGGATGTCGAATGAATCTATATGAGTAACTCATCCGCAACAAAGGTTGCATAAAGGGAAAGGTCGAGCAGAATCTCATATATGTAAAAGACTCTCACATTGAATGGAGTTTCCATATTCCGGGCATATGTAAGAATCTTGTTTCTTGTTCTGTTGTAGATCTTTAAGATTTAATTTTTTTAATTAGATCTGTAAAAATTGTTGAAACCAAGGGCACTGATTTTTTAGGCAAGGTTATAATACTTAGGGTCGATATAAGCTTAACAGAAAAATATGATAAAATGAACATAGTTGGTTCTTATGCTTTCTTCTGTGTGTGTTTTGAATGTTTGCATGGTAGACATAGAACTATTAGTTTATAATTCAATGCATTAACTGGATATCATAGCAGATGAACCCAAATTTAGTCTGTTTTTGAACCCAAAAATGAAACTTGTGAAGTATCCAAATTTGCTTTAAAATCGTTTAACGAATTTAATCCCGTTAGACCTAATTGACTTGTTTTCTAAGGTGGTAAAAATTGGTTTGTAACTTACGTAGATGACCATACGTGGTATTGTCATATATACTTGCTTAGGGATAAGTATTATGCCTTAGAAGCCATAAGATGTATAAAGTTGAAGTTTTAAAACCAATCGGGTGTTACCATTAAAAAGGTTAGGTCTGGACATAATAGCAAGTATGAAATTCTTAAAGAGAATTTTACTTTTAAAATGGCATTTTGGTAAGATCAAACTTCTTATTCACCATAGTCTATTGGTATAGTTAAACATAAAGAAAGAACCGTTAAGGAGATGATATATGCCATGTTGACTAGTTCAGAATCAAACCGCTAACTTGTGGGGGGGGGTCATTTTCTAAAATTGTTATATCTTGAATAGAGTATCCTTTAAAGGATCAGATAAAACTCCATATGATTATGGAAAGTTAAACAACCTTCTTATGCATACGTCTAAGTGTGGGTGTGTTTAGATAAGGTATACTGAGTACCTGCTGCATATAGTTTTTTGGTTGCGGGTTTTGCTTATTCTGACATTGGTGTGAATACTTTTTGAAGCCTAGGGATGATGAGTTTTTTGAACATGTTTTTTATCAAACCTGTCTCTTTTTAAGATGTGTTGTTGATCCCTTAGATGTCTTTTCAACTAGTCAGAATTTACCTTCAAAGAAAGATGGAGTAGAGTTGATCCAAGGAGAAGTAAAAGGATAAGATCTGAGACTTCTTATAGATATGACTTCATAATACGCCTAGCTTTGTCTGAGCTCCAGACTCATAAAGAAATCATAACATTTACTAATTATAACCCCATTCTGGCAAGAAGCTTCATTTAGTGAAATGGACTCAGTCCGTCAGAACCAGACTTGGGAGCTTTCTAGTTTACCTCCAGGCAATAAGACCATAGAGTTTAAATGGTTCTTTAGGAGGAAACATAATGTAGATGAAACTGTGGAACTTATAAGGCTAGGTTGGTAGCTAAAGGCTATAAACTAAAATAAGGTGTAGATTTCTTTAATTCTTATTCACTTATGACGAGAATTACTTCCGTTGAGATGCTAATTGCTTTTGCTGCTATACTGAGAGATACATCAGATTGATGTTAATACAACTTTTTCTAAAACCGTGAATTAGATAAAGAAATTTACATATACCAACCTAAGGACTTTGTAGTAAAAGGTCGTGAAGACAAAGTTTGTAAGTTGAACAAATCTTTGTATGGTTTTCAAATAAGCACATAACCAGTGACATGGAAAATTTGATCATGTGGTAATGAGTATAGTGGATTTAAGTTAATGAATATAACAAGTATATTTACAAGTAACTTGTTAAGGATGCATGTGTTATTGTATGCTTGTATGTTGAATATATGCTTATACTTGATACAAACATAGATGTGATTAATTCCACTAAAAACTTGCGATGAATGAGAACGTTGACTTGAAAGACTTAGGACCTTTCGATGTAATCTTAGGGACGAGGATTAAAAGATAATCAAACATTTGTAGTCTTAGTCATTCTCATTATGTTGAATTTGTGCTTAAGAGATACAATCAGTCAGATTGTAAGCCTGCTTGTACTCCATACGATTCTTCTTATAGACTCGAGAAAAATAAGGGTAATGGAGTATCTTAACTTGAATACTCAAAAGCTATAGGATGTATGATGAATTTAATGAAATGTAAGAGTCCACACATTTCCTATATTGTGAGTAAGTTAAGTAGGTATACTTGTAGTCCAGAGCAAGAGCATTGGGATGTACTTAGTAGAGTATTATGGTACCTAAAATACTCTATTACCTTTTGTTTGATTTATGAAAGGTATCTTGCTGTCCTTGAGAGAATTTGTGATGCAAACTGGATAGTTGACTCAAAGGAGTCCAAGTCTACGAGTGGATATGTTTTCACTCTAGCACAGGGGGGTTTGTTTTTGGAAGATTTCCAAACAGACATATATTGCTCAATTCTTTATGGAATATGAGAGTATTGCGTTAGATAAAGCACGAGAGGGGGCCGAGTTCCCAAGAATCTTTTTAGAAGACATTCCTCTCTGGCATAGTCCTGTGCCAGCTATATATATACATTGTGTTAGCCAATCTATAATAGCTAAAGATAAAAATAACTAATCTCAATCGGCATTATTTCCATTTATTGGATAAAGTCCAAGGAGAATATCGCGCAACCTTTGATGAAAGGTTTGTCCAAAGAGATAATTAATAATGCATCGAGGGGGATGGGGCTTAGGCTCATTAAATAAACTTTCCATGAAGGATACTCAACCTTGCTGACTGGAGATCCCAAGATCAAGGTTTTGAATGAGACAACTAATTTGTGGTGGGTCAAGGTAAACACTATCAGAGAATTTCATTCTCTGCCCCTGCCTTATGGTGTTGACGTGATAGTGTGACTGCATGAAGGATGACTTTTAACTAAGTCTTAATGAGTTCTATAGTTTCAATTTAAGATTGATGTGGGGTGTAATAGTAAACACTCTTGATGGAATTCACCTATTTGAATGTGGAAGTGGGTCGCTTACTATGAGAATAGAGCTGATTCTCTAGAGCATTCTGAGAAACGGGATTTATCCAGGGCCAAAAAGGACACAACGGCACGAACTTGACAGCACCTAGAGAGATATCACGTGTGGTTATTATCGCGGATTACACCAAACGATGGCAGTTCAAGACATCGCGTTCACTGTCCATCAAGTAGTTCCGGAAATTTCTCACTAAGCAAAGGTTCAATACCTCATGGACACCTCTTGCCTAAGTGGTATTTCTCGCTTTCCGTTTTCTGTTTTTTATCGGTATTTCATTCATGTAAGGGATTGTTGGAGAAAAAGAGTTTATTCTTTTGGTTTTATGGTCTTGATGGGAATGGAACTTAGGACCTTTGGGTCTCTAAGAGCACTTACTCATTTTCTTATGAGTGAATGAAAGAGAACTTTTAGTCCCACATTGGGTATGACTAAAGAGGAGTTCCACTATAAAGCTATTCTTTTGTGGATAGTTAGTAAAATAATGTGGGTGGAATGGATGCGGCAAATTTTTTTTTGCTTCACTAAGGTTTAGGCTTAGTGCACGGGCTCATGTATGCACGTGGACATGAGCAACCAAGACTTACCATTTTGAGAAAATTCTTTTAAATTATTTCCTTAAATATTCTTGCAATCAAATAAATATTGTCTTAATGTGGGGGCGTCTGACCAGGCGCAATATTTTTTGCTTACCAAAAATATTTTATGCAGTAATGACCCGATTAATTGAGTTAAATATTCTTCCTGTTTTAAACTTTATTTTGATTTGAAAATTAAATTAAATTGGTTGTTTTATTTCCGTTTTAATTTAATTAGCTTCATGCAAGGAATTGATTGAGAATCAATTGTCATTACTGCGCCTCTCTCTTTTCTACCTATATAAACCACTCGAATTCTTCATTCAAATTTGTGTCCAGAAGAGCTAATATCCTCTTCTTTTCGTCTCTCTCCCTCTGTGTGGTTTTTACTTTCATTCTATGCCATTGCTATTGAGTTCGTAAGAGTGGGCAAGTATTATAGTGCTTATAGTATTTGCAACGGGCAGTTTTATCCTGGATACGACTTCACCACAGGGTATAGGCATCACTCATTTTGAGGCGTACCGGTGAACTATCGTGTTAAGGACAGCGTGTTGAACACGTGACTCTGTCCTCTGTTTGTTGTTTCCCATTAAGTGTTTATTTAAGCTTTTTCAGAAATTTGTTTCTAACATCATTCTTTGAGTATTTTGTTGTTACAGTTCCAACATATACTCACACCAGTCGATCTTCAGAAATTGACAATTCAAACTTTTTATTTCTTCCATGGGTAAAAGCACATTGCATTTGATTTTTCATGATCCATAAATGCAGCATCACCGACCTCCACATCCGTACAAGCATTATGCTCACACCAGTCACTAAGATAAGTAAGCAGCCTGCAGCATTGTGAAGTGTCATCCCTGATTCCTGATTGGCTCTTTTTCATGCTAATATCTCGATTTGCCTGTCATACGCGTTTATTTTCAAGGAAAACCTTAGTTTTTGTATTTTGTAAATTATCCCAAATGGAAAGTTTAGTTACAGGTTTAATAAATAATTTAAGGGAATATCTAACATCTAGCAAGCATAGTGATCCTCATCGGTGGTTTAGTAACTCCTTAGAGTTCGTAGTCAAATTGCATAATGTTAAGTGTGAAGGTAGTTTAATTAAAGAGTAAAAAACGCGTAAGCTGATATTGCTCAGAGTAGTGTGTTGAAATATAGTTCAACAGGTGTGCGTCTGTTCCACCTAATTTCTTCCATGTTAAGTTAAGTAGATCAAAATACTTTACATCTGCAATGTCGGCCAGTGCAATCTGTCATAGTGGACGTTAGTTGATAACATCTTAGAATAACAAATTAGTACATTTTTATAACGTACGAACTTATGCAAAATGGGTATAATTCTCTGCGAAGCAATTTTTTTTTTTTTTGAAATATCTAAGAATCAAAATGTATATATTTTACTAAATGGGGTGGAGTCGGTTGCTGGCGATCGGAAGCGAACACAAACACAAGAATAATGCAGTTATGGGTTCAACTCTAACTAATTGATCATTAATACCACAAGTTATTTTAAAATTTTCGGTGAAACATTTATTACGCTAAACCTCATTATATGAGACAGATTTTGCCGCCATAGATTGGGTAAGAAAGAAGAATGTCTCTCTCAAAATTGAACTTTGCTTCCTTTGTTTGTTGTTATCCACTTTTTGTTCATACCAGACCAGACAAACACAGAATCTTCTAGAACACAAGGACAAAAAGTAGTTTAAGTGGAAAAGAAGTTAGCAGCAAGTATTCTAGTCACAACCTCATCATAAAGATACGTACACCATTACATCTATTTGCATTGAGTACTTGGCCAGAAATTTCCCAAGTATCATAACTTTAGACAACCCTTTAAGGAACAGGGCCAACCTGCCACTTAAGTAATTGCCTAGTCAACACAAATATCATTTTATTCTTCAGTCGGCTATAACCACTTTCGCAAGTTTCTACATCCAAAACCACTCTATAAATATATCTAATATCTTCACCTCATTCTTTTCCCCATTCACAAAAGCAACGGGAATTTCACACTTCAATTCATTAATATCTAAGCAGAAAACAGAAATTGCTTTCATAATCCATTTGAAATTTTCAGAATTGAAACCTACTTTCTAGTACTATACAAAGATATCACGATGATGAATAGTAAGAGATGTAGAGGAGAAATGGAAGATAACATAACAAACATGGCAACTTGTTTGATGTTATTATCACGCAGTGGAGGAGACCAGATCGACTATCGACCTGTCATTCATGCACAGACGACATCGACAAGTAAACGAGGCCGTGTTTATGAGTGCAAAACATGCAGTAGAAAGTTTCCGTCATTTCAAGCACTTGGGGGACATAGCGCAAGTCACAAGAAACCTAAATTGGCAGACCAAGCATCACCGGATGATCTAGGTAGCCAACAACAAGTGACGAAACCAAAGATCCATGCATGTTCGATTTGCGGTTTAGAGTTTGTGATTGGACAAGCTTTAGGTGGGCATATGAGAAAACATAGAGCTGCCATGATTGAATCTTCATTGGAAAATATTACAACTGACAATACCACTCTAAAACAACAAGTACCAGTATTCAAGAGATCGAATAGTAGCAGGAGAATTTTGGGTTTGAACTTGGATTTGAACTTATCTCCTCTGCCTACTTCAACTAAAGATAGCAATGATTTTGAATTCTCCACTCTTGTAGCAGAATCCAATCAGATATCCATACCACCCATGATTTATAGTTTTATCTGATTGGTACATTTAACCAATACTTAGCTAGCTAGATTTACATAGAATTCATTCTTGTATTGTTCTCATCAAATTCTATGTATATAAACGGTTAATAACTAATTTAATTTGTACTGAAAAGAGAACTTATTTCCTCATTACTTGTACCGTTCATATCGACTCTGTATAGCTAGTTCAGTCTGATTTTTTTCTTTCTTTTTCTTTTGGTTAATCTAGAAAGCTTTAATGGCGAAATCCATAATTTGAAGTCTGAACTTAATATTACCAGAGTTTACTAATCAAGAAGAATGTGTAAAGGGAAGGAAATTTGATACTAGTTAGAAATTGTATTTGATAACTGCTAATTCTATGAAATTAATTGATTTTCAATGGAAGTAGTTTGTATTACAAGATCAACCACAAA
This sequence comes from Papaver bracteatum, assembly GCA_023529315.1. NCBI lineage: Eukaryota > Viridiplantae > Streptophyta > Magnoliopsida > Ranunculales > Papaveraceae > Papaver > Papaver bracteatum. The sequence goes on from JAJJWX010002285.1 coordinate 216,697, forward strand.
ATTAACAGTTAGAAAAAGAGCTCAAGTTATTGAACGCTCTAAAACCATCATATTAAACGTTAAGTGAACCGGCGCTTATCTAATTTAAAACCCAACTTGGAGCTATTAGACATGAAATTCTACTCTCTTTTTTTTTTCCTTCCAATGTATAGATTCTACCATATACTAGTTATTCTAATAGTTTTTTTTTTTTTTTTTTTTTTATCGATAAAGAAAAAATTGCAATAATATAAGAAAAGATTGCAATAATATGCTTCTACCTTATATGGAATTATTTTTCTACTACCAAATGCAACCTTATACGAGTAAAGACCGTGTGCAACTAAATACATAATTCTTTAATGTAGTCTCACTTTGCTTGACATGACTTGAAATCGGAATGAGTTTCTTAATCTATCAAATTAGTAGATATGACGATATAAATCATAAAAAATAATAAGATTAGTACGACTTAAAATAGTCTTCATGTTAGCTTAGCTAGTGCATTAATCAGCACGTTAGCTACAGAAATTAATTATCTAGAAACCTTAGACTGCTACGACCGCAACTAATACATGGCTAGCACTCTATCAGTGACCAAATCATACAACATTTCTCCAGTCACATGATTTGACTTATGATCAGAATACTTACCTGTTGGAACAAGTTCATGGTTTACCTTGATATGCATGCCGTACACAAAGGTTGATTCATACCCCAAGTACGGAATTAGACCGTTGCAAATTGTCAATAAACTTGTGTTTGTCTTGACTTTTAGACTTAATGATCTTCTTTGTGATTGGTGTTCCATAAGAAACGTGAACGGTTAGTCTTTACTTGTCTAAATCAGCCAAGGTTACCCATCTTGGGGTCTACCTTGTATAAGATAAAACAAAGGAAGAATCTAACTATGAATATGCAACCATTAATAGTTGTCACTTGCTTGCCACTTGATGTTACATTACAAGTTGAAGCAAGTTATAATACCCGTGATTGGACCAAAGAAAATCTTAATTCAAACACTGCATGTCATCAATAATATAATTAAGAGAGATTCACAGTTTCACACAAACAACTGTGTCGTTCTTCTACAGTGCAAACGGTTATCTAATCAATTAATAATATCCGGTAATCATGTTGTGGTTATCCGGAAATCTAGACTAATATGAACACTTAACCAAGGAGTATCTTAATGGAAAGCTTTGAAAACTAAAGAATTCATTAATTACAGCCATGGGGTGACGCATGACCATTTTTCCTTCTAGACTAGGGTTTAATTTTCAAACAAATTTATTATAAATCACTGAGTCCACTCAGTTATCAATAATATAATTAGAGAGATTCACAGTTTCACACAAACAACTGTGTCGTTCTTCTACAGTGCAAACGGTTATCTAATCAATTAATAATATCCGATGTAATCATGTTTGATAACATGGGGTGACGCATGACCATTTTTCCTTCTAGACTAGGGTTTAATTTTCAAACAAATTTATTATAAATCACTGAGTCCACTCAGTTGATAACTTGGTTAAGTTAGATGCTGTACATACAACTAGCTTTGACTTTTGACTAAAGAAAATAGTAAAAACGTCATGCTGACGAAACAAACTACGTACATCCAATAGAGCTTTCTCCCTCTTGGATCAGACCAAGATTCAGTACAAATTAAAAACAAAGGTAGGCTTTGTTCATGGATAGTTCCTTAAGAGTAATGGTGTTGTGTTGAGCACGTTCCTTCTTCTACTCCACCGAATGACTGATCATGATAATCTTTTTTCTATTCTGATTAGTGGTGGTGTTGCTGATTATTTGAAGAGTAAAAAAATGTGTTAGACAATCTGGTGATTCTGTTAAATCCAATTTCCAAATAAGGTATTGAAAGAGTAGAGTAGATAATGATGAAGCTTCCAAGTAAACTAGCGCTTTCATTACTTTCAAAAAAATAGACAACGTGCGGCATCCTTTTACATCTACATCAGAACTTACCCAGAAAGTCCCCAGCTGCTTTAATGCATACCATTCGAGACTAAGGTTATTTTAGACATTTTTCAGTCAACAGAACTTTCTTATTCCTTAGTCGGCTGGAAAGCCTGGAACTACTTCTGAAGTTTGAATACATCTACAGCCGCTCTATATATATACGCCTTCTCCCATGGTTTTCTTCATTCAAAATTTATAACAGCAATTTCATACTTCAAACTCCCTGAAAAACCCCTTTATATCTTCTTTTCTAAGAACCAAATCATAGTTCCGAAACTTAAAAAAATTCTTGATATATCCTTCTAGTCGATTAAATCACTACAAAGTCATAATGATGAGTAACAAGAGAAGTAGAGGAGAGATGGAGGAGATCAGCATAGAAAACATGGCAAAGTTCTTGATGTTATTATCACGCGACCAAGGATATCATGTCGATTATCGATCCGTGGTTCAGGCAGAGAGGACATCAATGAGCACTCAGAGTCGTGTTTTCGAGTGCAAAACATGCAATAGACAGTTTCCATCATTTCAAGCATTAGGAGGACATAGAGCCAGCCACAAGAAACCTAAATTAATGGATCCATCAACATTCGATGATCAGCAACAAGCAGCGAAACCAAAGATTCACGAGTGTTCGATTTGTGGGTTACAGTTTCCTATTGGACAGGCCTTAGGTGGGCATATGAGAAGGCATAGAGCTGCCATGCTTGAATCTTCATTCACAACAGCAGCAGGATTGTCATCCTCTTCATCTGATGTTACAACGGATGATACTCCAAAACAAGTACCGGTATTCAAGAGATCCAATAGCAGCAGGAGAATTCTGGGTCTGAACTTGGATTTGAATTTATCTGATCCTCTGCCAACAACAACGAAAGATAGCAATGATTTTGAGTTTTCAACTCTTGTAGCAGCAAGCAAACAGATGTCCACACCGCCCATGTTGTATAGCTTTATTTGATTATTATTTACAATACCACCTAGGTAGATAGATGTTACATAGAATTCATTCTTGTATTGTTCTCATCAAATTCTATGTACATAAACAAAACAGATCGATGATACCTATTTTTTTTTATATTTACGTTAAAAAAAAGAGAGAAACTTTTTGCTTCATCAAATCATTAGCTTGCACTTCCATCCAGCTAACTTGTAAATTAACCACTGATTATAGAAATTAGACGCTATATTCCCACGTAATCCAGCTCAGACCAGCAACATATACTTATGATAAGCAAACACTCATTGTTCATTGATATTAATAGCTTAATGGGCATTACGCGTTATGGAATTTACTCATCGATCATTAGGTAGTTAGATTTTGTTATTGTTTGTACCAGTACTAAAATATTGAAGCACAGAGGCACAAAGATACCAAAAGCTAATACAGGAGGAGGCTCGGAGCTAGAATTTTTTTTTTTTCTTTAAACGTGACCATGCCAAATAGGTCGTTCAATTGTACTGGAAAGTTCTCAAACGCTTTTAAGCAGTAAATCAGGAAAAATAGGGTGACCTCGCGCGGCCACTCTCCGTCCCTGACAGCAAAGACCACAAATAACTGGATCGAACTCCACATCATCTAGAAACTTTAATACCACATGAATCACGTCACTTCCGTTCGGTTGTTCGAATCGTATACACTTGAATGAATGTCTGCATAAAAGTCGTAATTTTTGGATTTCGTACTCTCGGACTCAACTAAACATGTATAGTTATCCTTAGGATTTGGAACACAGACTTTCTAAGATTCATCACCTTAGATCAAGTACCAAAATAGACAAGTTTCTCTTCGTCTTTTTTTTCCTCTCAAGAAATAGACGGGTTTCTCGTTGGCAAATAAACATAATCTAACTAGCTGAGTCAAATCGGTCTAACTTTAGACTTGTTATCAAGTTAGTTGGTTGGATTAATAGAGGACCCAACTGCCAAAGTCTGAGTGTATAATAATTAATGAATCAAGAAATCTCAGTTCTATTTTTATTTCATTTTCACACACTATGAACGAATTATTGTCTCAAACCGAGCCACCAACACAAAGACTAGGCCAACGCTGCAAATATCACATGCCACACCCGTTATAGCACCAACTAGGGACCCCCATCTCTCCGCAACCCATGCAATTAAAAGCTTAGCATATGAAATACAGGCCAAACTAACACGAAGCTTCATCCTTTATATACTCAGACCGAGTCGCTTTTATATAGTAGGTACGTTTGATTCCGTATTTCATCCTTTATATACACAGACTGAATCGTCTTTATATAAGAATCATATACTCAGACCGAGTCGTTTTTATATAAAAAGAAGGTCTGATTCCGTTTCTTTGTATGTTGACTCAGAGACCTCAGGCAGAGGCGTTTTTATATTTCTTTTCTTTGAGTTGCTCATTGCTGTACTTTTCAAAGCCACCGGCCAACATTAATTGAACTAATAATTTTAAGTCTCTAGACCACGTTCAAAACAACAACGAGATTCTATTTGATCCTTTTACTAGGAAGGAAAACAGATTTAAATATTTTTGAAAGGTTGTTATAGGCCAGGGGGGCACTTGTACACCATAGGGAAAAAGGGTACACTATAATTGTAGTTGTGAAAAATCGTATCTTCCATGTTAAGTTCTGACAATATGGTCTCATTTTTAATTCACTTCCTCTTTGAGAGTCTCTGTTTGTTCTTTGTTTATGAATTTCCACGGAAAGTATTTCCCAAGCTAGCATTGCTAGTTGAGTTCTTTCTCACATTTGACTCTAACTAATCAATTTAATGATCACTTACCAAGAAAACCCCCAACTAAACTTCGTAGAAAGTAACACGTTGTTTTGGATTCACAACAAAGCAACAGGTTATTATAGTCGCCTATGAAGACATGATGAGTAACAAGAGAAGTAGAAGAGAAATGGAAGAAAGCAACGCATCAACCATGGCTAAGTGCTTAATGCTATTATCTTGAAGAGATCAAATAGTAGCAGGAGAGCAGTTTTGAGTTTGAGTTTGAATTTGAATTTGAATTTGAATTTGAATTTGAATTTGAGCTTATCTCTTATTCTTTAGATGCTAATGATTATGAATTCTTCACGGCTAATGTAAAAACAGACAGATATAGCATCCATGATTTATAGTTTAATTTATTTAATAAATATGATCAAAATCGTCTAGCTAGATTTTACACGAATTGTTGTATATATTATATCCTCAATAAATCTATGTATATAAATGAATGGTGAGACTAAGTCTTATGGGCTAGATTGGAGGTGCTAGATTAACACATAAGTGTTGCAATTCCAAAAAAAAGTGTAGCAAAAAATTTAACACTAATTCTCTTTCATACCAGTTGCTAGCATGTGAAGTAGCATGCTAGATTGATACGCAGAATGATTCAGCGCTAGAAAAACTACCTTTTCGCGGAATGATTCAGCGCTAAGGGATTTATTTTTAATCTGACGGCTGAGATTGGTTGCGTTGAACCATTTAGCGCTGAGCGTGGAATGATTTAGCGCTGAATGGTTCAGCGCTGGGCTGACGTCGACTGCTAATCTAGCAGCTAGATTAGCACTCCCATAAGACTTAGGAGGTATTCCTGACTGCTAATCTAGGTGCTAGACTAGCACCCCATAAGACTTAGTCTGAGAAGTGACTCCAAAGTTTCGCCTAGAGTGGTTTTATCCCTTCTCACATACTCCCTTCGTTCCAATTTACTTGATGTTTTAGGATTTTTTTTGTTTTCCAAAATAGACGAGGGTTTAAGTATTTTTCCTAAATTCTCACTGATTTACCCTTGCATTGGAATCACAGCATACCATTAATTTTTATTGTAATTAGTAGATAAATGATTATTCCAAGGATTTGGAAGGAATATTTGGTTTATCCCAAGTAAATTACAATGGGATACGTAATTTGCATTAAATCTAGAAACTAGAAACTAGGTGGTTTAAAATTCTAGGAAGCTATTAATATGGGTAAATTTGGAAAAAAAATTACTCTCTATATTGTTCTTAATATGCGTGAAAAACTCTATAACATCAAGTAAATCAGAACGGAGGGAGTAATTAATAAACGTTCAAACTAAAAACACTTCATACTTTGGTTACCATTCCATCCTACAGTTGTAGTACATGTGCATCACACCAAAAGCATCTTCCCAAAGAATCCGTTTTAGCTCTTGTGGAAAATCATCTGGTTTAATCTCACCTGTCCCATCATCCCCATGGCTAGGGGAAATGCATTCTTTCTTGCTCTCAACTTTTTGATCCATGGCATGATTAATGATTTTTAAGAATACTCAATTTTAATGTGATCATGATTGGGAGAAAAGAACATCATCTTAGATTTTTTTTTAAGAGTAATAGTGCTTATGGAGTTTTAGAGAATTGATTTTTTTAGAAAAGAATCAAAATCTTATTTGATTAGGATTCGGTTTTCGATTGATATTGTTGTGGAGAATTTTTAAGGGAATAGTTAGAATATAACTTCAATCGATAATCATGAATAGGAAAAATACCATTATTTTAGAGAAAAGGTGAAAAGTTGGGTTTAGTTTGTTTTGGGGGAAGTTAAAATTAAGGTGTATAATTGAGTAATTTGTAAGAATTATGAGAGAACAATTAAAAATAAATTGAAGTATAATTTAGTTTAGATGTAAAAAAGAAGTTAGGGTTTATATTTTGATTTTGGGGAAGAAGTAGGATTATTAGTAAAAAGATTAAGATATGTTTGGTAATTTTGGCTTTTCATTTTTGCTTAAGCTTTTTGAGCTATAGATAATAAAAGTGTGGCTATATTTAAGAGAAGCCTTATTCAAATGCTACTCATGTTAAGCAGATTTCGTAGTTGCTGATAGTGGTGAAGTCGGTCTAAATTTGTGTACTGTGCCATAAACCGATCAGAGTAAGAGTTTCAATGAGCTTGGAGAAGATATATTTAAACGGAAATGATAAGATGACGGACAAAAGGAAACATAAACCCACATTACATGGCTCTTATCCCAATGTTGAGAGTGCTCCCAAAACCATTGGATTGGCAATCAGGATGTATTGCGGGAGAGCTGCGTTAAGTCTAGCATTCCCCATATTTAAATCCTACGTTTGAAGAGGGATGCGTTTAGAGGTGTAAAACGTGCCGGCCCAGCGCATGAAGTCGCGTGCTTCACGTGCCATGTGACGTGCTGTGCTGTGCCGTGCCGTGCCAACAATTTAAACGTGTTGTGTCGTGTTGTGCTTTACTAGTCAAAAACTAGGCATAACACAGCCTACGGGCACAACACACGAATAAACGTGATGTGTTGTGTTGTACCGTGCTGGTACACGTGTTATAAACAATTTATCACTTAATGATATACATTAAGTCACACATTATTACGAGAATCTAAATAGACAACATATCATTTGAAATTATTTCAAGTAAAATCAATAAGTTTATTCAATAAAAGGAAATAGTCCATCAAATATAAAATTGGATCATTGTCATGTTAATTAATGCTCTAGTCAAATATAGGTAACAACATTATAATAACGATATTGAAATATATTTTCCAAATATTTAGGTATTATATGTGTTGTTATAAAAATAAGCCAACATAAAATGTCAAAAACTAGCTAGAATAGTGACTCTTTGTGAAATATACACAAAATGTGATGTATCATGCCATATGTTTATCCGTGCCTCGTGTTGTGCTGTGCTGTGCTAAATCACGTGCTGGGATGGGCAGGGATCATATTTTCACGTGTTAGGTTCAGGTTTTCACGTGCTGAGCTGGACTGTGATCGTGCTGGCACAGACCAATTTTCGGCTACGATGTGGTCGGGCCACATCATTGAAGCATGTGGCCCATCTTTAAAAAGAGACACCTATTTTTTTTCTTCTCCAAAACAGTTTCATTAACTAACTTTTTGTCTTAACTTCCTACTTTTTCTCATAAAGGTAAAGCAAATACGGGGATTTAAAGGGGGTTGGTTTTTAATTTGGGTACGTGTCATAATATTAAGAGGGGCCACATACAAAATATATGTGGCCTGACCACATCATAATCCGAGATTTACACCTCTATATGTGTTTTTTTTTGAAGCATGTGTTTTATTATTAGGAGATTAGGTTACAATTTGTCGTGGGTATGTGGTACCCACTGAATCAAGAAATTAAATTTGACTAATAAAATACGGAATTGCCTGGTCCCATATTTTGGTTGATAAGTTTCCTAATTGGCTTCCATCTGCTGCATGATTCGCCAAACCGTCTGCGGCTTGGTTTCCTTCCCTGTAGTTGTGTTGAATGGCCACATGTGGAATCTATCTGAATCTCTTCTTTATTTCCTCAATCATCCCTGAGATGTGCCAAGGAGGGGGGTAGAGGATGTGATGAAGCGCAAAAGATTTTCTGAGTCAGTTTCAAAGAGAACTTTGGGCCATTGTCTTTCTGTTGCCGTTCTTGAAGCTAAAAGAAGAGCCCATGTTTCTGCAGTTAAGGCAGTCGTAATTCCTAAAGGTTGAGCTATAGCCATTAATGTTTGGGCATCGGAGTCTCTGCAGATGAAACCTGCTCCCGCAAAACCTGGGTGCCCTTTGGCTGCTCCATCTGTGTTAATCTTAATCCAGTTGATGTTCGGAATTGACCATCCTATCGATATTGTAGATATTCTTTTATCTCCTCTTTGATGGTTATATATTGGTGCATCTCCAGGTAGGACCAGTGGTAAGGAATCTTGTGCCGCAGTGAATTATTGTTGTATCTTTTGAGCCCGGATTAAGATTTCAGCTGAAGTTGTTTGTTTTTGGCGGTAAATTAGGTCATTCCTCGCTAACCATAGGGTCCAAAAAAGGAAGCAAAAGGAGGAGATTACAGTTGTTGGTGCAGATTGTTGTAGAATTTGGGAGATGGTTGTCTGAGGGGTTAAGGTGAGAGTGAGGGTGTAGTTGGAGTTTTGTGTGTCTGTAAGTTGATTAATCAGGGTGTTCCAAGAAGTAATCGTCGTTGGACAATGGATTAGAAGATGACTCGCTAATTCTGAATCATCATTACATCTGGGGCATATGTCAGAGTTGGTCAAGTGGATATGATGTAGGAGAGAGAAGGTTGGTAATCCTTCATTGATTGCTTTCCACAAGAAAATCCGAATTTTTGGTGGACATGGTAAAGTCCATATGAATTTGGTGGGTGGGAGAGGGGTATGAGTTGGTTGACCATGGGTTAGACATTTGTATCCCGATGATGTAGTGTAAATTCCAGATTTTGAGTGTGGCCAGATAATTTTATCTTGTGTGTTATTTTGGGGAAGGTGGATGTTTATGATTTTTTGGGCTATATGATTTGGAAGGGTGTTTAATTTTTCTTGATTCCAGGTATGAGGGAATGAGTCGATGAAATCTGCTACCATTCGGATTGGGTAGAGTTGAGTTGGGTCTAGAGGCGGTGAGTGCGGGATCCAACTGGATTATACTGGAGTTGATAACCCATTTCCAATTTTATGGAAAATTAGTTTTTGCATGTCAGGGACAATTGAATTTAGTTGTCTCCATTGGGGACTGGAAGAAGAAGGTATGGAATGAATGCCTTGTAGAATAGGTTGTTGATCAAGATATTTTGCACTGAAGAGACTTCCTCAAATGGAGTTCGGTTGTTCATGCAAATTCCAAATTCTTTTCATGAGGAGAGCCTTATTATGATCACTTGCTTTCCTTATGCCTAATCCCCCTTCGGATAGTGGTTTTGTTACTTTATCGTAGCCTATAGGGTGAAGCTTTTTGATTGTAGAGTCATGTCCCCAGAAAAAATTCCTAGTGATACGATCTATTTGTTTGTGAACAGTATTGGGTAGGTTTTGTGTTTGCATAATGTGGTTTGAGGTGGGGGTAAGAGAAGTTTTGATGAGACAGAGTCTTCCAGATGGATTTAGGCATTTTTTCATCCATCCTTTAGCTTTTCGGGCTAATCTTTGAAGAAGGGGAGCGAAGGTTCTATTGGATGTTCTTCCTTGTTTGAATTGGACACCTAGATAGGTGGGAGGTTTTGATGTTGTTGACATATCGAAAAATTGTTGTAGTTCAGTTACCTTGATCGGGTCTAGTCTTGGGTGGTGAATTATTACTGATTTGGAGGTATTAATTACCTGTCCTGCAGAATTTCCATAGGCTTGGAGAAGGGTTTTAAGGTGATGGTTGCTATGATTTGAGGCTTTATAGGTAATTAGTAAATCATCAGCATACATTAGATGAGAAATGGATGGTGCTTTTTTTGAAATGTATAGTCCTTGAATTAACTTTTGGTTTTCAAGGTTTCCTAGATTTGTAGATAGAATTTCACCACATATGATGAAGATATAGGAAGACAATGGGTCGCCTTGTCTAATACCTCTAGTTGGGTTAATGTAGCCATGGGGAGAACCATTTATGTTGATCGAATATGTAACTGATGTGACACATAGCATAATGTAATCTATAAAGGACGAAGGAAATCCAAGTTTTGTAAAGGAGGTTTTGATCAAACCCCAATCTAAACTATCATAAGCTTTTTGGATATCTAGTTTGAGAGCTATTTTTGGATCCTTGGTGAGGTGTGAGGTTCTGATATGGTGGAAGAGTTCTCCGGAAATTGCTATGTTATCGTGGATTGATCTTTGTGGCACAAAGGAACTTTGGTATGGGCTTATTAAGAAAGGAAGAAGGGGTCTAATTCGGTTGACTAGGATTTTTGAAATGATTTTATATGTGACGTTACAGAGTGCTATGGGTCTAAACTATGAAGGTTTTGAAGGATGGTTTATTTTAGGTATTAGTATTATGTTTGTGTGATTCATGAGAGGATGCATGTTTATATTATTAAAGAAACTTCGAACCATTGCTATCAATTGAGAATGGGTTGTTTCCCAGAAAACTTTGAAAAACTTACTTGTGTAGCCATCTGGACCAGGAGCACTTTCAGAGTTTATGTAGAAAAGAGCTTGTTTGATTTCTGATGTAGTTACTTCCTTCGTAAGCAGGTCTGATTGTCTGGGAGTTAATCTTGGCCTGATATTTGTGAATAGATCTTCACTTATCACCGTAGGTGGGGCTGTATATTGTTGAGAATAATGATCCAGAATGAGTTGAACAATGTCTTTTTTCTTGTCAACCCAGTTGTTTTGTTGTGTTGAGATCGCCCGATTGTGTAATTGTTGGAAGCTCTGTGAATGGTAGCTTTAGTATGGAAAAAAGTTGTGTTGAGATCGCCCGATTGCAACCATTGAATTCTGGATCTTTGCTGCCAGTATGTGGCATGACATTATAGTAGCTCATCATGATTAATTCTTAGTTGTTTTTCTTGGATCAGCCAAAATTCCAGGTCATCGCCCGATTGTGTAGCACATTGATGTTGAGCATGTTTTATCCTGATTGTCGATTTCTTGATCATGGTTGGTAGGTGGCCAAATGTTTCTTTGTTTCATTCCAATAGAGTTTGTCCAGTTGTTATGAGTTTTAGTTGAAGATCAAGGGTAGGTTCAGTATCTTGTTGTTGTTCCCAAGCTGTTTCAACCACTTGTTTGAGTTGGGGATGAGAGAGCCATAGGTGTTCAAATTTATAATTTTTTGTTCCCTGCCAATCCATTGCTTTCTCTTGTAGAAGTATTGGGTCGTGATCAGAAGCTATTCTTGGAAGATGAGTAACTGCTACATGTGGATTTGCAGTTCGCCAATGTTGGGTCGCCATTGCTCTATCTAGTCTTTCTAGAATGTTATCTTGACCCATTTGGTTGTTTGTCCAGGTGTAGGGGTCTCCTCGGAACCCCAGATCAATAAATCCCATTTGATCCATCATAGAGAGGAGAGGTTGAGATTGCGCATAGGTTACTTGCCTTCCTCCTTTTTTTATATGATTGATCTAAGACGTCGTTAAAGTCTCCTAATAAAAGCCATGGTGTGGACGGGTTGATATTGCTGAAGATTGTTGGAAATTCTTGCCATAGATTTTTCGTGATATCCGGGTGTGGCGGGCCATAAATACCCGTGCAGAGCCAAGGTTGTCCTGGGGGAGGTGGAGTAACTAATGTATGAATGTAGTGTTGTGAGTGGAATAAAATCTGGATATTGAGGGAATCTTTCCACATTAAACAAAGACCGCCTCGCCTTCCAATTTTTGGGACTGAGAAGTGATTATGGAATTGAATGGATTGTGATAAGCTTCTCATATGCTGATTGTTAGCTAAAGTTTCAGACAGGAACAAAATGCTGGGTTTGTGAAGAGAAACCAATCCCTTTAAGTGTTGAATTGAGGGTGGAAGGTTTATTCCTTGACAGTTCCATGCTAGGATAGTCATTATGATGATAAGAAGTAAGAAGAGAAGTATGTTGTAGAGGAGTAAAAGGATGACTGAATGAGAGGGAGAGGGGTTGAAGTAGGATATTATTAATGGGCAAAGAGCAGAATTTGTATGTTGTGTGCTTGTGGGATGGTGGTGCAGGTTGGTGTTAATTGCCGATAGAACGTGAATTCTAGACGAATCAGAGGCTCCAACAAGTTGCTCCAAGCATGCAAAAACCAGTTAATTCCTACCTTTAGCAGTTTGAATTACCCAGAAACATGAAAAAAGAATAAATTACAGCTTAAATCATGTGCTTTATAAGACAACACTTACAAGATTTTTTAAGTACAATTAATGTGTCATAATACACCACTTACAAAAACTAGAAGATGTGCTTTATAAGACAGCAGTTACAAGGACCGTCACAAGATAAAGAAAGGAAAAATAAATTAACAGGCACCTTCTAAAGATTTTACTAGACCATTACAGATTCAATAGTATAATTACGAACAGATTGTAAGCAAGACTATTACGAGCAGATTGCCAGTAATAAAAGCAGGGGAGTTAGTCAAAAGATAAAGCAAAGAAATCAGATTGGATTAGAGGATACAAAGCTAGAAGTTAAGAGGACTTACCTGGGGGCTTATATTGATCAGAGGAGCTTAGGGATGGTAATTGGGGATGGAATCTTCATTTCGATACACAAAATTCGGTAGGTAGAACCGAAAACTCAAAAATGCAAAACAGTTGTTTAAAAGAGGTTCTAAAATTAACTCAAGACACAAACATATTCTTAAGTAACTATAACTAGTACCCAAAAAACACAGAACGGAACTAAACTTAAAAGGAAAATTTTAAAATAAGGCCAAAAGAGAAATTCATCCTACTTAAAAAACTAGACAAAGGGGACAAAAGGAGAACACCCACGAGAGAGAAAAGGAATTAAGAACCAGCAGAAAATCTATCATAATTAGTACAGGTAAACAACACAATATCTTGTGCTAAAAGGCTAATGAAACCATACAAACATTCAAAGGATTATATATGGAGAAAAGAAGAGAGGACCGGTAAATTGATCATTCCTGTTAAGCGGGAAATTGAATGAAGGGACAAAGAGCTAAATTAACGAGATTGCAAGCGAAATATTAACAGACCATGGCTATTCACACTCCGAACAGCACATGAAACAACTAGCCAACTAGCATAATCTCACTTTGAACCATAACACAAAAGGAACAGAAGATATATTACAGAGATTAAAGAACAATAGTATACAACATCAACCACAATGAGGAAACTACTACAGGAAAGGAAAAACAAGAAGGAACTGGCCACAAGGCCACCAGAAACAACAATCAAAGAAAACGATTGTTACTATTAGCGAAAGGTTTTCATTTACCTTACTAAACTAAAAAAACCCGTTACAAGAACCCATTTTAAGAGATTCCAATTTAAACCCCTTTACCAAAACTCCAATTTAAACCTCAAATCCAAAGAAATCATACAAAAAAATTTCAATTTTTTCTTTCATTAGTTGTAATTTGGACAACCCAATTTTGATCACCATTCAACCAACAGAAAATACAACTTATATAATCAAGAGGCCCTAACAGCAGAAGAACACAAATCTATAAAACCCCTAATCAAGCAGACGAGATAACAATATTAAGAAGATAGCAGTAACAGGAATATGAAAAATCAAAGAGCAACTAATTAATCTAAACAAGTACACCTAGATCTAGAAATCAACAAAGATGAAAAGATAAAAAAAACAATCAAAATATAAAAGGCTAGAATTAGAACAAGCTATGCATTAAAAAACCTTCTTCTGGACATCAAGAGCAACGAAAACTCATCCTAATCAAGAAATCAGATCTAAAAAACTAAACTGTCATCACATCTAATCAGTTACTCTCCACAAATACAGGAAGTCGTTCTATGAACCAAAACTGAGTCTAGTCTTCAACAAAATATTTTCGAATAATATCTCGGATCTGCCATGTATTTCTCTTTACAGTTTTTGACTATTGTAACTATCCCATTTTATAAATAAGAGAACCAAATCTCCACGTCTGTGTGGAAGATTTTCTACCCAAAAATATCTCTTCTCTTGGTATCATCCATTGATCCAAGCTTCCGCAAATAAACCAAAAACAAAAAAAATCAAAACACCAGCAAAAAAAATAATCAAAAATGGAAGACAACACCAATACTCTTCGTCAGGTTCAAATACATCACCTGGTTACTCTCAAACACACTGAAACTAATCACCATCTTTGGAAGGCTCAATTTCGACCTATTCTAAAGGGGTATGATCTCACAGGCTTTGTAGATGGATCAAAAGTCAAGCCTGCAAGAACACTTCCTGAAAGTGAATAAATTAATCCATCTTTTACTACATTTGAATCCCAAAATTCTTTAATAGTTGGATGGCTCAACTCCACACTCACCCCAGAGGTGCTAAGCATCGTGTCCGAGTTCACTACAGCTAAAGAAGTTTGGGACGAATTGGAGGCTGAGTATGCTCCAAATACCTTTTCACATCAAAGTTGTCTTAAGAAACAACTCCACTGCATGAACAAAGGTAACAAGTCCTTGAAATCTTATCTCAATGATGCTAAGAAATTATTTGATCAACTTGCAGAATCTGGATACACTGTCACTTCTGAAGAAAAGAAACAGTGTATTAGTAATGGGCTAAACCAAACCTATGACCCAATCGTCACTGCTCTTAGCACTATCGAAGGAATGGATATCCAAACCTTTACTTCTCATCTACTTTCTTTTGAGATGTGTGTTGAACATCATCTTGCTCAAATACAAGAACCTGTTGCAAACTATGTTTCCTCCAGCTCGAGTGGTTCTGACAGGAATGATCAAAGACGGTTTAACAATCAACAAAGAGGACCAAATCCTCTGAATAAAAACAACAACTGTCGTCCAAACAATCAACAGAGAGCTTCATCCAATGATATCTTCTGTCAGATCTGCAAAAAGAGGAACCATACTGCAGATCGTTGTTGGTTTCGTTATGACAGAAGCAATGCTAATCAAAAAAAACCTCCAGCTGCTTATATTGCGTTACCGGGAGGGCCATCTGAACAGCAGTGGGTGACAGATTCTGGTGCTACTCACCATTTAACTGTTGATGTTAGGAACTTGTGTATCCCTCATGAGTATGATGGAACCGATCAAGTTCTTGTTGGTAATGGTAATTCTTTACAAATTGCACATATTGGTAACACTACATTCACATATAATACGCGATGTTTTCATTTGAATAATGTATACCATGTACCAAAGATAAAAACGAATCTGCTCTCTGTCCATCAATTTTGTAAAGATAATAATGTCTACTTTGAGTTTCACACCAAGTTTTTTGTTGTGAAGGACAAATGCACGGGAACAACACTGCTAAAGGGGAGGAATGAGAATGGGATATACATTTTCGATGGTGTAGGAGACATAAACCAGCCAATACCTCCAACATCTTATCTATCTGCCAGTCTACCTGTGTGGCATCAGCGGCTTGGAGATCCTATATGCTAAGCACAGTTTCAAAAGTTATCAATAATTTTTCCCTTCCTGTTATGAATAAGAAGTTTGAATTCTGTCACTCCTGCCATCTTAGAAAGAGCAAAAAACTTCCTTTTTCTCGTAGTACAACAATCTTTGATAAACCTTTAAGTTTGGTTTTTTCTGATATTTGGGTTTCTCCACAACTTTCAAGGAATGGTTTTCGATATTACATGTAGTTAATGGATGTTTATTCTCATTATACGTGGGTTTTTCCATTGGTAAATAGATCCGATGCATTCATTGTCTTCACTATGTTTCACAACCAAGTCGAAAACTTGACAGGAAATAAGATTAAGGTATTCCAATATGACAATGCGCTAGAGTATAAGAAATTCACCTCATATCTTAACAACTCAGGTATTCAACATAGATTTTCTTGTCCGCATACCTGCGCTCAAAATGGCCTAGCCGAACGGCGCATTAGACATGTCACTGAAAGTGGTCTTGCTCTTTTGTTTCATGCTCATCTTCCAAAAGAATTTTGGTCTGAAGCGTTTACCACTGCATGTTATCTTATTAATAGGGTTCCTAAATCTTCCACTGAAACTAAAACTCCTCTTGAGTTACTATACAACAAGCAGCCAGATTACAATTTCTTACGTGTTTTTGGGTGTCTAGCCTATCCTTGCCTTCGTCCATACAATAAGCATAAGCTAGAACCTAGGTCTTTGCCTTGTATCTTTCTAGGGTATAGTCCTGCTCACAAAGGGTATGTCTGTCTTCATCAGCCAAAGAATCGTCAGTATATCTCACGCCATGTGAGATTCGAAGAAAGCATGTTCCCATTCTTGCCTCCTCAACAACAGAATCCCGAGCTTTGTCATGCCAATCATTATACAAGCACGGATATTCTTGGATCGTCAGTTTTCAGGCCTGCACCAATTGCGCCTCAGTTACATCATCAACATACAGAACCAGACCTGCAGTTTCCAAGATCGCCTGCTTCAACTCCTGGACTGTCTCCAGTTCAGTTCTCCAATGCAACAACTGAAGTATCCTCACCTGTGCTCTCGTCTCCATCAGAACCTGCCGAGGTTCAGCAAATTGTTTCTGACATTGCAACAGGTCACTCTATGCTAACATGAGGAAAAGATGGCATCACCAAACCTGTTCATAGACTGACGTACACGGTAACCAAACATCCATTACAAGATGAAACATTCCTGGAACCAACATGTTATTCTCAGGCAAGTAAGTTTCCACGATGGAGAGATGCTATGGATACTCAAATCAATGCGTTAATACGAAATGGAACGTACTCACTGGTTGCGTATGAAAATGGGATGAAAGTTGTTGATTCAAAATGGGTTTTCCGTGTAAAACACAAGCCTGATGGTACCATTGATCGTTGCAAAGCTCGACTTGTTGCAAAAGGGTTTAACCAACAAGAAGGTATAGACTATGTAGAAACCTTTTCTCCGGTGATAAAACCTTGCACTATCCGGTTAGTTCTCTCAATTGCAGTCATGAACCAATGGGAGCTGAGACAGTTGGACATTGAGAACGCATTTATACATGGAGATTTAGAAGAAGATGTGTACATAAAGCAACCTCCCGGCTATGTTGATCAAAATTACCCAAATCATGTATGCAACAGACTTAAACAAGCTCCGAGAGCTTGGTTTTCTAAACTAAGTAGCCGTCTTCTACAGCTGGGTTTCACTGCCTCTATTGATGATTCTTCTCTGTTCATGCGCAAAACTTACGGTTCAACCACCTATGTGTTGGTCTATGTTGATGACATAATAGTCACAGGTTCGGATAACCAACTTCTTGATCAACTTATTTCTGATTTGGGTGCTGCTTTTGCAGTAAAAGACATGGGTGAACTGACTTATTTTCTGGGAGTAGAAGTTCTCAAACAAGGCTCCAACCTGGTGCTGTCCTAACGAAAATATATTGCTGATTTGCTGCGCAGGAGTAAACTTGATGGCATCAAACCAGTTTCAACACCTTTGACAACTAACGTGAAACTGCGGAAGAAGGGCAGTGAACGGTTTATGGATGAGACTCTGTACAGAAGTGTAGTAGGAGCATTGCAGTATTTGCATATAACCCGACCTGATATATCTGTAGCTGTCAATAAGGCGTGTCAATATATGCATGAACCGTATGTTGAGCACTGGGAGTTAGTAAAGCGTATCTTGAGATATCTAAAACACACAGTTGATTATGGGTTATTCTTTAAACCTCGTAAAGATTACTCACTACATGCTTACTCCGACGCTGATTGGGCTGGCAGTTTGGACAACCGTCGATCTACAAGTGGCTATTGTATCTACTTTGGGGGAAATCTAATATCTTGGAATGACAGGAAGCAGAAGACTGTGTCGAAATCAAGCACAGAGGCAGAATACCGTGGTGTTGCTATAGCTACTTCAGAGGTGATTTGGATACAGTCTTTGCTTGAAGAATTGGGTATTAAACTTTCCTTATATCCCTCACTATGGTGTGACAACTTGGGCGCAACGTATTTAACATCAAATCTTGTGTTTCATGCTCGCACGATGCACATAGAGATCGATTTTCACTTTGTTCGTGAAAGAGTGGCGCGCAGACAACTTACTGTGAAGTTTATCAGTACTAAAGATCGGTTAGCTGATGTTTTCACCAAAGGTTTGTCAACACCAAGGTTTCAGCATATTAGGGACAAGTTGAACATTCGTCAACTCCGGTTCAACTTGAGGGAAGGTGTCAGCACAGCTAATCAGTTACTCTCCACAAATACAGGAAGTCGTTCTATGAACCAAAACTGAGTCTAGTCTTCAACAAAATATTTCCGAATAATATCTCGGATCTACCATGTATTTCTCTTTACAGTTTTTGACTATTGTAACTATCCCATGTTATAAATAAGAGAACCAAATCTCCACGTCTGTGTGGAAGATTTTCTACTCAAAACCTTTCAAAAATTGTGTCCTTCGTCAGTTCCTCAAATCCATAATCCTCAGCCCTTAATCTACCTTTCAACCCCCAGGAGTCCTAAAGATTACTCTCGATTGGATCTGAACGCCATAGAAATTTATGAGCTGGTTTTGCAGGAGAAAACCCGAAAAAGAGGTGTTTCAAGTGGGAAAGCGAAAAACCGCTCCGTACTATACGATATTCACTGATGTTTACCTTGGTAATGCCTTTTTCTAGATGTGTTTGTTGTAGTTGCTGATAGTGGTGATGTCGGTCTTGGTCGTCGTTTTTCTCGTTGGTCAACGGGTGTTTGTTACGCCCGTACTTTTGACACTAGCCGTTGGATTGTATCCGTCTCCAACCAAGCGAGAAAGATCACTGGCAGCAGAATCGGATTCTCTCTAAAAAAAAGAAAAAACAAAAAGAAATAGTGAATTGAAATGAAGAGATGAGGAACTGCGAAACCTAAATCCCCAAATTTTACTTACCAATTTAAGATCAACATTCAAATGCTGCACTCTCAAACTATCTGGCTTCTCAAACTTTCTGGCTTTTTCTCCATTATTTTCTGAATTACACTTTCACCGATTTTTATTTTTGTAAGTGTTGAATTTCCTTCGATTTCATATTTTGATGTATATTTTCTCCATCAGTGATTTTCTGTATTATAGATTTAAATGTTCAAAAAAATTTAATTCCTCATGAAAATCTCTTTCAGACATATAGTGAAAATGTTGAATCATTTTCAAACAATTTTAAAAAATTTGTTTGAAACGTGTGTTTAAATTCTAAACAGAGCAGGCCGGATAAGCATAGAAAAAGCAAGTTAAAATCAAAGCATTATGATCTAGTGTGTAGAATCTTTGGTGTGTTTTTGTTTATGTTCTTTTTTAATTCTTACTTCTCAGGCTTACATAGCGATTCGATCTTTATGTTATGGGTTTTTACCGTTCATGCTGGGATTTACTGCTAGTGAGTGTTATTCTGAAGAGGTTATCCAGAATATATTACCATATTTGTTCTCCGATTTTAGAGCGTTTTCATTGATAAACTCATGAACAAAAGTTGAACTAGAGTGAAACTTCCTCCGGTATATGTTTTTAGCCGTGAGATCAGAGCCATGTAAGAATGTTCACCAACCTGCTTTGGTTGATTGAAACACCTGAATTTTGAATCTTATATGTTGTTTGGTTTCACTTAGCTCCATCAATGTTAGGCTTTCTTTTCATAACAACAGCATTTGGATTTCGTTTCCTTTTTGCTCCGTTTACATTTCTATTTGCTAATCTCTTGCGAAGTAGAAAGAACTCATTATCTTGAGGGATGAAACAGTGTAAGGAGAGCAATACAAAGAGTTCAAACTGGAATTGAATAAGAGTTGGGCAATGTACCTAAAAGTAATGACTGCTTCGTGGTAAAGATTGCAATTGTCTAGGTAGGAGGGTTTTGATGGGCTAGGATTTGATAACAGGGATAATTGAATTTTCATAGACATTGGTTAGTATGAAAATCTATTCACATGTCAGAATTTTATTAGAAAGAGAATCAAATAAAATTTGTTTATATGAAGATGATAGCTTTTGGTGGATGCAGGTACCAGTCGACATGGAGTTTCCTCTTACCCCTAATTTCCCATTTCTTCAACAAGGAGAAGAAGTAGCTATGTCAAGTAAGTCTGTTTGCAAATCCTGGTATTCCCAGATTTCGAGTCCTAATTTTGTTAAATTGCACCTCAATCAAAATAAGAACAACTCTAGTAGTAATAGTAGTCTGTTGCTAGGAATTGGTGATGATCTGCACTCTATTGGTTATGATTCGTTAGCTTCATCTAGGGAGATTGAAGAAGATTCATCTGTTAGAATGCGGTATCCATTTAAGTTACAAATTCAGTGCGTTAGATTATTCGGTTCCTGTAATGGTCTGGTTTTTCTTCAGTTTTATGGTTATTCTGTTCATTATGATGATGAGAAGGATTTCTTGTGTGTTTGGAACCCAGCCACCAGGCTATACAAGAAGATACCTGAATTACCATCTATATCTTTCAAAGATATCTGCATAAATGGTCTTGTGTATGATGGTAAGAATGACGATTACAAGTTTGTAATTGGGGCAGATGGCGATACAACTGATTTGACTACTTCATTGGAAATCTTTTCGTTAAGATCGGATTCATGGGAAACAATTCTAACACCTTATTGGTCTGCTTATGGTGAGTGGAAAACTGGGGTACTTGTTAATGGGGATCTTCATTGGTTAGCCAAAGGGGAATGTGGTGGTTGCATTGTCTATTTGGATATCAGCTACGATATGCCATCATTGAAAGAAATTCAACTACCAACAGTGCAGAATTTGGAGTTTTTTAGTGTGGGAGTGTTGGAAGAGGGGTGCCTTTGTGTACTGGCTGACAATGGTGACATTGGCCTTGCGCGTGTTGAAGTATGGGAAATGCAAGTTTATGGTGTTCGTGAGTCTTGGACTAAACGTTATGTTATCGCCAATCACGCAATAACTACGTCAGTTATGGTTGAAGAATCTGGTTGGAGGACTATTTGGTCTTTTAAGAAAGGGAAGATTATATTCGTGGATTCTAGGAAAGTTGTGTTATATGATCCAAAGCATAGAACTGCTATTGAACGAGATTTGAATAGGTTAGCATATTTTACATCAGAAGTTAACCATGTTGAAAGCTTAGTTTCACTCAGTTCTGGTACATACGTGGGACAGAACTAGACGAGGAATGAACGGGAGACGAAGCTTAAGAATGTGTTATTTTAGTCTTTACAGAATACAGGTATTTTGTTTTAGTTATAGAACCTATTATCTATTTTGCTCCTTTATCCATCAATAAGTCTCCAAGTTCAACAATGATAGTGGTACTCTTTATCATCCTCGTCTTGTGAGAGAGGATTATTCATCGACTGATGAAGATGATTATTGTTCCATTGATGAGGATACTCAGTTGACAGTGTACCACCATAATCATCATATGGAACCTTTCTTCGGAGCTGGGTGCTTATATGAGGCCTGCTGCTCCTCTTCCTGCTCCACCGTTGGTACCGCGTCCAACAATAGTCAGGTTCCCTTACAATCGCTTGTTGATATTTATGTTCATCCCATCTTTAACTCATTAGCATTTCATCTTCCTGGCTAGAGAATTCTGTTTAACTATTTTGTTATTGATTTTCTGTTATGATTTTGTGCTCACTGTTTCGGAAATTTGAAGACTTAATTTTGCGATCATATCCAACATGGTGGCATTTTCTCCTAGTCGATCTCCAAGTTCTGTTGTAGTTGAAATTCTATAACTAACAAGAGTGTTGTGTTTGTACCACATATCTCATCCAAATACCACCACAGCTCCTCCTACAATTTGCAGTACTGTTGCCACAAAGCAATAAGTGGGAAAAACGGTCGGAGTTTGATGACTGGAAAGGAGATGCAAGCTTGAGTCCTTGTGGTTCTGCGAAGCCGTTAGACACAGCTAATTCAAAAACTATGAATGTAAATGGGGGAGCTACTTTACAAAGTTTTGGGACTAGGAGAGTTGTTGGTGAGACCGAATTACTAGGATAAAGTAATTAGAAAAGGTGGTGGCCAAGAAGCAAGCTCGGATACTGCTAAAAACAAGACCAAATTAGATGAAGAGGAAGGATCTTTAGGAAGATCATCTGGGGGCCCAGTGAAAACTCTGGTTAACAACTTCAGATAATTCATCATCATTAGATGATCAGAATGCTGCCGGTAACCATCAACAAAGGGAAAAACCAAATATTCACGGATGGACTACTTTTATCTGATTCATGATGCACTTGTTATTTTAAGAGATTTTGATTTTTGGTGTTGCTCTCATGTTCATGGAGATGCAAATCACATTGCAGACTCAATTGCAAAGTACGCAAGGTCTGAAAATAGTAATTTCAACTGAATGATATTTGTAATTTTATCATTTAAAAAAAAAAAAAAAAAAAAAAAAAAGTCAATTAGGACGCTGTTCAATTGTATAACAGGAGTTGCTCATTTCTTGAAAGCTAAAGTATTTTTCCAGCAAATTGATCAGATATCGGAAAAGTTCATCTCACGTACCAAATCAAATCACTTACAAAATGTACATACGTAACCTCGAGGCTATACCTACGAGGGATAAACACTAAATAAAATTACTAATTTTTAAGCACGCACTGAAGAGGCTAAATTCGGATATTTAAACTCAGCTAACCTGCCGAGTCATAATGGTCCGTTTCACTAGAGGACCCAACTGCCAACATTGGGTGTATGGCCAACTTGGCTAGCTTACTGAGTCAAATCGGTTTAGCTTTGGATCTTTGTCTAACTTTAGAGTTGTTAATAAGGTGGTTGTTTGGTTTGACTACAGGACCCAACAGCCAGCATCGGAGTGTATGATTAATTGATCAAGAAATTTCATTTCATATCACATGTAAAATATGTCTGAGTTAGTCTCAAATTGACTACTGTATAGGGGGCACCGACACAAGACAAGGCGAATGCAGCAAATAACTCAACTGATTAGCAGCATACGAAAAAAACCTGATGCTGGAACTCATATCTCAGCAACCCATCCAGTCAAAGGCCCTAGTATGATGAAATAAGGCGCCAATCAATAAGACCGAGTCAACTCTGGTTAAGTTGAGATAGGCAGGTTTGTTTATACCAGTTGAAAAGTTATTCAAATCATATAGCTTTTCCCCATTCATTTCCCGCAAATTAGGCACCAAACTCAGATTGCAACTCTCCGAAATAATAGAATACCTCCAACGTCACCTGCAAATAAATGTATCACCTGTGCTTCTATACATTTATCATTACCGCATCTATGAAATCGATTAATGAGACCTAGAATTTTAATCGAGTTGAACCGGACATAAAGTTTATAAGAAAGTTGATGCTTCTCAGTAAGTGTGACACCAACCTTTACACTCATCGACATTTGAGTGTAAAAAGAATTTCCAATAAGAACTTGGTTGTAGCAGTGTTTGGCTTTTCGACCGAATCACGTAAAATAACTCCATATCCTCAGTCCTTGATCCTTGATCCTTAATATTATAAGGAGTGGCGTCTTCTTCTCTTTCTTGTTTATAAGATTCTTCTGAAGGTAAACACTTGCCGACATTGACATTAATTGGCACCGGTGGCAAGACCATAAGAGTCATAAGAAGATGGAGTAGATACAATCATCAAAAGTATCACTATCCAAATCCATTGCAACCGTTTGTTCTTCACCTCTTAACTATCTCTTCAATGTTAGAACAATCCCGAACCCTGAGTGTAAACCAATTTCTGAAAAACTGTTGAAGTAGTCTGTCCAATAAGTTAGTGGGTTAGTCTAGTCTTTAACAGTAAGTCCTATTGTTTAGGAATTCAGTTGTTTCAGTCTTAGTCATGTAACCAGTAACACCACAAAGTTAGTAGTGGTAGTTTTGTGATCCTATTTTTCTGTTCTTGTAAGGCTATAAATAGCCATCTCTAATTTGCCATTGAATAACAAGAAGTTTAGAGTTCTGAATACTTGTCTCTATATTTGGTATCACGAGACGGCTAGAGCTGGTTTGTCAGAAAAGAGTGTGAAAAAAGTTTGCGTGTGAGAAGCAACAGCTTGATTTGAGTGAAGAATTGAAACAAAAAGCAGTTTTGTTCAACCATCAATTCCAAAGTTTGATGCCTTTTATGAACACTGGTCAATGCTGATGGAGAACTTTCTACGATCAAAGGAGTATTGGAGTATAGTAGAAGAGGGGATTCCAGTTGTTGATGCAAAAGCTACAGAAGCTCAGATAAAGGAGCATAATGATGCAAAACTGAAAGATCTTAAGGCTAAGAATTACCTTTTTCAGGCCATTGATCGATCAGTTCTGCAGACTATTCTAAATACCGGATCAGCCAAAAATATTTGGGATTCCATGAAGCAGAAGCATCAAGGAACTGAACGTGTACAATGTGTACAATTACAAGCTCTCAAAAGGGATTTTGAGGTGTTACAGATGAAGACAGGAGAGTCTGTGAATGGATATTTTTGGGTGTACCTTAACCATTATCAACAAGATGAGGCAACATAAGGGCAAGGTAAGCGATGAAGATGTCGTTGAGAAGATTTTGAGATCGATGACCCCTAATTTTGCTTATGTAGTTTGATCAATTGAAGAGTCAAAAGATCTCAGTACTCTCTCAATTGATGAGCTGCAAAGCAACTTATTGGTTCATGAGCAGCGTATGACTGCACATGTTGATGAGGAGCAGGCATTGAAGGTTACATATGGAGAGCCTTCAAGAGTAAGGGGACGTGGTAGATTTCGAGGTTGAGGTAGAGGCAATGGCAGACAAAACTACGACAAGTCAAGAATAGAGTGTTTTGGTTATCATAAACTTGGGCACTTTCAGTACGAATGTTCAAAGAAACGAGAAGAGAAGGTACACTATGCTGAGGCAGAGGAAGAAATGTTTCTCATGTCCTATACAGATGAAGGGAAGACAAGCCAAGATGGAGTATGTATATGGTACCTTGACTCAGGCTGCAGCAACCACATGAGTGGTAAGAAGGATATGTTCTCGACTCTTGATGAAGGTTTCAGAGAAATAGTGAATCTTGGAGACAAATGGAAGATGAAGGTGATGGCAAAAGGAAATGTTGTGATGGTAGTGAATGGTATTACACAGATTGTTACTAGTGTGTTCTATGTTCCAGATTTAACAAACAATCTGTTGCGCATTGGGCAGCTAGTTAACAAGGGCTTGAAAATTGTTATAGAACAAGGGAAGTGCACACTATATCATGCTCGAAGGGGTTTAGTTGCTGAAATTGTGATGTCTTCTAATTGAATGTTCAAACTTTTCGCAACTATAAAGAAGAAGGATGAGATGTGCTTCTCTGTTGCTGAGGATGTATCTCAATTGTGGCATCGTCGATATGGCCACTTGAACCGCAAAGGTCTGAAATTTCTCCAACAAAAGCAAATGGTAAATGGCTTACCCTCACTTGGATATATGTCAAAAGTGTGTGAAGTATGTCTCCTTGGCAAGCAACATAGACTCCCTTTTCCGAAAGAGACTACATAGAGAGCTACACAACTTTTATTAATAATTTTAGTCGTAAGACTTGGATATATTTTCTTGTTCAAAAATCAGAAGCTTTTGATACTTTTAAAATGTTTAAAAGTCGTGTCGAGAAATAGAAAGGCATGCATATCAAAGTTCTTCGTACTGATCGTGGAGGGGATTTTACCCTAAGCGAGTTTAATAAATTTTGCAGAGACAACGGCATACAAAGGCAGTTGACGGCTTCATATACTCCACAACAAAATGGAGTTGCGGAGAGGAAGAAACGAACTATCATGAATATGGTTCGAAGGTTACTTGTTGAGAAAAACATTCCAAAATCCTTTTGGGCAGAAGCAGTGAATTGGGCGATTCATGTCCAGAATAGAAGTCCAACACTTGCCTAAGGGATAAAACGCTAAAAGAAGATTGGAGTGGAGTTAAGCCATCAGTTCATCACTTTCGAGTGTTTGGATGCATCTCTCATGCCCATGTTCCTGACAAACTGGATGACAAGAGCATCAAATGCATATTACTTGGAGTTAGTGAAGAGTCAAAAGCGTGTCGATTGTATGAACCTGTTTATCAAAAGATTATAGTCAGTCGTGATGTGGTGTTTGTATAAGATGGAAGCTGGAAGTGGGATAAGGAACATGAGAAGGCTGCACGTGTTGATTTAGAATGGGAGGAAGAAGACTCAGCTGCGGAAACTAGTGAGGTTACACCTGAAGAAAGTGTGCAAATTGAATCTGTGGACCAAACTGTTGCAGTTACAGATCAAACTGATGTTATTACACCAACAAGTCATGCTTAAAGTTCCAGGGAGCCTTCTCCTTCACCAATTGCTCAAAGAAGAGAAAGAAGACAACCAGTGTGGATGAGGGATTACACTAGTGGACAAGGTATTTCAGATAAAGAACAAGATGATGATGCGGTGTTCTTCGCAATGATGGCAATTTCAACAGATCCTGTGTACTTTGAAGATGTTGTAAAAAGTGCACCATGGAGAGCTGCAATGGATGCTAAGATTGCTGCTATCGAGAGAAAAAAATACTTGGGAGCTGATTACTTTACCTACTGGTACAAAGAAGGTGGGAGTGAAATGGGTCTACAAGACAAAATTGAATGAACAAGGTGAAGTAGACAAGCTTAAAGCTCGGTTGGTAGCAAAGGGGTACACTCAAGAATATGGAGTGGATTACACTGAAGTTTTCGCACCTGTGGCTCGATTAGAAACAGTTCGAATGGTAATTGCTCTTGTTGCACAAAAGGAGTGGAATGTATTTCAACTGGATGTTAAGTCGGCTTTTCTTCACGGTGAGCTTAATGAAGAAGTTTTTGTGGCTCAGCCACCTGGCTATATGGTGAATGGAGAAGAAGATAAAGTTTACAAGATAAAGAAGGCTTTATATGGACTCAAACAAGCTCCACGAGCTTGGTGCAGTCGCATAGATTCCTATTTCACCAGAGAAGGGTTTGTGAGATGTCCTTATGAGCACACACTTTTTATCAAAATGGGAGATGAAGGTAAAATTCTTAGTGTGTGTATATATTTTGATGATCTCATATTTACTGGTAATGATGAGATAATGTTTAACAAGTTTAAAAGCTCCATGATGCAAGAATTCGATATGACAGACCTAGGAAAGATGAAGTACTTTCTTGGGATAGAAGTGATGCAGAAAAGAGATGGTACCTTCATATATCAGAATAATTACATTGAAGAGATACTAGAAAAGTTTGGAATGAGTGCCTGCAATGCAGTTCATAACCCGATTGTTCCTGGTTGTCGACTCATTAAAGATGAAAGTGGAATTAAGGTAGACAGTAGCAAGTACAAGCAGCTAATTGGGAGTCTTATGTATCTGACAGCAACAAGTCCAGATATTATGTTTGTTGTAAGTCAACTTACTCGATACATGGACTGTGCTACAGAACTCCATCACAATGTAGCTAAAATGGTACTACGATATCTTAAGGGAACGAACGATTATGGTATTCTATACAGAAAGGGAGGAGATGTGAAGCTTGAAAGCTACACGGACAGCGATTATGGTGGTGATTTAGATGATCGTAAGAGTACTTCAGGATATAATTTTCTTCTCGGCTCCGGTGTTGTGTCCTGGCTATCGAAAAAGAAAGCCATTGTTACTCTATCAACTACTGATGCTGAATTTATTGCAGCGGCATCAACTGAAACTCAGGCAATATGGTTACGCATGATTCTGGAGTATCTACATCAATCACAAAGTGGTGAGTGCACAACCATTCTCTGTTATAACAGTTCAAGTATTTCTCTCTCGAGGAATCCAGTTCTGCATGGTCGTAGCAAGCATATAGATGTTAGATTTCATTTTCTTCGTGATCTTACAAAGGAGGGAGTTATCAGACTAGCTTATTGTCCCAGTCAAGATCAGATTATTTATATCATGACAAATCCATTGAAGCTGAATACTTTTGTGAGGCTTAGAGGTTTAATGGGAATGTGTTCTTCTTTAGTTCTAATCTGAACTCTAGTTATCAGTTTAAGGGAGAAAATGTTGAAGTAGTCAGTCCAATAAGTTAGTGGGTTAGTCTAGTCTTTAACGGTAAGTCCTATTGTTTAGGAATTCAGTTATTTCAGTCTTAGTCATGTAACCAGTAACACCACGAAGTTAGTAGTGGTAGTTTTCTGATCCTATTTTTCTGTTTTTGAAAGGCTATAAATAGCCATCTCTGATTTGCCATTGAATAACAAGAAGTTTAGAGTTCTGAAATCTGAATACATACCTTGTCTCTAGACAAACAAAATGGAAACAAAAAAGTCACCGCCATGCACCATTCATGGACCCTATCATGTAAGAGGCCCATTCTATCAAAGGCATCAAATAATAAAGCCCCAAAATATCATTTAACCTAGGGGTGTGACTTGTGAGCATTTGTCACCCAAGTCACTCCTTCAAGAGCAGAACTAAGCCGTTGGATTTCAAAACCCTAACATACATCCACATCTGCCATTACTTATACTCTTTCTTCTAATTATTAAAGAAAAATCAAGTCTGTTGGATTCCAAAATGGATTATCGCAATGATGCATTTTTTGATCCCCATGGTAAAGTATTTGCTCATATGAAACAAGAATGTTATAAGGTACTAGTCCTACTCCTCAATCTTCAATTTTCATTATGCTTTTCTTTATCTTCATCGTTGTAAAACCTAATTTTAGGTTAATGTATGTATATCCTTGTCGTTCTAAGTAATGGGTCTTTATCCAATTTTAGGCGAGAGATGCATTTTATGCTTGTATAGAGAAAGAAACAAATAAACCTACAATTGAACCTGCCACCGGTCGTCTTCTCTGTCCAGATAAATGGAAACAATTTGAGGCTCGATATCTCTGGGATTGCTGCAGCTTATCACCTGACTGGGTAATTGGAAACTTTGGCTTATTATTCTGCCCTAGTTTTTTTTTTTTTTTTTTTGGATAATCTTTGAATATGTGGGATATTTTTTCTTCTTCCGGAAATATAGGTTTTGCGTCTAGATCGCGAGTACTGTGAAAAAATGAAGAAGAAGGAGGCTCAAAGACCTGTAGATAAAATGAAAAAGAAGGAGGTTCAAAGGCCTTTGGATAAAGATGATTCAGAGCGAGGTCCAAAGTCGCTCCTAAAAGGTATTCGGATCATTGATCAGGTAAAAAGGCCTTCAGATGACCATGATTCTAAACGAGGTCCAAAGTCGCTCCCAAATGATATTATTATCATTGATTAATTAGATAAGTTTCGGAGTTCCGATTTTTACTTTTAATCCTGAATAATTGGATTGCATTGTGAGAGTACTTATGGTGATTATGCGGTTTTAAGTTTAAGAAGACGTTTTCTTCATCATTTTAAGCATCAGGAGGACATCGAGGGAGACAAAAGAATTAAATCAAGATTAATGGATCCATTATCATTAGATAATCAGAGTACTAGTGGTAACCAGCAACAAGAGTCAACTCGGTCATTTAAACTCTCTGCTAACTTACCAAGTCAGACTCGGTCTAGCTTTGGAACAAAGGCCCAATCTATAGGACCGAGTCGTTTTTATATAAGAAAGTATGTCTGGTTCGTGTCGTGTGTAGTTGTATGTTGACGCAGGAAGAGTCGTTTTAATAATATGAGTTGCTCTTGGTCATTGAACTTCCAATACCACCGGCCAACATTAACTGAACTAAATATTTTAAATCTTCAAATTATAAACCACGTTTAAATGGAAAAAGATTATATTCCTTCAACGGATTTCTATCACAGATAAATGAGCAAAGGTAGTTGGACGACACTTATCCCAGAGTCCAGACTGAAAGATAACTTTTACAATGGAGTCTAGTTTTCAACATGAACGGTATAAAATCCACGCAATTTTTTTTCTAGTTTGTCTTATATGATTTTAATTCCCAGCAGGCATTATGTTTTTGTTGGTCCTTCCTCGACCTTGCTCCTAGCACAGGGCTGGATATATTTTGGATTATTTTGGTGGGGCAAGAACAATACTACAAACAAGGGTACTTTTAGACTGGTAATGCACTACCGCGTTGTTGTAGTGTAAAATTGTGGCAACAAAAACACCGCGTCGCGTGGTCCAACAACATTTCCATGTTAAGTAAGTTACGTCAAATTGCCTATCAAGTCTCTCACTTGTTATTCACTGTTTTCCTCATATCGAAACGATCAAACTATCCATTTTGGCTTAGTGTTTCTCACGGTACTGCTCAATTTAATCACTTACCAAGAAAATCCCCATCTTTGTAAACTCTGAGTGAAATACATTGCAGTCTTTCTCAAGTAAACAAATCAACACGTACGCTGATACTAACTCGGCTTCCACCACTATATATATTCCTCCAACGGAAGTTCTGATATTTTCATTCCGAGTACCCAGCAGAATTTCACATTTTATTAGTAGCAAACTTTCTGTTTTCAAGGGAACAAAAGCTTACTTTCATAATAATTTCAATCATAAGTTAAGACATCCATCCTTTAACAAAACACATGATGAGTAACAAGAGAAGCAGAGAAGAAATGGAAGAGAGCGTAGCAGCAACCATGGCGAAGTGTTTAATGTTATTATCACGTGGCCGAGGGGACATTGACAATCAATCTGCTGCAATTCAGCAACAGGCAACGCCCACAAGCACGCAAAGCCGTATTTACGAGTGCAAAACATGTAATAAGCAATTTTCGTCATTTCAAGCACTAGGAGGACATAGAGCGAGTCACAAGAGACCTCGGTTAATGGAACCGTACTCATTAGACAATCAAAGGATCAGTTATAATCAGCAGCAAGCGAAGAAACAGAAGATTCATGAGTGTTCGATTTGTGGTTTAAAGTTTGCTATTGGACAAGCTTTAGGTGGTCATATGAGAAGACACAGAGCTGCAATGATTGAGTCTTCGTCAACAACGGGAAGAGGAACACCAAGAACAGAATTTTCATCTGATATTACTCGTCTAGAAGAACCATTGAAGAGATCAAATAGCAGCAGGAGAGTCGTGAGTTATTTGAATTTGGATTTGAGCTTATCGCTTTTTCCCTTAGATGATAATGATATGGAATTCTCCACTAATATCAAAGAAGACAAACACAGGTCATCTACTCCATCCATGATTTATAGTTTTATCTGATTAGTATTATTACTAGATTACCGCGCGCGATGGGGGCCGACCGAAGAAATGAACTGTCGTAAATTTTAACAGTGTTGGTACTGGAATTGTGGATATTGGGATTTTGGGAATAGTAGCTAGGTGAACTGCATTTATGTTTTGTTGTCGTTGAATTAGATCGGGTTATCACTGAGACTGTTTGAGAAAAGATAAAATAAAAAGATCCATTATGCTAAAGCATTCTTTTCACATCCCCTGGTATGAGAGAGTTAATATTACTCTTACATCCCCTGAAGGCCTGAAGCACTGGAATTGAATTCATGTCTAATGGTCTGGTACATTCTTTAACGGACATGAGCTAAGAGTATTGCATTCCAGGTCAATTATTCAGTAAACGATTGAAATCATGTATCACTGCCGAGCAAGGCCGTGGTAAAGATGCCCAAAACAGTTGAAGCTCCAAATTAAAGTGAAGATACTTAAACAGTAAATGTACAGCCGTAATTTTTTATTTGTCTCAGGGAATGCATGTGTTCCACATGTTTTAGCTCCAAATGCAAAAGAACCACGTGTTAATGTTTTGCAAAAGTAAGGATACTTCTATCATTTAAACACAGTTATATTTCTTAATGTGAAAACTACAGGGAGACTCATTTTTCGGTTTTTTTCCACCGTGAAACCCACGCCCAGAAATCTAAAGGCGCGCACTCATGTTTTAGGGAAAAATTATTCCCAAACCCACAATTTATAAAATTCTGTTTTCTTTTTTTTTTTCTTCTTGATCTTCAATTCCTTTTCTTCTTCCTCTCCACTCTACCTTGAATTCCTGATGAGTAAAATTATCCATCGGAAAAACCCTAGAAATCAAATCAGTCGAGAGAAGAATGGCGGCACCTAAAACTCAGAAAATGGGAGAGATTCATGGGATTGTGGGAATTGATTTCGAATTTAAGATTGAGAAGAACAGACGGCTGCTGAGATGGTGATGATTACAGACCCTTTTTTTTTTAATTAATTTAAGATTTTTGAATCACCTTTGGCGGAATCCGATTTCGTGTTCTTTTCCATCTTAGGATTGTAGATGAATCTGAAGGAAGCAAGAAATTATATGTAAAGCTATAGTTTGATTTCAGCAACTGGTAGTCACCATTTTTTTTAGCTGCGTTGGAGTTTGATTTCGGCAACCTACCCTGGTGGTCTTTAACTCTAGCAATCTCAATTACGCAAGGTTTTCAAAATCCCAATCAACTCACCGGGAAATAAAAAGGTCATCTGGAAAGTTTTTTCATGATCTAATCTAATGTGAGCGTTAAGCCCAAAAAATCTCCTGTAAAACTCATTTGGTCAATAATATTGGTCGATCGGTACCGTTTGATGGATCAGTGTGTCTATATTCAAAACTTTAGTAGTTAGAGCCTAGAGGATTCGCAGCATAATCCCATGATGCTAAATCATTGAAGACTCTACTAAATAAGCAGAAGATGATGCAACAAAACTTCTTTTGTCAGAGGATTTAATTGTGTTTGGAGAGATTACAACTGGGAATCGAGTGAATGTTTCAATTGATGATGAGTTTGCAATCATGTATGATGTAAGTGAACTTTTTTGAATATATACAATGCACGAAGGATGTTTGATAATTTTTCTGAACGAACATTTTGGTTCTTCTCGTCTCTGAAACATCAAAGACTCTATAACCATCAGCCACCACCATCAGTTTGCATCCACTTATTTATACTTGAATTAACCCATCTGTTTCATGACATTAAAAAGAAAAAGTTTTCAGTGTGTTTAAGTATGGTGGTGATGGATGCTGGTGTGGTTGTTGAGGCAATTAAACAAGCACATAAATCACTTGAATTATTGCTTAATTTAGATGCGCATACTCTTTTTTTTTTTTGATTGGTGGATGATAACATGAATCGTACTTTCGGATTTTTAATTTCATGTGATTTTTTTCCTTTAGTTTGTTCAACGACAATTGGACGGGTCCGGTGATGTGAAAAGTGAAAGATTGCAAAAGTTATGCACCATAATAGGTTTTGGTGCAGTGAATAGATGCATAACCTGTTATGCATCTACAAAAATTGTTGCATAACTTGTTATGCAATCCAGAAAATAGTTGCATAACACGTTATGCAGCAACCTTTTTGTTGGTATTGAAACCAACAACAAAAAAAGGACGCCTGCATAACTTGTCATGCACCTACAATAGTATATGCATAACATGTTATGCAATCTTGAAAATGGATGCATAACCTGTTATGCATCTGAAAATATGGCTGCATAATGCATTATGCATCAATTTTATTTGTACGCGCTAAAATCAACCAAAATATGGTTGCATAACAAGTTATGCAGTCGAGAAAATGGTTGCATAATTTGTCATGTGTCTGCTTTTTCTGTTGGATTCAGGCATATACAAAGTATGCATCTATTTTTTTATGTACGCACTAATACAATGGTTACATAACTTGTTATAGATGCATAATTTGTTATGCAGTGGAGAAAATGGTTGCATAATTTGTTATGCGTCTGTGTAATGCGTTATGCATCCTTTTTGTTGCTGCATAATGGTTATTTATCAAGTTTTCGAAAATTTTGCCTAAAATGATAATCACCTCCGATTTTTTTTCGTGAAAAACAAAAATTTGATATTCTTGTTTGTACTCGTTCCATAGCTCTCTTAAAAATATTTCCAACGATATAAAATTTGTAAAATTCCAAGGCACGGATTTTTAGATATGTTATGTTCAAGTTGTGTTTCCAATTATACCCCTGATGCATAACCCGTCATGCAAATGCATAATCCGTCATGCTAACATTTTTGATAATTTCATATAATTATGGGTGTCACAAAAATAATTATGGGTGTCACGATACCTAAAATTAATTGTGGGCTTGACAATAATAATATTGTTTTTTTTGGGTCTCTCTCTAATTTTCCCTTTCTTAATCAGGTTCGAACTAACAAAAAATAAAATTTTAGGTTAGAGTCTTCTCCCGTCGTATTTCCATCCGCCTCCACCACCATCACCACCACCTTGGGACCTTTAATCAGGAACCGGCAAACTACTGCCGCTACTGCTTCATCAATGCTGATTTTAGTCATTCTCTTTTCTTAAGCAGCACTATTTTCCTACTATCTTATGACTTGCATACTAATTTCAATATTCTCATACACTTTAATCATGGATTTTTTTCCCTCCAAATTCTAATCGTTCAAAATTATGAATGTACCACTAAAAAATAGGATATTTGGGTTAATGGGTGCAAATACAGAATGGTAACATTATAAGTGTGGGTTTTGAGGATATTTAAGATTTAGGTAAGAAATTAATGGCCAAGTGAAGATGGGTTTGTCATATGCTATGTTTTTGGTTGGGTTATTAAGGAGGAGATTAAGAAAACAGCGGCTGCAATAACACAGAATTGAGAAAGTTCAGTGGATATGGGAAAGGGGATATGACTGAGTCGGTAACTCAGCTAATCCAATGTCTTCTCAGAGAGATTGAACTATATAGTGGGTGAATAGTTCAATTTGATTAGCTATATTTGATGGTCTGTTTAAAATTGAAACTCAACTTTTAACAAATTGATTAGCTATATTTGATGGTCTGTTTAAAATTGAAATTCAACTTTTAACAAAAATTCGAGTAAATTGATTTTCAGTTTTAAAATGATTGATCAATAGCAGATTTGTTTTGTGAGAAAAAAGGGGTGTGGGTGGTAAATGGATTTTAGAAGACCCTAAACTTCATCTTCTTTACCCGATACAATGCAAGAACATTGGTTTTCAAAAAAAAACAAGGTTTTTTTGTTAGTCCGAATCATCTGATTAATGTAATGTTTTTTTCTAAGAAGTTTGTACTGCAAATATGTTTATGTGACTGTGTTTGATCGATATCCAAGATCAATTTTATGAATAGTCTATATCTGTTTCTCAAATTCCAGAAATTTGATTTTTTTTTTTTTTTGTTATGGTTTATGTACAAAAATCGTGACGGACAGAATTGCACTAACTCGTCACATATAAGGACTCCCTTCGGTCGTCCAATTAAAATGTAGCTATATTTTGCATAAATTCTTATATATTATATCTATATTATATAAATAAACTAGGGCTTAACCCGTGCCGTAAAGGAACGGGCCTCGTTTGAATACCTGTTTAAATTTTTTGTCAAGTCTTTACTGTCACGGCTGTCCAGTCGTAACTTGAACACTCAAGTGTTTGGTGATATGCCTAGTCTTCCACTTTACCTACTACCTTCCTAATGTGTTTGCTACAGCCGTTGTCGCATGTAAGTTTGCTTACTCAGGTGAAAAATTCTCTTTACAAATAACATGCTCATAGTCATAACAGTTCTATGCCTAGTTAAGTTACAGATAATTAAAATACGCTCAGAGTTAAAAGAGATGCATAGTCCTATACCTCTATAACGCCAAGTAAAGGAAGCTAAGCTGTGTAGCACAGACACGTCAGTGTCTTTGGCGTGTCTGTGGCATGTCCATGCGAGATACGTGCTACCTGGCCATGATGCGCCTAGGTCAGTGGGACAACAACTTCAGTATTATTTCTAGCTAATATCTCTAGAATTTAATCTCTCTACTATACCAATTCATCTCTTATAATATATTCTCTTTTGGGGTGCAAACAAAAAATCCAAAATTGTCTAATGTTGAACAATTCTTTATTTGTAAGGTATTTGCTGGTTAAAATAATCTGGCGAGATTGGGGTATACCCAGATTAATTGGGGTATACCCAATAAGATAAAATAAGGTCATTATGAAGTAAAACCAAGCCACCCCTTAACCTTATATTTTCTAAATGGCTAATATGTCCTTGGTTAATCAATACTAAAATTCTGATTAGGTTAATTAATTGAGTTTAGATTAAAATTTTTAAATTATGACTTCACTAAATTAAACCTTTCATCCTCTTATGATTTCGATTTCGATCAAAAAAAATTGGTTTTGAAAATGCACAAAGCCGGCAAGGTCATGGTTTGAATAAGGTGCCGGCCGTAGTTTGGCCGGCAGGGTCAACTTTGAATAAGATGCCGATCTTACGACCGCCGGCATTGTCTCGGTTGAAGAACACGCCGAGTATATTTTTACACATTTTGGTCATCCACTGGCCTGCAAGGTATAAAATATATAAACTGCCGACCAATATGTGGCTGGCATGGTAATAACCATTCACCTAGCTGACCAAAACACAGTCGGCATGGTTGTATTAAATATTGATGCAGGCTATAACTTAAAAAATATCAAGTTTCTGATGCCTAAAGTCGGCAAGGTCCAAGTACAATACAATGCCGACTACAAATTAGCCGGCATGGTGTTTGTTAGTATACCCTGCCGGCCCTTGTTATTGTCCAGCAGTCGCCATGGCTCTGATAAAAAGTCGGCAGGTTATTCATCCTACGACTATGTCGGCTGTTTAATGGTCGGCATGTTGTTCAACTATCGACCTTGCCGGCCAAAAACATGAAAATTATAATTTTCGGTTTCTAACCTAATCTAGCAATCATATAACGCAAAACAATAATGGGTTTGAGTTTATAAATCACTTACAATCTTCTTTTCGCCGGCAGAGGTTTTTTTTCAACATTCTCACGGATTGGATTTTCGGGTTTGTTACTTCCAACTTTTTCCTTACCTTTCGCTTCCGATTTGGTCTTCTAATGTTACATGTTGATTCTCTCTTGCTACCGGATCATTTAGAATCAACCACTTTTTGTAGAAAATCAAAATTCAAAATTTTAGTTGATTTTAGGTTTTTGGAATGAAAGAGAAGAGGAGAGAGATTAAAGAAGAAGGATTAGAGAAAGATTAATCAGTTTTTAGTTTTTAAGTTTTGGGTTTAGTTTTAGGTTATTAGTGTAGGGGTATTAAAGTAACTTTACCACATTTTTGCCTCCCCTTAATAAGTGCACATGTCCATTTAAATTTGGGTATACCCCAATTAATCTGGGTATACCCTAATCTCACCAGGTAAAATAAGTCTTAGAACAATGTTTAATGGACTTATATAGATTACAATCAAATGAACCCTTGCCATTTTCTCATCTTGTTCCATGGAGGTAGTGTTCAACTCACCATAGCATTAATTGTAAAAGGAGAATCTCCATATCTTAATGGCTCCATGTTCCTGATAAAAGTTCTTTAGCATCACTATCTGGTACTCAAAAAATCTAAGAAAAATTATATTATATAAATGTTTGTACCCAAAATTACTTTTGGGAACGAAACACAATGAATCGATAGTTTGGTTAGTATTTTGGGGTTAGGAGTGGATTTGAAGAACAAAAATAAAGACAGAAGTTTAACGTGGTTCGGCATGGTTGCCTACATCCACGGTCGAATCCCCTTAGGGAGAAATACTTTATTCACGTTTGTGTTTACATTGTTATTTTTCCTCTCTCTTGGCTACCCCCCTCACTGATTTCTTCTCTCCTTTTTTATACCATCCGATTTCTAAGTTCTATATACATAAATAACATTAACTCTCATTCATTCCTCCCTCATAATTTCTACATGAAACTGTTGGAATCAATGTTGCATGCCTTCATGGAGATTTATGTATGAAACTGCCCATTTATGGCTATATGATGAATTCTGCATGAAACTGCTGTCTTTATGCCTCCCTCATGAATTCTGCATGAAACTGCTGTCTTTGTGCCTTCATAATCAATTCTGTATGTAACCGTTCGGATTAATGCTTCCTAGATGAAGCTAGGAATCAATCTTTGAATGCTTTCATGATGATTTATGTATGAAACAACACCCTTATGCCTCATGATAAATTCTGCATGCTGTTAAGCTGGACTGGCGGCTGGCAGTTTGGATGGATGTTGGTTGGATGCATAATTAGCCGGCAGACTGGATGGAGGTCAGCTGGCAGCATGGTTGAATGACAGTTGGATGGAGGTCAAATTTGCAGCATGGTTGAATACTGGTTGGCAGTGTGGAAGAGTTTTTTGGATGGGAATCATTTAGCATCGATGCTGGCTGTAAGACTGAAAATTGATTAGGGGTGCGACTGGCTTCGACGGTTGACTTTGACCATTGACCGATCATTGACTTTGACCATTGACCTTGACCGAATATTGACCTTGGCAGTTGACCGACTTTGACCATCGACTTCTTTTGACCATGTACTGACTTTGGCCATTGAGCGGTCTGTGCAGGATGGTGGGCTTCCTTGGTTGACTGGTAAACGGGCTCGGATGAGAACCGAAAGATGATTCAAATATCAATTTGGCCCATTAAGTGGTATTTTTACTTATGGTACAAACATCGCCCTCTCTTAAGAAAATTTAGTTTTCCTAGGCAACAATAAAACTCGCCCCCAGGTGTGGATTATTGATGTTGAGGTGATTTGCGAACTTCCTTTGTTGTTAGCGGAAATCACAATCACGACGCCCCCAAGTGAGGTTATTATGATTGGGAGATTGGCGGGGAGAAATTGGGCATAAACCGTTGTTGTATCTTAAAAACTGGACTGAATAATGAACTAGACTGAAACGACAGCGTGATACTGGAACATGGTGATGTTGGAAATGAGCGGTAATAACATTGTGTGAAGTTGGCTTGTAGCAGTTGTAATCAGCTGGAATGCAGCAACAACGAACAAAGTTCCACTACAGCAGCTGCATTCAGTTGGACTGCAGAAACTACAAGCAAGGCTGGATTGCATCAGCTGCGTTTAGCTGGAATGCAGCAACAACGAACAAAGTTCCACCGCAAAGAAATGCGTTCATTGGATGCAGGAGAGCTGCGAGAAATGATGGATGCATCAGCTGCAATCAGATGGAATGCAGCAGCGATTTAAGAACGTTCCACAGCAGCTGCGTTCAGCTGGACTGAATGAACTACGAAAGGATAGATCGCATCAGTTGCGACGATGGAATGCAGCAAAGAACGATCAAAGTTCCTCTCAGCACTGGTTCACCTTGGACTACAGGAAATGAGAGCATAGCTGGACTGCATCAGCTGTGATCATCTGGATTGCAGCAGCAACGAATAAAGTTACACTGTAGCAACAACGATTAGCTGGACTGCAACAGCTGCTGAGGGACTGGACTCAAATAGTCCGATAAACATAGGTGTAAAAGTTATAAATAAAACTAGACAAAGATCGATTGCGTCAACCGAGGGTCACTGACATCGCATCATTGCGTCAAATGAGTAAGAATTCTCAGGCAATCGACTGCATCGGTTGCGTCCAACCAACGCTTGCGTCACCAAGATGCGTGATTGCTTTTGAACTGGAGTACAATAATTCAATCAATATAACTATGGCAGTTTAACATTAATGATTGTAATAATTGCGTAAAAATATTAAGCGTAAAAATATTATGGTGTATGCTCGCCCCCTCTTAATCCTGCAATTCGTTGGAGGATTAACAAGTTCGGGTTACCTGAAGTTCCATTTTTCGGAAGCTGAACTCTGCATTGCATTTAGGTGCTACGTAACTTGCCCCCAATCCTATAGAGTGTTTACGCAGCCTTCCCCAAATGAGTCGTTTCAAACCATGAGGTGTCACATATCTCGCCCCCAAGTGATAGTCAGTCACGCTGAAGTGATATGCGAATCGCCCCCAGTAGATAGTGATTGTCATGCTGCTCAATGCTCGCACAAGGGTGAACCGCCTTGTTGCATTTTGCTCGCGCATGGAATTTTGAAGATGTCTGCTCTCTGGAATTCGCGCGGGGGGCCAATCCCACTATTCCAGATGCGCGCAGTATTGAAATGTGTGCATCTCCTCGTTGAGAAGAATGCTCGCCACATTAAAGGTGTCTTATTGAACAAAAGTATGCATGAATATATATGAAAAGAAAAAAGAAAGAAAAATGTAAATTGTATACTTACCATATTGAAAATGTTAATGTGACTTCATTTATGAAGTGATTAGGATTCCCACTGGCTATGACGTTGTTTTCCAACGACGATGATTAGTATAGTTGCCTTAGCGTTTCGTCTCGACTCAGTAATCGATTTGTCTATGGGACTGGAATGCACCAGTTAAGTCCAAATTGGAATCAAGACAGTTGCCATAGAACTGTATTTTAGCAGCTTCGATTAGCTGTACTGTAACAACTATGCATAAAATTGGACTGAAGCAGTGGTGAGGAAAACTATATTGAAACATTTTTAGGGAAAATCGGACTTCAACAGTTCGACCAATTTGGACTGTAGTAATTACAAAGGATCTAAGTATTGATCAATCAATCTCCAGCACTATTGCTATGAAGTCGGGACACAGCATTGATCAATGATCGTAATTGTTATGTGGAAAAGGACTGCAACAGTTCGATCAACTGGACTGCAGTTTCTGGTGTTGTCATTTTAGATTTCTAAAAAAAAATCAATTTTCTCCGAAAATTGAAATTTCACCTTCACGACGTTGGGAATGGACATACGATCTCAACGGGTCGAAAATCACTCAATTTGGATGCTCGAAGGAGAAGTTATTGATGAAGCAAAATTGGTCAGTTAGCCCCATGCTTCAAACATGTTGTTGGACCCAAAAAATATTATTCTCTAATTGTAAAATTTCACCCTCATGTCGTAGGATATTGAAATGCGGTCGCAACGAGCCAAAAATCATCCAAGTCCGACGTGAGACGAGGAAGATATCAGCGAAACAAATTGTTAGACCAAGCCCAAGTAAGGTGTAAATATCCGCAAGACAAGAGAAATGGGGCGGAATCATCCAAGGGCCATGAAATTAAGTTGAGTCGCGCCACATGTGATCAGGGACACGATATTACGTTGCATCGCGTTTCGCTGAATCGGGTATACGGTGTTATGCTGCTCCGAGGCGCACCGAATCATGGTCTCCAATTAATCTTCTAATTAGTCGAAGAATCGTAAAACTCACCGATTAATCGTCCAAAACCGCCGATTGCCTCTCGGGGTTGCCGCCGGCTTTTGCTGCTGATATTTTTTTGTTGCTGCTGATTTTTTTTTTTTTTTTTGAATTGAAATTTCGATGTAAGGAGGATCATCGAAATTTGATATCCCGTTGAGCATCAACGGTCTTTGTATCCAACTGTTGCTGAGAATGATATTTTGATGTATCTTGTTCATCGAATTTTGATGTCCTACTGAAATCCACGGTTGTGATGCGCTTCTTATCTAACTTCGATATACCAAGAAGCATCGAAGAATTCTGACGTGGGTGATGGAGACCCTTGAAGTGGGTGACAACGAATTAATGTGGATGAACAAAACCGAGAAGTGGGTGAACAGATCTGAGCCGCCGGGTTGAGCCGTCGGCTTGGGCCTCCGGCTTTTTTTTTTTTTGTTGAAAGTTTTGGTGACAGTTTCTCTGAAATGTGATGTTTTCCACCGTAGCTGTTGCCTTTCTCCTTTGTAACGGCCGTTGTAACAGTTCTTTGGGTTTTTAGCAACGGTCCTTTGAACCGTTGCTGTTTCTCACGGAATTTTCACCATGGTTCTGCTTCAATTTTGTGGCTCTTTCTGGAATTTTCTGAGATGCTTTTCTGGAGGTTTTCCCTAGGGTATTCAATCACCCTGAGATGCGTATAACTTGGCAACCTTTTGTCATGACAGTATTGATTTTGACATACAACAAACTCGAATAGGTGGGTAATGTGTTACTTGAGAAGCAAATTTTTCTGAACTTTGGACTTGAACATGTTGCGGATCGAACATCCCGACAACAGTCTTGGTGATTTTTGTAGTGAATTAGCTGTGGTGACTTCCAAATTCGATGCTGGACTGCAGCAGTTGCGTTCAACTGGACTGTAGTAACTGTATTTAACTGGTCTGCAGCATCTTGAAAAAAAAAAAAAAACTGGACCAAGCCATGTTGCAGATCGAACATCCAGCAACAATTTTGATGATGTTTTTACACCATTTTTACATCGGGGACCGAACGTCCTGAGAGTAGTTTCATCGGTCTTTGCAGCTGATGCAATTTTAGTAGTTTCTGACGGTAATTATTCTTGCGGCTCTCGATCCACAAATCTGGATTGCAGCAGTTGCGACCAACTGGACTGCAATAACTGCGATTAACTGGTATGCAGCAGCTGATATCAGCTGGATTGCAGAGGTTGAAATTAAAACTAGACCCAACCATGTTGCGGATCGAACATCCAGCAATAATTTCGATGATGTTTCACTACATCTTTTTCCGTGGACTGAGTGTCCCAGCAACACTATCATCGAATTTTGTAGTGATACGATTTTCAGCGGTATTCGTAGGTAATAGCTTCAAAAATCAAAAATATAATCTCGATTGCTAGCTTGCGATCAATTGGATGCGACTATTATGATCAAACTGGACTGCAACTTGATTTTAGTCAATCAAGCTGGGTAAAAGTAGTGATTTTCCAGGATGCTCTGACTGCTTTCTCATGGTGACGATTTTGAAGCATTTTCTACAACTTTTCTAAATTGGAAAACACGATTTCTTTTCTTGTATTTCCCCTTAGTCAGCGCCAATGTTTGTACCCAAAATTACTTTTGGGCACGAAACACAATGAATCGATAGTTTGGTTAGTATTTTGGGGTTAGGAGTGGATTTGAAGAACAAAAAGAAAGACAGAAGTTTAACG
This sequence comes from Papaver bracteatum, assembly GCA_023529315.1. Lineage (NCBI taxonomy): Eukaryota > Viridiplantae > Streptophyta > Magnoliopsida > Ranunculales > Papaveraceae > Papaver > Papaver bracteatum. Next base: position 259,669 of record JAJJWX010002285.1, read on the forward strand.
TGGTTCGGCATGGTTGCCTACATCCACGGTCGAATCCCCTTAGGGAGAAATACTTTATTCACGTTTGTGTTTACATTGTTATTTTTCCTCTCTCTTGGCTACCCCCTCACTGATTTCTGCTCTCCTTCTTTATACCATCCTATTTCTAACTTCAATATACAAAAATAACATTAACTCTCATTCATGCCTCCCTCATAATTTCTTCATGAAACTGTTGGAATCAATGTTGCATGCCTTCATGGAGATTTATGTATGAAACTGCCCATTTATGGCTATATGATGAATTCTACATGAAACTGCTGTCTTTATGCCTCCCTCATGAATTATGCATGACACTGCTGTCTTTATGCCTTCATCATCAATTCTGCATGTAACCGTTCGGATTAATGCTGCATAGCTGAAACTGCCGGAATCAATGTTGAATGCTTTCATGATGATTTATTTATGAAACAACACCCTTATGCCTCATGATAAATTTTGCATGCTGGTAAGCTGGACTGGCGGCTGGCAGTTTGGATGGATGTTGGTTGGTTTCATAATTAGCCGACAGATTGGATGGTGGTTAGCTGGCACCATGGTTGAATGGCAGGCTGGATGAAGGTCGGCTGGCAGCATGGTTGAATACTGGTTGGCAGTGTGGAAGAGTTTTTTGGATGGGAATCATTTAGCAGCGTTGCTGGATGTAAGACTGAAAATTGGTTAGGGGTGCGACTGGCTTCGACGGTTGACTTTGACCATTGACCGATCGTTGACTTTGACCATTGACCTTGACCGAATGTTGACCTTGACAATTGACCGACTTTGACCATCGACTGCTTTTGACCATGGACTGACTTTGGCCATTGATCGGTCTGTGCAGGCTGGTGGGCTTCCTTGGTTGACTGGTTAACGGGATCGGATGAGGACCGAAAGATGATTCAAGTATCAATTTGGCCCATTAAGTGGTATTTTTACTTATGGTACAAACAATAAAGTTTAGATAGACAGTGAAATAATAGTCCAAATGCGAAGTCGAATATCACATTGCAAGCAACCTCAAGACAAAGTCCAACTTTAAATTACAGATAGATAATGAAATAATCCTGAGAAAGAGAGTAAGAGGAGTTGCTTTTCATAGTACTTTCCCTCACTGAATTCACTGTGTTAATCTTGCAGGCTTGCAGCCACTCCCGCCTTTTACGCCAAGTAGGTTTCTCCCCTATCTTGCAAATGTTGTCTGCTCCTCAACTTTTCAACAACAAATATTGATTAGAAAAACAGAACATTAGTTCTTAATTGTTTTATAAAGTATCCTATGCTTTGCCTATGAATGGTAATGAACTTCAATATACAATATAATATAGAAATTATTTCATATAATATGGAGGCATATCATGAGGTAAGGAATGTCGAGACATGTTTTTGGGCATACCAAAAAATTACCGTGCATACTCAAGGTTCGGCTCACAACTTTTTTTTTGCCTAGGTTCGCTAGGTTCGGCTCACAAGTTGTGAGCCGAACCTAGACAAAATGTATGCCCGATAATTTTTTGGTATGCCCAAAAACATCTCTGTTAATGCCACCCATTTTTTATTGATATCAGATATTTTTTTATATGGCTTGAGTCACCTGCAAGTTACATGAAGCCTAGAATCACTTTTAATATCTGATTTTTGAATATATGTTTTAGAGGTGTCAAACAGGCCAGCCTGGCCTGGCCCGTCCCTTCCTTTGATGTGGCATGGCCTGTCAACTTAGCAGGCCTGGCCGTCCTGGCCTGTGAAGCATATCTGTGAGCCCAGCCTGGGCCTGATCCAGGCCTGCGTTAAACTGGGCCTGACCAGGCCTGGCCTGGCTAGCCTGCTTAGAGACTTGAACCTGCTTCATCTATCTTATTACTTGTTCAGGAAATAACCATTCATCCATTCAAGATTTACGTGCAAACGCCAATGCAGTAAAATATATTAATATAGACAGCTTATAAATAAAGAAATTTTTACTTTAATGTTAAATTTTATTTAAGGTAGTGAAATAAAATATGAACTTAATTGGAATGATTCTATGTAAGGTAATGAAATAAAATCCAAACTTAATAGAAATTTTATATTAATATAAACTAGGCAACAATTGCTATAATTTAATTAATACCAATTCACAATGTTTACTATTAAATACTGTAAAAAAGAATTAGAATTAAGTAAATTACGGACATAAACTTAAATTTAGATTTTATTGAGTCAACTTAAAAACTATCTAAATTTATACTGAAAAGCTATGAAAAAAAATAATCAAATATGGGCCCTAATTAATTTGGTTATGGAAAGATCTTATATGTTTCCTTTTGATCCTGGGCCTAGTCTACTTAACTACGGTCTGGGCCAGGCTTTGGCCTGATTATACAGGCCTAGCCGGATTAGGCCCGGATGGTCTGGCCTTTTTGACCTGATTATGACTAATTATACGTATAAACCTTCGAGTTTCTCTTACCAATAACCATTTACTAAATTCTGCTTCTAAATACTTGCTTCCATTTCTCGTTGAAACCAAGGGAAGTATGATGGAAACTGTGAATTTCATCAACAACCTAAAACCTCAATACCATCCCTCACTCCAGAATAAAAGTAACACTGGTGGAGCTTACCCTCTCTCCTATTGGCTGGTGATCGTAACCTCGCGCTCTCATTGGCTAATTGAGAAACCATTCGTATTCGTCGGATGAAATTCGTTAGATATGGTGCGTTGATCTGACAATGTGCGGTGTAGATTGGGTGGATTGTTGGGACACACGCGACGGACGACCCTAATTATTTAGAAAAATTGCTATATTAATTTTGGATATTTATGATTAAAATAAAAAAAAATCAATTCAACATATTTATGGAATAAAATAATATAATTTATATTTTGAATCTTTTATAATCTCATGTATTTATTATAGAAAATCCAGAAAATAATAAAAAAAATACTATATTAATGCTTACATTTATGAATAAAATAAAATAAAATCAACTCAACCTATTTATGGATAAGCTAATGAGATTTTTATTTTTAAAATATTTTGTAAGGAAAAAGAAGAAAAAAAAATATAGAAATGACAAAAAGATTACTATATTAATCTTTATTAATCTTTCGTAATACTATATTAATTCCGTACATTTATGACTAAAATAAAAAAAATCAACTCAACGAATTTATGGAATAAATTAATAAGTTTTAAATTCGTAGAATCTTTTATATGGAAATTTTTTCTGGAAATGGTAAAGAAAACTACTATACTAATTTTGACATTTATGATTAAAATAAAAAAAAAATTTAATTCAACATATTTATTAAAAAAATAATAATTATTATTATGGAATAAAATAATAAGATTTATTTTTATTGAATCTTTTATAAGGGAAAATATCTAGAAATGACTATATTAATTTTTAATATTAATGATAAACATCTACAAAAAATTTACTAACAACATCTAAAAATTACTATATTAGTTTATATTTTAAATTAATATTTATATTTAGAGTATCTGAAAAAATCTATTCATTTATCTGAACACAATCTTATGGGTTCCATTAATACAATTAATTTACTAATATAAACAAAGGAAATGGTTAATATGGTAAAGTTAAATTAATATTTATGTTTAGAGTGTCTGATAAAATCTACAAATATGGTGCGTTGATGGAGCAACGTGTGATGCACATTGGGTAGGTGGTCGATACACACCCGACGGATGGCTCTCATTATTTGTTATGTCTAACCACAAGATGACCAAGATCTTTATTGGATGACCAAAAATTATTACATATAATTACACCGAGTTTATATGATTTTTTAAAAATCATGACCGCCGAATTTTTCCCAATAAATTACTATATTAATTCGAGTATTTATGATGAAAATTCAGAAAATTTAAAAATACTATATTAATTTCGGATATTTTATTATAAAAATCCAAAAAATCGGATAAACATGTTTATGGGGTAACAAATCAGATTTATAATTTTTGGATCGAGTGAAAAATCTAAAAATTACTATATTAATTTCGAGTATTTCGATAAAAATCCAAAAATTAATAATGTATTAATTTCAGATATTTATGATCAAAATCCAAACATATTTATGGGTAAAAATATCAGATTTATATTTTGTGAGGTAAAAAATCTAAAAATTACTATATTAATTTCGAGAAGTTATGATAAAAATCCAAAAAACTAAAAAAAAAATACTATATTAGTTTCGGATAATTATGATAAAAATCTAAAAAAAAATTAATCATATTTATATTTTTTGGTAAAAAAATCTAAGAATTACTATATCAATTTCGAGTATTTATGATGAAAAAAATATACTATATTAATTTCTGATATTTATGATAAAAATTTAAAATAATCTAATAAAAATATTTATGAGGATAAAAAATCAGATTTGTATTTTTTTGATTGTTTGTAGAATAAAAAAAAAATCTAAAAACTACTATATTAATTAAAATCCGGAAATAATATTTATATTTTTGTGTATCTAAAAAAAATATATCTCTGTATAACAACTATGTTTGTACTTGATATTTCCAAATCAATATTTCTTTTTGTGAGATTTGTGGGTTTGGCCGCACTTTATACAAAAAGATTCCAACAAAATAATTTTTCTCTGCAGGTTGCATTCTTCGGCTAGGGTTTTGTTTTGTAGTTTTTTAAATGTTTGCATTAGTTTTATTATTCATCTTTCTGATGCTTCTCTTTCTCTTTGCAGAAACAACATCACGTGAACTTTCCTTTTAACTAAAAAAGTACGTGATGCATGCAATAATGTCGGATATCCGAACGGGTTGTGAATTGAGTTTTGATTTGTTTAATTAGTCTCTTTCATATGAATATTTTAAAATTTGTATTCATTAAAGTTTTACCAATTTATTGCTTTATAGTTTCTTTTATGTATTTGTAAATGTGAGCAAAAAACTAAAAATTATGAATTTATCTCTAATTATCTTTGCTTTTTTTGATTTTTTACGTATAATGGCTAAATGTTGGGAAGGTAGAGATATTTACCAAAAAATGTTTAAGAATATGCTCATGAAGTTGTTGATTTGCAGATCCATGAATTGTCAATGGAAATTTTGCTGAAGAAGTTGCAAAATGCTGGGTAACTCAATCAAGGTTAGAATCATATTTTTTGAATATTTTACTTCCTTTTTATTTTGCTTGGAGTTGTATGTTTGAAAAGCATATAGTTACTTGCATATTTATGGGGTATTCATTAGATATCTGTGATGAGAAACATAAAAACAAACCTAGATATCTAAGCCACAGAAATTATTCACCACAAAAACTCTATGCCACGCGTACTTAAATTCATTATATCATCTTAAAGGTCTTAAAACATTTGGTAATCCTAAAGTTTTCAAATAATTCATGGTAAAATAATAATAGACGGTTTATTTGCGGTAAAAAATCCATATAGATATTAATTTCGGAGGATAGAATTTTTTTTAAATTAGTGTTAATGTTATCTTAAAAACTGATTAAAATGTTAAGTTAAATTTTCGAAATTAATATACGGATATTCTAAAATATATTTTATTTTTAGAATCATTGGCATATATATCCGGGTACTTAATACAGGAAAAAAATAACTAATTTTTGGGATAAAACTATGATATTCTAATCTTATGTGAAAGAAAAAAGAATAACTAATTTTTCGAAATTAAGGACCAAGACGTTCGGAAAAAGAAAAAGGAAAAAGAAATAAGTTTAATTTTTTGCTTTTCTTTTGTTTCTTCGAGAACTCTATTTATATGCATTTTTTTTATTCTTTTTACTGGTTTACATTATTTATCTGTTTCTTGCATCTTGCAGAAAGGTGAAACTGTTTATCATTTCTCGGCAATTGAATAAAAATGGAAATCAATGGAAAGATAGAGGAGTTGAAGCTATTTTGAACAAAAAAGAGATGGATAAAATTCGGTTAGTAATGAGACAACCTAAGACACTTCTGCTGCTAATCATCTAGGTTTGTTTTTGTGTTTCCCTTTTTGTTTTTCTAAATTAGTTTCCTGTGTTTTTTTTTTTTTTTTTTAATGGTTTCGATTTGTGAGATTTGATTCAGAGTTTTTGTGATTTTATTTATAGTGCTACGCACCTAAAAAAAGATTACATCGTGAATTCAAAACATGGGTGTTTGTATTAGCATTCATTGACATCATTTGTGATCTTTTTTTGTATTAGTATTTTTGCTCCACGAAGTTTTGGGAAATAGTATGTCAATTGATGGGTAACATCGCCACTGATTATATTCTTTCTCAAGATACATGTGCCATCACTACCCGGCTTTTAATACGACTAAAAATCTATGTTGAGGCCTTCTACGTGGGCTTTATCCACCTTATGTCGTGGAGATCTATCATTAGTGCAGTACCATTTGATGAATTGAGCAGGTGAGGGGAAAGTTGTTTGGAGGGTTTTTTTCCTGGTATTAAGGTGGTGCTTAACTTTATTAATTATTACTTTATCTTCTAGATGTTTTTTTTTCACTATTATCTTTGCCAGTTCTTTAGCACCTTATTTATTCAGAGGGAACCATGGGCATAGTGAGCCGGGACTTTTAGGAAGACAGAAGAAAACAAGGACTTTGTTAAATTTATCCGCAATATTATCAAGTTTTGTTTTCTGAGATAACCTTCACAGCCATTTGGTAGGCTCGGAAAAGATACCTACTACTATGTATACTGCAAGTGCACAGTGTCTATTGCAGTGTGGCAAATACAAAGTCTAACCACGAGACTTGGTGAGTGTGTTGAAGTTTTTGCTCTTTCTAAACCGATTTAAATAAAAGTAACCAAAAGAGTTTGTTTTGTCGCACGACTAAATGATTTTTTTAAGTGACCTAAATAATAAAAGTAAATAGAAGAAAATAACACAAGGTGTAAACACCAGAGAATGAGGATACTAGAGCTTTCAAATCCACTACTAACCTACAATATGCATTTAATTTATGATGTTATTCTTGTTCTTTATAGCAGATTCAAGTTTAACTTGTATCTAAGGTGTTTCTCCAATGGATAAATTAATCACAACTAAAATATTTCTCCAAAGCATTAACTGTCTATTTACAGCACAACTAATCTAAGGATCAATAGTATTTTTAAGCATGAGTTAAAGATAATCAACATAGTGATATTCTAACTACAATGGATACATGGCATACATTGTGAGAGCAAAATATTGACAAACTTGGATTAAATTATATCTTAAACAATTTCAAACATTCAAGAACAACTCACAAAGTATGAATGACATATCAAGAGGCTAGAGCTTCATCTAAACTCTAGCAAAGAGTTTTAGAACATAATGAAATTAAGAACAGAAAGTGAAACTACAATGGTTGCTGCACCTCCAATCCCCAGCGCCCCGTTTCAATTACAATTGCTCCCCTTTTATACAAAATTCTCCCCTTTACTAATTTCAGCCGAATAGAAAATTAGTATTCTTCAAATGTCCCACGCTTTGCTGTCGAATTCCTCCCACGGTTTTATTTTTTTATTTAGTTCATGTTCAGTGCCATCATTTCCTTCACGTGCTCGTGTCCATGAGCTCATTAAAACCCTCATCGATTTCGCATGCCTTCACGTTCTTCTGTTTCTAATGTACTCACACGCTGCCCATGTGATGCTTCTTTCTTTCTCATGCCACTTTATTCTTCTTCCCACGTGACGTCCCTTTTTCCTATTGTCACTCCTCCTCGCCATTGCTCCACGCTCGTAAAAAGCTCCTCCTATAGTTTCTACCACGAGCCGTCTCTTCGTCCCCACTTTTCTTCTTTCTCCATCCATGACTCCACGTGCTTCTCCCACGCACGTCTCTTTCCTCCCACTACTTTTCTTCTCCGCCCACCTTATTTCTCTCTTTGTCGTCTTGCTGTCGTTTTTTCTTCTTTCCTCCTCCCACGTTCTCACTTTCTTTCCACTTTCAAAGTCGTCCTTTTCTTCTCTTCCTCCCACCCACTTTGTGTCCCTTCCACTGCTTTTGTTCTTTTCTTTAATGGGTTACATCAATATTAAATGAAATTCAAAATGGTTTTAATAAACAAAACAAAGGTAGGGGCGAGTGTGGGGTTTAGATGATGGAGGAGTGTTTGGCTAGGACAAAATGAAGGGGTAGACAAACTCAGTGGTGTGACGACTTCTAATTTGGATGCTTCTATAATCGAATCGGTCTTATTTTATGCTCTTTTGACTCCTCAATTCTTCAAAGCTTTATTTAGTACTTAAAAACACAAATTTAATTAGTATATGAATTTATTCTTGAAAACAAAGAAAACAAGGAATCTGGGATAATATATGATTTTAAAGCGCAAAAGATAAGTTAAATGCCAATAAAGAGGGTATAGAAATATGCACTTTTCGGCACTCATCACCATTGAATTTAGGTTTTGTTAATCACTAGCAGAAATTTTGAATTATTAATTTTAAAAATTCTGGACATATTTTGGTCCAGTAATGTTTATATTTCAAGTAAATTTTTTGGAACTTTGATCCTGCTTCAGTGTTCCATTTTAGTTTTTGTAGGAATATTGCACAGTCAAAATGTATTTCTCTAGCTCTGGGATGAACTGATAAACTATTATAATACAACAAGAATCATTTAGAAAATTCTTTGGTTGTCACCCGAGTTTAACTATGTGACCTTCTCAACTGCAATAGCATGGGCTAGAAGAAATCAAGAATACTTAACTATACTTAACTTACAGATGTAATCAAGAGATAAATACTTCGTCATCATTTTCCCAATCTATTTTTTCCGTAAGATAATTGATTAATGTTGCAACGAAATAACTAATTAACTAATTAATCTCGATCCATGTTTGAAGTTATTTCAAGTAGATGTTTGCAAAAATTAATATTGTTTCTTTAATTACTTTCCAAATCAAGCTAATTTAGACTAACGTGTCTTAGTGTTGCAATATTTAGGGCAAGATCGATTATGTTTTTTGGTTTTTTTGCAAAATTCAATTCCAAGAAACATCAATTTTACGTGGACGCCCAATCCCAAGCGTTAAAAAGTAGGTCCCTGCTGTCTTTCTCTCACAATAATAATTTCAAGAGAAAATATAGGGATACAAAACAATTTCGTTAAAGAAAAAAATTGCATATATGATTCAGAATGCAAGTATATGATTTCTGATGAAAGATATATCAGTGCATTTCCTTCATTACGACTTCTTGAATAATTCTGAACGTAAGTATATGATTTCCTAAGAAATATATATCAGTGCATTTTATTGATTACGACTTCTTCAACGGGGAGAAATTCATATGCATTGCACTATTTATAGTTTGCAATCTATTGTATATTGATATCATGTGTCTTTTTAGTATCTCTAATATAACTAGGTACAACTATATAACTAGCGTGATTTTTTAACGAGCAGTTGAGTTGGCTGCTTGATTCCTAATGTAAGTATGTGATTTCAGAATAAAGATATGTCAATGTAATTCCTTGATTACATTTTAGTTAAAGGGAAACACTTCATATGCTTTACACTATTTAAAGTTGGAAATTTATTTTATATTAATATCATGTTTCTTTTTAGTGTCTCTAATATCATACATTGAATCTACTATATCGTAGGAGTGCTTTTTTATTTAACTACAAGAAATTGGAGCACTGATATATCTTTCTTCGACGGGAAGCACTCCATATGATTTTCACTTCTTAGAGTTGGCAATCACTTTTATATTAATATCATTATTTTATTGTCTCTAATATCAGGTATTGTTATTACTATACAGTGACTGTGATTTTCAATTAACCAAATCGAGTTGAGTTGCTGCTTGATTCTTAACGCAAGTATATGATTTCAGATTACATCTTCTTCGACGGGAAGCACTTCATATGCTTTGCACTATTTAGAGTTGGTTAATCTATTTTATATTGATATACCATTTATTTAGTTTATCTAATATAACAATCGATACAACTAAATAACGGGTGTAATTTTTCATTTAATTACAGAGAGTTGGAGACTGAAATAGTAATTGAGTTGGTCGTTTGATTCTTGATGCAAATATATGAATTATGAATAAAGATATATTAGTGCATTCCTTGGTTACATCATCTTTGACGAAAAGCACTTCATATGCTTTGCACTGTTATTTAGAGCTATCAATATATTTTATATTGATATCATGTTTTTTTAGTGTCTCTAATATCAGATATTGATACCTATAGTGAGTGCGATTTTTCTTTTGACTACAAGATGTTGGAGCCTAGAAATACAGTTTTGAGTTGTTCGCTTGATTCTTAACGCAAGTATATGATTCTGAAGAAAGATATATCAGTGCATTTCCTTGATTATCACTTCGACGGGAAGCACTTCACATGCGTTGCACTATTTAAAGCTGGCTATCTATTTAATATTAATATAGTATGTTATTCGGTGTCTTTAATTTCAGATATTAGTACAACTATATAGCGAATGTGATTTTTCATTTAACTATCAATAGTACGGATGTTGACAATGTAATGAGCTATTGACTGATTTCAAAGGTGATATAATTTTTCAAAATTTTAATAAGATTTCTTAATCTTTAAAACTTTAAACGATGCGTAGTTTGTGAATTTGGTTCCCGTTGTTAATTTACAAAATGAAAAAGAATTACAGTGCAGTTGTTTATTTGACCGCTTTATGGACGGGTGCGGGGCGAAGCCCCGCTTCACCAAATGGATGCTAGTTCCCATCACACCCGGTGCGTAGCACGGGTTACATGCTAGTTCAAGTAAAAAGTTAATAAATAGATACTGGATTTCAAGATCTGAACTTGTACATATATATTATAGAGACCCTTCTAATTAGGGTAATTTGGTTAAGATTGTTGTAAGAAACAACTATGATAGTAGGTCATCTACTCTATCGGGTAGAGGTGTAAAATGTGTCGGCCCAGCACAGCACAGCCTACTAAATCATGTGCTATGTGACGTGTTGTGCTGTGCCGGATATTATAACGTGCCATGTTGTGCCCTGCTAGAAGGCGTGCTGGACTGGGATATGCTAGAAAAATAAACGTGGTGTGCCGGGCACATTTATTTTATGTTTTCCAATATAAATATTATGAAAATAAGTCAACAAAACGGTGATAAAATGTCAATAATTGGCTAGAATAAAGGTTTTATAATTGAAATATACACAAAATGTGATGTATTTGCCATGTTTTGTAGTATTTTATACATATTATGACGTGATTTCTTAACGTGTTGTGTTGTGTCGTTCCACATGCTAATCCGTGCCGCGTGCTGTGCTGGGCTATTGTGCCAATTAGTGAAACCTAGCACGTCCCATTTAACTAACGTTATATGCCGTGCTGGGATGGGTTGTGCTCAAATTTTAGCATGATGTGCTAGGATGTGCTCGTGCTGGCACATTCCAATTTACACCTCTACGATATTGGGTATTAACTATCGGAGTATATAGTAGCATTTGGAGTAATAAATCTCATATCATTGAGTCTTGACATGTGATTTTTACTAACAAAACATATGAATTATATGTACATGAGATATACTTACAGTTGTTCGAAGGTTAATATGAATTGAAGTTGTGTCACATTTTTCTGCCTGCATATGTAAATCATTTCCTCCTTTTGTTGCTATCAGCGCACTCTGCACTCATACTTCAGGATTAATTTTTACCTGGAGTTGATGACATAGGTTCAGTGACATTCAAAGGTTCCACCTGTTCAATGTCAATATAAACTGTGTACTATGGTAAGTTTTTTTCCCAAAAGTGTATCTGGAATGACCTGTTTTGGCTAGTGTATCTCGCAGTTTCCGATTTTCTTGCAGATTTTTAGCCATTTGAGGGTTTATTTTTATTTATTTTTCTATTCCTCCACAAATTATTCTTAAAATTAAACCATAAAATAATTTCAGATAAAAATTAATCACAATTTAAGACTCTGTTCCTAAATCAGTGTTTGTTTTGAAGAGTTAAAAAAGATTAGCAGCTTTCTTCTGTGAAGTTTCCCAGATTCATTACCCACAAACAAACTACGAACCCTATGTTTATCAAAGCAGAATCAACAAAAAACAGTTAGAAACTTTCATAATTTGGAGAAACCTTCAAAATCTCTATTAGCGATTCATGAACCCAATATGTAGCGCCCCCTAAGCTAGCAGCTGACTAAACCAAGAATTTAACTAAATAAAGAGGCACTAACAAATCTAAATCAAATATTTAAACTATAAGAAAGAAGTTCTAAACAAAGATTAACCCGAATCTAAACCCACTCTGTAATAAATACAAGAACTCCTCTCATGTAATATATATACAATAGTGATTTGGTTTACAAAGATTATACAACAAAATAAACCTATCAGAATATATAAACAAATAGCAAAGTTAACTTCTCGAAGCTTTCGCTGCGCAACTCTGCTCTGTCACTGAAACTGAAATGGGGAATAATTAACATTTAACTTCTAAGTAATCCTATGCAGATTTGGAAAACATTACATGTTTTCCCAAACATCAGAAGACAACATAACCACTGAAATAAACAATCATGTATATGGACCTAAACTCCTCCTTTAGTTTCTGCGGTGACATTTACACACCTTATAATTTATGTGGTGACATTTACACACCGTAATACTGAAAACGTAAAGCAATCTGTGGGTGAAATATAGACCCGTAATATTGATGGCAATTCCACACCGATTATTAATATTGCGATGTATCGCCCTATCCATAAGAATATGAAGGAGCGTATCCAATATACCATAGATGGAAATTCTCATTTCCCAAAGACAATCATAAAGATAAACAAAGCAAGGAATATGCGAATAGACAATGCAATTAAAGAATAGACAATGCATGAGTTTATAAAACAAAGACTTTCATAAAAGAAATAACAATGATTACAAAACTGTTAAATGCATTCCCACACCTTTTTGATGACCAGCCACGCCTACCTCGAGATCCACAATACCTCGGTTCATTCTTTGAATCGCTCGTTGTTAATAGAATATAACTGATAATCAAACAAGCACTCTAAGAGATTAGCCGAACAGGCTCACACAAGGCTCATACAATTCTATCTAATGGTTCTAAGCCCATTATGGTATCTTATTATCTATCTTTAGTATAAGTAAGAGTTTACTAAACCGATTAGATTGATTCTATAGTCCGTAGCTAAGTCTTGTGAATATCTACAACTTTGTAGAAGAAGCCAAAGGTCAATTCGGACCATAAGGGTCCAATACATCAGAATAGGAAAACTATACCTAAGCCCAAGTCCACTAAACAAGACCATTACACAAAGCCTGGTCCAATAGAGTCAATTAACATTCACTAACGGTCAACGTATGGTCAATGAAGTCACCTAACGGTCAACGTCCAAAGTCAGGGTCAAGGTCAAGTCAAAGTATGGTCAATAGTCAACTAGAACCGGTCAACTCAGTCAAGGTCTGGTTTATTGAGTCAACTCAGGGTTAGACTGATTCAACTCAGTCAGAATATCTTAAGTCAAGTGGTCAAATCAGTCAGACATCTGGATGATAAAAGGATTCAGGCAAAGGCCAAAGAACATGATAACTAAAGCGTCAAAATACTCAACTCAGGCTAACATTGTCTAAATGACTAACTTCTATTTCATCTCTAAACACACTTCTACAACATTAGTTCAATATCCAATAGCTCTTTCATTCAACTCAGATTCAAACTCCTAACTATAATCTAATCCCTCTTAACCTATAATGACATCGCAACTCCAGCTCCCAGCAATCATACATTACAGTTTCATCCATCATCCACGGTCTGCATCTTCATACTTCTCAACATCGTCAGCTGTACTTCTAACTCCGCAGCACCACAACACTCTGCAGGTTTTCTTTCATTTTCATAACCTGGTCAAACACCCTTTATTCCTGTAAAGCTCAGCTTTCGCCACAATTGCAAGAATCCATCACCAGATTTCACTTGAAACTCTCATTCAGATATTATCATACAACCACGACCATTTCAGAACCTCCAACTAAGGTTCACATGTTTCATTAGCAACTGCAATACGAATCCCATCATTTATTTTCCCTCATCACCTTTGCAAAACCTAAATATTCATCTACACTTCAACTCAGAAAATTCCTTCATCCATTAGTATCAATCTAATTTCTCATCCCCTGTAATTATCCAACCACACTCAACATCCGTCTCTTGACCCAATTAAGCACAATCTTAAAACTATCAGCAATTCATCACTTTCATGAACTGCCACTTAACTCTGCCACAGTCATAACCCAATTCATTACATACTCATTACTCCTTGCACTTCAGTTAAAATCACCACCATCTGCTCATAATTAATTTCTTTGATAACTGGACTTCATTCACCTTCTGATTCTTTTTTTTGAACTTCTTATGAAGTCCTAATTCTTTGGTTCAATCATCAGAACAACTCAACAACAACAACTAAACAACAACCCTTTTCTCATTAATTTATCATTACTTCTATTCTCTACAAAACCCTGAATTAATAGCTTAACCTCTATTTAATTTATCTTCAATTCAATAAAACCCCAACTTGTAATTCAAATTCCTAAAGAACTCAAAATTAAACCTTATACAATCCTCTACACCCTAATTAACAACAAACCCATGAAATATAACACCAAAACAAACTTAATTTCACAAAGGAAATCAAACATAAACCCTAATTAAATCTCTAATTTACCTTTTTCCCGATTGATTCATCAACAAAACGGCTTCAGATCTTCAATTCATCACCAAAACAATATGCTTCTCTTGTTCACTTCATAACCTCAACCACCTTTACTCAATTCATCTTCTTCATCTTCAGAACACCAATCGAAACTACAAAACCTAATTTCGACTCTCTGATTCGAACCCCAGTTGTTCTACTTTTAAATTAATGACCACCCCATCTTCTCAATCATTTATCAGTACTATCAGTTGATTTCCCTTAATCAATTCTTACTTAAACTCTCACAGAAATTCGGTGAAGAAGAACAGAGGAGGAAAAGAAAATGAAAGAAGAAAGAAGAATAAGAGAAAATGAGAGTTTATCCTCTCAATACGTGTAGATAGGGCCGACCAATATTATAAAGGCACCCGAGAATTTGATAAGGGGAAAACAAGTCGGTTAACGTTTCTCTTCGAATAATTCTGATAATATCTTCTTCGTCCGATATCCGAATGACACGTTCGAGTAGTCTATTCCACGTAACTTTTCGAGATCTATCTAACGATACTAGTTTCGTATCTAAATCGTCATTAGATTAATTCTTATTAATTAACGCCCGTGTTAAACTAATTGAGTTATTAACGGCTAAAATGTCACTTGATCATCTCTTGACCGGTCTAACAGCGTTGACGAGCTTGAGGGTCACTACAATCTCCCCACCTTTAAATATTTTCGTCCTCGAAAATCGAACTGTCTTCTAGTCTTGAAAACTCCCCACCTTTAAGAGAAATACTATCTCTTGACTAAGCACAACCAATAAGAAATAAAGCAAAAACTTAAATGGTTTCTACAACTAAAATTTGTAGTTCTAGGTTGAACTATGCTGATTTTAAATTCTATCAAATAGGGAAGTCTAAGTTTCTTAAACTAATTTCCATTTTATGAGATATCTGTCTCTAGCTTCAGGGAAGAATCCTACAAATCTTTCTAAGTAAGATTACATCTATCGGCTTCCAAAGGAATTACAACAAATTTCTATGATCGGTCATCTCTGAATGCAGTTTCCCTGTCAAGGTTGCTAATCCCAACAATGCCTTCCTACGAACAGAGAAAACACAACCTTCACTATTCTCCAGTGCTAGATTAATCTATCAAGATTAATTAAGTTTTAACTTATTATGACTAATTCATCTCTAAATTTACTTTATAATTATTATTTTTTTAAACAAATAAAAAATAATATTTTATCTCTTTTTTTTTAATAAATTATACATCATTTTAAATAATTTAATCATCAAAATTTATCTCTTTTTTTTATTTTTATTTTTTTATTATCATTATTATTATTCATTTATTTTAATCAAATCGAATTTTAGCTCCAAATATTATCTATTATAAATTTACTACCATTTTAATTACTCAAACACCATTATCAACTGGGTTATTACTTTCATTATTATTAAGTCGTTTGTCCCATTGATACACTAAGTAAATAAAATTTTGCATTCACGTAAAGGTGGATATAATAGATTTTATTTTTTCATATTAAATCCGTATTATTTTTCTTGTTATAAATTGGTGTTGACAAATTAATACGATTTAGATACATAAAATTATAATATATTCTAGTAGTCTTTAAATTTTGCTAATGATGTGAAGTATCATATATATTAATAAACGGATTTATTTTATTTGAATTCTAATATCATACTAAACATCTGAATATTATTCCTACTACTTTATGTATATTGGTTCCATTTTATAAATTTCTGGATCATTTGTTAGACTAAAGATAATTTGTACTTTAGTTTAATTTACAAAACTTATTTGTAGATAAGCGTAAATAATTTCCGTAGTTATTTAATCACAATTATTATTTCTATCGTTATATATCTTTAGTGAGATTTTAATTAAGTTTAAGTTCAATATATTACTAATTAATAAATGTTAACATTACTTATCAAAATTATCACATTTATTAGGCTTTACGATTACCATGATAATATTTTATTATTATTAACATTGGTGGTTGAACTGTCATTCATTGATCTTTCAATTATTATGAAGTTCCAGGAATATTGTTAACATTTATGTGATTATAAATTGTCGATTTCTATATATAAGTCAGGGTATTCAATAAATTTTATATAGCTTTCAAGATTTATCAATAATATTAATCCTTGTTTTTATAATATTAAATTGTCTACGTGTTCATACTTTTTAGATTAATTATTATCAAATCCTCATTAGCTACAGCTATTGGTGTACCCTACAATTTTTACTTCAATACATAAACAAACAATCAATAAACAAATCAATCGATCAGATAAATCTTTTAATTATTGGTAGCTTTTAGTGATTAAGATTTATCTCACAACCCAACCCAGTTCTAAACTAATCTAGTTCACTTACTGGAACTGGCTATTTCTATATTTTCCCATATAAGATCTAATAGTAAGCACTGATACCAACTTTGTAGCGCCCCCTAAGCTAGCAGCTGACTAAACCAAGAATTTAACTAAATAAAGAGGCACTAACGAATCTAAATCAAATATTTAAACTATAAGAAAGAAGTTCTAAACAAAGATTAACCCGAATCTAAACCCACTATGTAATAAATACAAGAACTCCTCTCATGTAATATATATATACAATAGTGATTTGGTTTACAAAGATTATACAACAAAATAAACCTATCAGCATATATAAACAAATAGCAAAGTTAACTTCTCGAAGCTTTCGCTGCGCAAATCTGCTCTGTCACTGAAACTGAAATGGGGAATAATTAACATTTAACTTCTAAGTAATCCTATGCAGATTTGGAAAACAGATTTGGAAAACATTACATGTTTTCCCAAACATCAGAAGACAACATAACCACTGAAATAAACAATCATGTATATGGACCTAAACTCCTCCTTTAGTTTCTTCGGTGACATTTACACACCTTATAATTTATGTGGTGACATTTAAACACCGTAATACTGAAAACGTAAAGCAATCTGTGGGTGAAATATAGACCCGTAATATTGATGCCAATTCCACACCGATTATTAATATTGCGGTGTATCGCCCTAGCCTTAAGAATATGAAGGAGCGTATCCAATATACCATAGATGGAAATTCTAATTTCCCAAAGACAATCATAAAGATAAACAAAGCAAGGAATATGCGAATAGACAATGCATGAGTTTATAAAACAAAGACTTTCATAAAAGAAATAACAATGATTACAAAACTGTTAAATGAATTCCCACACCTTTTTGATGACCAGCCATGCCTACCTCGAGATCCACAATCCCCCGATTCATTCTTTGAATCGCTCGTTGTTAATAGAATCTAACTGATAATCAAACAAGCACTCTAAGAGATTAGTCAAAAAGGCTCACACAAGGCTCATACAATTCTATCTAATGGTTCTAAGCCCATTATGGTATCTTATTATCTATCTTTAATATAAGTAAGAGTTTACTAAACCGATTAGATTGATTCTATAGTCCGTAGCTAAGTCTTGTGAATATCTACAACTTTGTAGAAGAAGCCAAAGGTCAATTCGGACCATAAGGGTCCAATACATCAGAATAGGAAAACTATACCTAAGCCCAAGTCCACTAAACAAGACCATTACACAAAGCCTGGTCTAATAGAGTCAATTAACATTCACTAACGGTCAACGTCTGGTCAATGAAGTCACCTAATGGTCAACGTCCAAAGTCAGGGTCAAGGTCAAGTCAAAGTATGGTCAATAGTCAACTAGAACCGGTCAACTCAGTCAAGGTCTGGTTTATTGAGTCAACTCTGGGTTAGACTGATTCAACTCAGTCAGAATATCTTAAGTCAAGTGGTCAAATCAGTCATACATCTGGCTGATAAAAGGATTCAGGCAAAGGCCAAAGAACATGATAACTAAAGTGTCAAAATACTCAACTCAGGCTAACATTGTCTAAATGACTAACTTCTATTTCATCTCTAAACACACTTCTACAACATTAGTTCGATATCCAACAACTCTTGCATTCAACTCAGATTCAAACTCCTAACTAAAATCTAATCCCTCTTAACCTATAATGACATCGCAACTCCATCTCCCAACAATCATACATTACAGTTTCATCCATCATCCACGGTCTTCATCTTCATACTTCTCAACATCGTCAGTTGTACTTCTAACTCCGCAGCACCACAAAACTCTGCAGGTTTTCTTTCATTTTCATAACCTGGTCAAACACCCTTTATTCTTGTAAAGCTCAGCTTTCGCCACAATTGCAAGAATCCATCACCATATTTCACTTGAAACTCTCATTCATATATTATCATACAACCACGACCATTTCAGAACCTCTAACTCAGGTTCACATGTTTCATTATCACCTGCAATACGAATCCCAATTAAGCACTATCTTAAAACTATCAACAATTCATCACTTTCATGAACTGCCACTTAACTCTGCCACAATCATAACCCAATTCATTACATACTCATTACTCCTTGCACTTCAGTTAAAATCACCACCATCTGCTCATAATCAATTTCTTTGATAACTGAACTTCATTCACCTTCTGATTCTTTTTTTTTTGAACTTCTTATGAAGTCCTAATTCTTTGGTTGAATCATCAGAACAACTCAACAACAACAACTAAACAACAACCCTTTTCTCATTCGTTTATCATTAATTCTATTCACTAAAAAACCCTGAATTAATAGCTTAACCTCTATCTAATTCATCTTCAATTCAATAAAACCCCAACTTGTAATTCAAGTTCCTAAAGAACTCAAAATTAAACCTTATACATCCTTACACCCTAATTAACAACAAACCCATGAAAGATAACACCAAAACAAACTTAATTTCACAAAGGAAATCAAACATAAACCCTAATTAAATCTCTGATTTACCTTTTTCCCGATTGATTCATCAATAAAACGGCTTCATATCTTCAATTCATCACCAAAACAATATGCTTCTCTTGTTCACTTCATAACCTCAACCACCTTTACTCAATTCATCTTCTTCATCTTCAGAACACCAATCGAAACTACAAAACCTAATTTCGACTCTCTGATTCGAACCTCAGTTGTTCTACTTCTAAATTAATGACCACCCCATCTTCTCAATCATCTATCAGTACTATCAGTTGATTTCCCTCAATCAATTCTTACTTAAACTCTCACAGAAATTCGGTGAAGAAGAACAGAGGAGGAAAAGAAAAGGAAAGAAGAATGAATAAGAAGGAAAAGAGAAAATGAGAGTTTATCCACTCAATACGTGTAGATAGGGCCGACCAATATTATAAAGGCACCCGAGAATTTGATAAGGGAAAAAAAAGTCGGTTAACGTTTCTCTTCGAATAATTCTGATAATATCTTCTTCTTCCGATATCCGAATGACACGTTCGAGTAGTCTATTCCACGTAACTTTTCGAGATCTATCTAACGATACTAGTTTCGTATCTAAATCGTCATTAGATTAATTCTTATTAATTAACTCCCGTGTTAAACTAATCGAGTTATTAACGGCTAAAATGTCACTTGATCATCTCTTGACCGGTCTAACAGCGTTGACGAGCTTGAGGGTCACTACACAATAAACCATACAGAATATCGACTTCGTAATAAGGTATACCCATTTGCAACTGTTCGAATTTTCATGAGAACATAAACTCAAAAAAATAAAATAAAATTCAGATAAAATACAACAATTAACACTAAGTTGCTCTGTAAAAAATAAATAAAATACCTATGGGGAAGAACCCATGAATCACATGGGCGATGTGACCTTGCCGGAAATCGAGACCCAAAGATGTCTATGAGAGGAAAAAAAAGGTTAGATCTTTTTTCTCCCCTTCAAAACGTAAAATTCGAGTAATCAGGGGAAGGTGAAAAGTGAAAACAAGTGTTTGTGTTTATGGGAGACAAATGCAATAGCTGGATTTATCTATTCCTTAATGCATTTCGGGGTGGGGTCAAAAACAATGAATAACCTGAGCCGTAGATTTATGTCTTGCGAGATGACATCTGGACCACCACTTACATAGGCTAAGTTAGACAAATTGTGCTTTATACTCTTGAATGACAACTATTGACTCAAAATTAGATGACACATGAAATTTCTGAGTGTCAAAATGTACCATTTTATCATGCAGACAAATTATCAACTTCACCTCTGCAACTTGTGAATTGTGACATTTGGAGATCATAACCTACACAATCCAATTTTGGTTTTAGATATTATACTCTTTTTGTGGATGATTACTAAGTATCATTAGATCTATCCTATGAAGACCAAAAATGAAAGTATTGTTTGTTTCAAGTACTTCAAGACTCTAAATGAGAATATATTTTCAACAATAATCGAATCCGTTCAATGTGATGACGCATGTGTACTTGTCAAAGGAGATTTCAAAACCCTTCTTGATGCTTCTGGTATTACTGTGTGATGTTCTTATCCAAAAATACCTCAGCAGAATGGTGTTGCTCAAAGAAAAATCATACATATCACTAAAGTGGGTAATACAATTTTCCTTTGCTGCCTGCATACCAAAGGAATTTTGGATGGACTCCTTCATTACTACCACCTTTTTGATAAATAGAACTGAAAAAGCGGGGGTCTAACAACCACACCCAATATTTCGTTAGGAAATCTTTATGGACTAACTCCAATATAATTCCGAGAGAATCAACTAGACAGTCAGACTCAATCAAGAGTTATATATTTGTTTCTCAAAGTAATCAGCAAATAAAACAGATAAAATCTATGAGCATGTTTATTATGAGAAACAACTTGCACGGTACCAAAGCAAAATGTTCAAGTGTCAATTAATTTCAATCAACAACCAAAGGTTGGATTTACTAATTTATCGAACTACGCACAACCTATGATATTTTAATTATATAAACAAATATAATTGTAGCGCCCCCTAAGCTAGCAGCTGACTAATCCAAGAGATTAGCTAAATATAGAGGCAAGAAAATCTAAAACATGCACTTAAGCATTCAATTAAGAAATGCGATACATAACTTAACCCAAAACTAACCTCTCTCAGAAATATATATACAAGATCTTCTCTCAAATGATACATATATAATAGTCATTTGGTTTTCAAATAAAATATACAAGATAATAAACATAACAGAAGTTAATCAACTAGCGAAGTCAACCCTTGAAGCTTTCGATGCGCAACTCTGATCTGTCACAGAAACTGAAGTGGGAATAATTAACATTTAACTTCTACGTAATCATAGGCAAGAATTGGAAAACAATACATGTTTTTCCGAAACATTAAACAATGACTAAGTCACTGAAATAATCATACATGTATATGGAACAAACTCCTTCGTCAAACAATGTACTAATATGGTTGTAAATTCCTAACCGACAATTCACACCTATTTAGCTATGGATGCCACCAAGACCATGGTGACCAACTCTAAACAATAGAAGCTGAATTAAAGTAGATATAAATGTGAAGGAGCGTATCCTATATACCACAAGTGGAAATTCTCATTTCCCATAACAATTCATATTGACAACAACATATTACAAGTCCTTTCCAAATCGTGGAAAGATTCACAGAATTAATAAAATTATCATAATGCATTTTAAATAAAGCATGGAATGCACGGACAGACAATGCATGAGTTTGTTAAGAATAAACTTTTATAAAAGCAACAATAATGAATACAAAAGATTCAAACGCATTCCCACACCTTTTGATGACAAGCCACGCCTACCTCGAGATTCATGATCCACTGGTTCATTCTTTGAGTCGATCGTTGTTAATAACGTAACTAACTGTTAATCACACAAGAAGTCTAAGAATCTAGCCAAAATGGCTCATAAAAGAATCATATAGTTCCATCTCACAATTGTTGGCCCATTTATGATTCTACACCTTTTCATTATCTATTATTAGCAAATCTAAGGTTTACTAATTCAATTAGGTTGGTTCTATAATCTATTAGCTAAGTCTTATGAATGTGTACAACTTTGTAGAAGAAGCCAAAGGTCAATTCGGACCACAAGAGGTCCAAAACATCTAATTAAGAAAACTTCCCTAAGCCCAAGTCCCACCAAACCAGCCCATTAACTAAGTTTCAGTCCAACCGAGTCAACTAATAGTCTCTAACGGTCAAAAGTCAACTAATAGTCAACAAGTCAAAGTTCAAAATGCAGTCAAAGGTTAAGTCAACTGTTCAGGTCTCTGAGTCAAATTGGTCAAAAGAATCAACTCAGTCAATTAGGTGAACCGACTCAGTCAGATATCTGAGTCAGGGACAAGTTAGGTCAGTCAGGTTCTGACTTAAACTGAATACACACTGGCCTGAGCCATTGCACATGCCAAAACCCTGCTGCACCTATAATGGTGTAACATTAAACTCTTAACTCTACAACACCAACTCAAGTTCAACTTCAAACTAAAATACATCAATTGAATCATTCAAATAAACTTCGAATTCCAATTACAATGCAACTAAGTTTACCTGCAATTGCAGTAGCAGCAGGCTTTCAGAGAGACTATCCAACTCTGATTCTACACATCAATCCTAAACAACTTCTACTCTCCCAACTCAAGGTACAACAATACTCTACACCTCCAGTTGCATCTTCACAAGAAATACTCATTTAATCCATATCACAGACTGTCTTAAGTCCAATTACTTCATCCACTAGTAATCCATAATACTAGAACTACCACAAGCCATTCAGTTCAACCTCTATGAGTCACAGTAATTGTGACTTTGTTGTCACACCAACAACTTCAACAGAACGAAACGAAACCATTACCTTTCCTCTACAACAAACCTTTCCTTGTATTCAACAACATCACAATAGCTACCACATCAACTCAATATAACAGATCCAAAGCTTCAGTACCAACAACAACATGATTTCACATCTCAGCTTCAATACTCATACTTAAAGCTGAGCAAAACTCAACTGTAACACATATTTCTTTCTCTAATCTCAATTTCATATAACACACATTTACCACAATCATTACAACTTCATTCACACCCTGAATTTCATCTTCAAAACTGTAACCATCTACTTTATCTCTATCTCAATTCCATATAACAGTTCAATCAAGATTCCTTATTGATTCCATCTCTAACTCCAGTTCCATACAACCCAGACCTCAATAACTCTGCACCTTCACCATTCACTAATGTCCCATGCATCTTCAACATCACAGAAAACACCAATACCATCAACAACTCAACTTAACTCAACTCCAAAAAAATATTCATCCACACCAACAACTTCTACGGTTCAAACATATATTCCTCAACTGTAATTCATCATATAAACTTAATCAACAACTGAAATTCCACACACACATCTTAATTACAGGCTCAATCAACAATCTCATAAACTCAGGATTGAAATAAATAACATACCAAATTACTATGAAGAACAGTTACCTCATTCCAGGAATACCCAACTCTTCTTAAGACAACAACCACCTACCAGTTCTATTCAATTTCCACTAAGATCCCTAATTTATATTTTAAGAAGAACATAACATAAACCCTAAATAAATTCTTAATCCTCTTTTCCTAATTCAAGTTCACAGCATCAACCAAATCTTCAAATTGATTAAACCCACCTTTAACCTCTTCTTATCAATCCTTAATCGAATCTATGAAACCAATTTCGCTGAAACCCTAACTCACTAATTCATCACCGAACCATCTTCAAAACTTCAAATCAATGATATAATCATCTCCTTCATGTTCTATTCTTAAACCCAACTTTAATCAATCAATTACATACTCAATTTCTCATGAATCCTCCGTAAATTCATCTCACATAAACCCTAATTTATGATTTCACTTCAATCCATTGTTTCTTCTCAAGTTTCACAACAACACCTCCATCATTATCTAAGCGACGACATCAATCGACTCTCTCATTTGATTTCACACTCGCCTCTCAGAGCAGTAGCAGGAGAGCAGAGGAAAAGAAGAAAGAAGAAGAAGAAGAAAAGGAAGAGAAAAGAAGAATGAAGGAGGAAATAAGAGAAAGAAGATGACTTATCTTCACGACATGGAGATAAGGCCGACCCAATCTGTTGAGTCACCCACTCAGTTCAACACATGCATCCACAAGGATAATAACCCAAATTACTATTTTACCCTCTAAAAACAACTTGATAAATGTTATTCAATAATGCTGAAAATAAATAACACACACACTAGAAGTTTTGTTAACGAGGAAACCGCAAATTCAGAAAAACCCCGGGACCTAGTCCAAATTTGAACACAACAATGTATCAAGGTGCTATAGACTCTAGCCAACTACAACAAATCTCACATTGATTAAGGTACGATCGCATTATTTACGCCTCTGAATCCCAAAAGGACTCTACGCACTTGATTACCTTAGTTGATCTCAACCACAACTAAGAGTTGCTACGACCCAAAGTCGAAAACTTGATAAACAAATCTGTCTCCCATAATTTTTTTTATTCTGATAGTTAAATCTGTCTCCCACATAAATACCTATGAAGTTTTTGTCTTCTGTTTTTTGATAAATCAAGGTGAACATGAACCAATTAATAATCCGGTCATATATTCCCGAAGAACAGTCTAGACATATCAATCACCTCACAATAACATAACTATATGATAGTAGAACAAGTTATTATGGAATCACAAAGAATGAGACAAAGAGGTTTGTGATTACATTTTATATCTTTGTTTGTAAGGTAAAATTGCTCCTAACCCAAACACAGAATTTTGTGATGCTTTCGTTGGGAATCGATCGCTGCTTCAATCTTCAAGTAATTTCTGGAGAAAGGAGAAAGAGGGGGGTACCTGCAAAAAACCCTCCGATGCTAAAGTCAGAATAGGATTTTTCTAACAGGTATTTTTGGTATGAAGATTCCTTACCTTTTTGGTCGGGATTACCTCCCTTTATATGCTACTACTTTACCGTTTTATTTGATATAGGCATGAATTGCAGTTATTGTCCCTGCATGCCCGTTTTGGATGCAAGGGATAAATTCCCTGCATGACGTCCTGCCATGAATTCCCTGCATGACGCCCTTCTACGAATTCCCTGCATGCCTTCATGGTTAGAATTGAATTAGTTGTCATAAGCCCACAGTCGGGGCGTAGAAATCCGTTAGGCAAACAGATTGGGGCGGAATGATCAGGGGCTATGGAATGTAAACAACATCGAGTACCGCCAAATACTTAACCAAATAATTAATCGCCAATTAATCGGGAAATAATCGGATTCGGGAAAGATAATCGCCGATTAATCGTGAAATAATCGGCGATTGCCGTTGTGACTGGACGCCGACCATTTAATCGCCGACTAATCGTCACGTAATCGGACTGGAGTGATAATCGCGGATTAATCGTGAAATAATCTGCGATTGCCGCTGGGGTAGGCAGCCGGCATTAGCCGCCGGCATTGCTGATGTGGCATGGGGTGTTGATGTGTCATTCACCGGTTGGTTGTTGGCTGGTGACGTGGCACGCTTATGTGGAACTTGTGAGCCCATTTTTGGAGTTCTTTGCTCATGGGCTTATGGGTTGAGTATTTTCTTAGTGAGGCCTATCTTATCTTGTTGCATATGGGCTTGCACATGAAGCCTTTGTAGGTCCTAGTTAGCTAAATATGGCTAACCATGGAACACATCTTAAGCCCAATGAACCCTTCTTAGATAGTAGGACGAGCTTCGTAGGCCTAACTTTGCCCATTTCTTTGTGTAGAATATTAACGGTACAAACATCGCCCCCTCTTAATCCATAACCTGTTATGGTTTAAGAAGTTCGGGTTCCCCTTTGAGTTTGCACCTTTCTGGAGTGTTACAGAATTCGCCCTGGACGTGCTGCCCGAAGTGTTACGCAACTCGCCCCTAGGGAGGTGTTGATTTGATTGTGCTGAAGTGTTGTATATCTCTCCACCAGTATGTTTTGTGCCATGCTGCTCTATGCTCGCGCAGGGGTGCACCTCCCTGCTGCATTTTGCTTGCGCATGGAATGAAAAGTTGAGTTTTTCTGCTACCTTGGATTTGCGCAGGGGGCCAATCCTGCTATTCAAGATGCGCGCAGAATTTGAAATGTGTACATTTTCACGTGCTTGGACAGATGAAAATGTTCGCCACACTATCTACGATGCGTCAGAGACGTTGCTGACATCAAATTCGAACTGCACTGTTTTGTCATTTAGGGCTGACTGTGGATCCGATCATCCGCAGTAGCTTATAATTAACTCGATCAATATTGATAAAGTATGGAATACCAAAATAATGCTGAATTGAATTTCTGAATTGAAATAACAAGATAAATACTTACTGCTTAGAAAACAGCTGCGTCATTAAAACTTTTAAGTGGAAAACCCAGTGGGATAAAACCATCAAAAAGGAAAAAGAGTGAAGCACAGCAAGATTTGAATCTACTCCTAGTGATAGAACTTCTTCAAGTGGAACGAATTCCACGGCTTCCATGGCTTTGAATCCTCTTTTCCATTGAGTTTCCTCAAGTAGTAGGACCCTCGATATGCTGGCCTATCCACTATATATGGACCTTCCAAGTTTGCTCCAAGCTTCCCACAGTTTGGTTCCATCGTGGCCACTCGGGTTTTCTTCAAGACATATTCCCTTGGCTTGAATGACCGTTCTCTGACCTTGCGATCATATCCCAGCTTGATTGTCTGCTGGTATCTAACTATATTCAGCAGGGATGTTTCTCTCTGCTCTTCCAGTAACTCCTTATCTATATCCAGTAGGTTGTCGGTTTTCCCAGATTTGACAGCGCGAGTTTTGGTAGTCTTCAGCTGCACCTCGGTGGGTATGACTTCCTCCGTCCCATATGCCAATGTAAACGGTGAAAATCCAGTGGATCTTTTTGGGGTTGTTTGATAGGACCATAAGACTCTATGGAATTCCTCAGTCCATTTTCCCTTCTCCTTCTCCAGCCGTTTCTTGAGATTGTCCATAATAACGCGGTTGGTTGCTTCTGCCTACCCATTGCTCTGAGCATAGTATGGAGAGGAGAAATTGTGGCGAATATTCAGGCCCTTGCAGAAATCTTTGATCACTCCGGAATCAAATTGTTTCCCGTTGTCCGATATTATCGCGTCTGGGATTCCAAATCTGCAAACGATATTCTCCCATATGAATCTTTTCACATCATGTATGGTAACGTCTACCAGTGCCACCTCTTAGACCCATTTGGTGAAATAGTCGGTAGCGGCTAATACGAATCTGACGCCTCCGGGAGCTTTTGGAAGTGGTCCGACGATGTCCAATCCCCACATAGAGAATGGCCAGGGACTGAAAACTGGATGCAACTCGTTGGCTGGCCTTTTAGGAATTAGAGCGTGTTCTTGGCATGACACACATTTCTGTGAATATTCTTTAGCATCTCTCTGCATGTATGGCCAGAAATATCCATGGGTAAGTATCATGTGCGCGAGACTGCGCCCTCCAGAATGGCTTCCACAGATTCCCTCATGATCCTCTGCTAGAATCAGTTGTCCTTTCTCGGCTGATACACATCGCAAAAATGGCTCTAAAGCTACAGGTTTGCGGTATAACAGCCCTTCGATCATTGAGTATCTCCATGAATCCCTTTTCACCTCTGCAGAAAGTTTCTCATTTTCAGGGAGTTCTCCAGTTGTCAAGTATTGGATATAAGGTTGACGCCAGTCTGCACTATTTTCAACATGATCTCCTGGATTGTCTATCACTGGACTGTCAATATCCATATTAATGTCGATGTTATCCGTTTCTCCATGTACTGATGTAGCTGCCCTCTCGCCCCCACTAGCGTGTTTGAAATCCAAAACAAAATGGCTGTCGGAGATGCTAGGTAATTCTTGGAAATCTACTACCACGAATCTGGCGGTATCTGTTGGCACTGCGGAAGACAGATATGCTAAAGCATCTGCGTGCCTGTTCTCCAATCGCGGTCTTTGTCCAATAGAGAATCGGTCGAACTCATTTTCCATCTCTTTCATATGGTCCAAATACAATGCCATTCTCTCCTCCTTTGCTCTGTAGGTCCCCAGAAATTGGTTAACTACTAGCATGGAATCTGTCACCAGCTTCACGTTCTTCCCATCTAACTTCTTGATAGCTTTTAAAACGATAATCGCAGCTTAATATTCGGATTCATTGTTTGATGCTTGGAAACCTAGCCTGGTCGCTTTCTCGATCCTCGAACCTTCGGGAGTAAGGATTACGCATCCCACTCCAGCACCACTAACGTTGTAAGACCCATCAGTAAATACGGTCCACAATGGTTCTGGTGTATCGATCTCCATTTCAGTCTCGCCCCCAGTCTGATCAGTGACTGGCTCAGTGGTTTTGAACAACTCCTCTTCTTCTCCATCAACCATTTCTATATCGTCCACCGAAAAATCTGCAAGCAGTGCAACCAGTGCGTGTCCTTTTTCTGCAGTTCTTGTTTCGTACTTGATCTCATACACCCCTAGGAAATTTGACCATATGTCTAGTCGACTGGAATCATCAACACGTTCCAGGATTCGCTTCAGCGGGTATTCCGAGTAGACCACGATCTGCCGTCCTTGGAAATAAGGCTTTAGGCGACGAGATGCATGGAATAGTGCAAGTGCTATCTTCTCAATTTTCTTGTACCGTGTTTCTTCCTCCGTCAAGGATTTACTGACAAAGTAAACATGCTTCTCATATGGATCCGTAACAAACAGTACTGCACTCACATCATTCTCCGTTGCATCCAGATAAACTCCAATAGGTTGCCCAACTTTTGGACTCACCAAAACCGGTGGGGTTGACAAATAATGCTTTATCTCATCAAAAGCCCTTTCGCACTCAGTCTTCCAACCAAAATTCACTGCTTTCTTCAAAACATCAAAGAATGGCTTGAATCGATCCGACGAGCGTGAAATGAAACGGTTCAAGGCTGCCAATCATCCTGCTAGCATCTGGACCTCCTTTTTCGTTCTTGGGGATGACATTTCTCTGATGGCTCTAATTTAATCTGGATTTGCCTCGATTCCTCTGTGTGTCATCAAGTATCCAAGAAATTTTCCTGATGACAGCCCGAATGAACATTTTGCTAGATTGAGCATCATACGATATTGCCTTAAGATATCGAACGTCTTTTGCAGATCAAGAAAATGCGATTCTTTTTGCTAAGATTTCATTACCATATCATCGATGTATACCTCCATCGACTTCCCGATCAGATCCTTGAACATCTGGTCCACCAAGTGCTGGTAGGTTTCCCCTGCGTTCTTTAGCCCGAATGGCATTACAGTATAGCAGTAAACACCCTGTCAGTCACGAACGCAGTATGCTCTTGATCGTCCTCGAACAAAGGTATTTGATTATACCCAAAAAAACCTTCCATGAATGACAGTATTTCAAACCCTGCGGTTTTATCCACCAAATCTCTTATCATTGGTAGCGGGTACGGATCACTCAAACACGCTTTATTTAAATCGGTAAAATCGATACTGACACGAATTTTACCATTCTTCTTTGGAACGGATACCACATTGGACAGCCATCGAGGATATTGCACCGGTCGAATAAATCCTTCTTCCAACAGTTTTTCGACCTCTTCAGTCACTCCATCTTTTTTGCTTTGCGCCATATTCCTGATTTTCTATCGAACATGACGGAAATTCTCATCGATATTTAGCCTGTGGCATGATACATTCGGGTCTATCCCTGGCATCTCAGCAAAACTCCATGCAAAAACGTCGGCGTTTGCCCTTAGTAATGTAATCAAATCATCGCGTTCATGTGTCGGCAAATCTGCCCCTATGAACGTTGTTTTGTGCTCCTCATTTCCAATCTGGACCTCGATCAGTTTCTCGACCGTCGGGGGTTCAGCTGCGTCCTCTCCCCTATATGATTCTTGAGGGAGAGGGTTCTGTAATTGATATTTCTGCTCGACTCGCATGATCTGGTTTCCACTGACTTCTGACATCTTGTAATCATCCATTGCATTCTCATGACACTTATGGGCGGCCATATGATCGCCTCTTACTTTCACAACTCATTCCGGGGTAATAAACTTCAGGCACTGATGATTAGATGATGTGACTGCACCGATCTCATGCAACCAATCTCGTCCTACGATTGCGTTGTAGGGTGCTCTGCAATCCAGCAACAAGAAAGTTCCCAAGACGGACTTGTCAGATACTGTTATCGGTATCTTCACTTTTCCAATCGCCTTTGTAACTTTGCCGCTGAAACCGATAATTGGGTTTTCATCCTCCTCGATCAGGTCGTGTGGGAGATTCATAGAGGCATAAGCTCCTGAAAACAACACACTCACTGAGCTTCCAGTATCTACTAAAATCCGGTGCACACGAAACATGCCAATCCAAGAAGTTATAACGACGGCATCGTTGTGTGGAGCATATACACCTATCATGTATGCATCAGAAAACTCGATCTTTTTGCACCCAAGCTCCTTAGTTTGTGCTCCATTACCGCTGACAAAATCAATGTGATTTTTCAGGTACCATTCTTTCAACTGTCTGAGCTTTCTCCTGGTTTCGTCTTCCGATGCCCGCCTGGTCATTGAATGAATCCTGGCGTGACTGAGGTTAATCACGCGAGCATTAATCACATGTGCAGTGCCAAACTGACCAGTACCTTTCCCAAAGTCCTTTTTCACATACTGTTGCAGCTTTCCAGCATCAATCATTCACTGGATCTCGATCTGTAAAGAGCGGCAGTTCTCAGTTTTGTGACCATGGTCTTTATGGAACTTGCATTATTTGCTCCTATCACGTTTATCTCTTGTTTCTACTTCCAAAGGACGTGGGGGTCTCAAATCCTTTTGTATTTTTTCTTACAACTCTGTAAGACTTACGTTCAGCGGGGTCAGCTTCATATCGTGAAATTTCTGGTACCCAGTTTCGGTGCGTTCACCTTGATTTTTCTCTCGAGCATCGCCACGTTCGGCATGATGTCCGTTTGAACGGTTCTTGGATTTTTCCTTCTTCCCATCACTTGGATGATTGGATGATCTGTTAACTTCTTCTCGGGCTTTAGAATCGTCTTCCACTCGAGCGTAATCTTCAACTCGATCATATAGTTTCTCCAAAGTTTTTGGTGGTCTCTTGACCAATGAACTGTACACACCTCTCTGATCATGCTGGTAAGCCTGTTTGTATGCCGCAATTACAACTTGGTCGTTGGCTCCATCCACGTCCGCTAACTCTTGATTGAAACGTCTAGTGAATTGTCTGATGCTTTCCTCCTTCCGGATTCCTAGAAGGAACAGTGAATGGCATCCTTTCCGATCACGTTTGTTGTACTTATAGTTAGGGCAAAAATCATCAATCATCTTATGGTAAGTCCCGATCGACTGTGCTGGAAGCTGGTTGAACCACATTATAGCTCCTCCCGTAAGGGATTGTGGGAACATTTTACACATCAATTCGTCGCTGTACTTCCACAAGGACATGGCAGTCTCATAGTGTAAAACGTGCTGATCTGGATCATCAGTTTTCTCGTCGAATTCCGGTAATTTTGGAACTAGAAAATTCATTGGCGGTCTGAATTATCTTATATTCTGCTTGAAAGGTGCTCCTGCTGCTCGATGTAGCTTGTCCATATTTTCTTCTCTGGATTATTTTTTTATTATTACTTTCTCAATCATCCTCGCAAGACGAGCTTCTGTTATTGCGTTTAGGTTGCCATCTAAGGAAATGCCTTCCTTTTCATAATCCCGGTCCTCTGGAATATGATTATCCGATCTCATTTTTTTCTATGGGGGCCAATAGGTTCTTTTCCAGCTCTTCCTTGCTCCGAATGAGCACCGTCATCGTGAGGAAAATCTTCATCATCGTTCCAATCTTGAACCTCTTCCTCATCATTTCTGAGGCGTTTTGAATGAGATGTATTTTTGGCCGCACTCTGTTGTTTTGCAGCTATCCGATCCCCTGCTTTCTTAGGTCATTTCGGTAAATCTCCGGTGACTAGTAGCCTCTTGTCTCTTCGATCTAGATCGACTACTTCTCTATTAGAATCTGCTACTTGTGGTCCAATTCGACCTCCAAAGAGTTGACATACATATCGTACCCTCTGTTTATTCAAAACAACAGTCCCAGGTCGAGGTTGGTTTTCACGTTCTAATCTCAGGATATCATTTTCCTTCTCTAGCTCCTTCAACCGATGCCTTAGACGTTCCTCCTTTGTACTGGGAGTTGCAGTGCGGCCATCACACAGGTCTTGTCGATTGCGATTCTTCCTAGAGGGGATGCCGAAAGCATACCCTCTGTTTCCACGAACATCTTGGTTTTCCCCATCAACGTCGATCACTTCGTTATCGATCACTGGTTGTTTTTCCTTTTTGCGATTCGGATTTGTAGCTCCATCATGAAAATGATCTCGATCTCTTCCACGATCCAATAATCTGTTATGAGTATGATCTTGACCCTGTCTGTTTCAAGTGGGTATAACAGGTGCAGATTGAACTTCAATATCGTCCCTCTCCATTTCGCGTCTCCTGCGCGGTTGGGAGTTGTTCTTAGAATCATGCCTTCGTGCAGTCTATCTTATTATTGCCATATCTCGATCTAGTAAAACACAATTTTCTTTTTTCGAAACCGTTAGTCGGCGCCACTGTTTGTAAGGTAAAATTGCTCCTACCCCAAACATAGAATTTTGTGATGCTTTCGTTGGGAATCGATCGTTGCTTCAATCTTCAAGTAATTTATGGAGAAAGGAGAAGGGGGGGGGGGGGTTACCTGCAAAAAACCCTTTGATGCTAAAGTCAGAATAGGATTTTTCTAACAGGTATTTTTGGTATGAAGATTCCTTACCTTTTTGGTCGGGATTACTTCCCTTTATATGCTACTACTTTACCGTTTTATTTGATACATGCATGAATTGCAGTTATTGGCCCTGCATGCCCGTTTTGGATGCAAGGGATAAATTCCCTACATGACGCCCTGCCATGAATTCCCTGCATGACTCCCTGCTACGAATTCCCTGCATGCCTTCATGGTTAGAATTGAATTAGTTTTCATAAGCCCACAGTCGGGGCGTAGAAATCCGCTAGTAAAACATATTGGGGCGGAATGATCAGGGGCTATGGAATGTAAACAACATCGAGTACCGCCGAATACTTAACCAAATAATTAATCACCAATTAATCGGGAAATAATCGGATTCGGGAAAGCTAATCGCCGATTAATCGTGAAATAATCTGCGATTGCCGCTGTGACTAGCCGCCGACCATTTAATCGCCGACTAATCGGCACGTAATCGGACTGGAGTGATAATTTCCGATTAATCGTGAAATAATATGCGATTTCCGCTGGGGTAGGCCGCCGGCATTGCTGACGTGGAACGGGGTGTTGATGTGTCATTCACTGGTTGGTTGTTGGCTGGCGATGTGGCACACTTATGTGGAACTTGTGAGCCCATTTTTGGAGTTCTTTGCTCATGGGCTTGTGGGTTGAGTATTTTCTTAGTGAGGCCTAGCTTAGCTTGTTGCATATGGGCTTGCACATGAAGCCTTTGTAGGGCCTAGTTAGCTAAATATGGCTAACCATGGAACACATCTTAAGCCCAATGAACCCTTCTTAGCTAGTAGGACGAGCTTCGTAGGCCTAACTTTGCCCATTTCTTTGTGTAGAATATTAAGGGTACAAACAATCTTACCTATCAGACATAAATCTCGAGCAAATCTTAGAGAACATAGTACTCAATATGATAAAACAAGTAAGATCAGAGCACACAACTACAAAGAAAATAACTTTCTGGCTTAAAGCATAGCAACAGATTGATATTCCAAGTTTATATAGCTATATACTACTTAGTCTCAAGTCTCCACATACCTTTTGTTGATGAAGTTCCTCCAATCTCCCCTTAGTAGATCTTCGTCTTCAATCGATGAACGCCATGAAGTCTAAAGCTCAACTACACATTCTATCCTAATCTGAAACATATCTATAAGTAGACTAGAAATCAAGACTTATATTTTTGACACCTAAACTTGACAAAAAAACTTGAGATATCAACGTTTGCGAGTTCGACCGAATAGTGCTCTAACAAGAACACCTTCAAAACTATTGGACTTTAAGACTCCTTTTGAGGTGCTTTTTGGTAAACAACCTGATCTTTCTTTTCTTAGAGTCTATGGTTGTACTTGTTTTCATTTTCTTGGTCAGTATAAAAAGGACAAGCTTAGTCCAAAGTCTTCAATGTGCACTTTCATTGGATACAATCAAATGCATAAAGGGTATAAATGTTATCACAATATTACTAAAATGGTTTATATATCAAGACATGTTCTGTTTGATGAATCATCATTCTATTTTTTCACTTGCACAATATCACCATCTCCTATGCCCACATTTTTGTCTGACGTTCCTGTCACACTTCCCATCTCTGCTGAGATTGATCACTCCGTCACTTTCACTACACCAAATCCAACTTTTTGTAACGTTTTGTTTTTGAGGTTTGCAACGAATATATACGTGGCATTCATTTATCCGTTGCTGAAAACATACCATACGTTGCACTAATCCTAATTATTAAAAAGAAAAAAAAGAAACTAGGACGCGCTTGTCTTTGTTAATATAGTTGAGGGATTAAATGTCTTTTGGAACCTTATTATCCACTCACTTATTCTATTTTCATTTACCTTATTTTCTTTATCTCTCTCTTGTCTCTCTCACATCGAGTTCTTCTTCTCTCCCGTTTTTTCTTTCTCATCTAACGTTAGAAGTAGATCTGCGAAATCAAAACCCATGCTTACATAAATCAAAACCTAACCTTTCGGAAATCAAAACCCATTTATCCAAAACCTAAATCTCATAAATAAAAATTCATCTTTGGGAAATCAAAACTAATCTTTCAATAACTCACCCGAAACCTTGGAATCGATTTCTTCTCTAAAGTTCAGCGATTTTGTAAGGTGAGTTTGGTTCCAATCAGAAATTTATTTCTCAAGTGATGAACTAATGGATCCTGCAAGGTATAACCCTAATCTTGTTACATTTTTGTTGTTGTTTTTATTGCTTTATTTTGACCTAATTTTATTATGTACATATTTTGCAATTTTTATCTTTGTTTACTGTAATTGGTAGAGTTTTAAAGTATGGGTTTATTTTTTATTTCCGTTTAGTGGTCATGTAGTATTGATGGTTTCTCTGGTGAAAGTGGTATGTGTTGTTGGTTAAGAGACTGTGGTGTGGTATGTGTTGTTACTTAAGAGTAGGTGGTCTGGTATTTGTTGTTGATGGTGGAAGAAGGTGTTGTTGGTGTGGTTGGTGCTGCATATTTTTGGGTTTAGTTGGTGGTGGTGCCTCATTTGCTTGGTATTTGTGATAAAGCCCTGGCTCTGCTATGAGAATGAGTGGTGGTGGTGGTGATGCAAGTAAAAGTTGGAGATTTGGCAGTAGTTAGTAGATATTTGTCAGTCCTAGGGTTTTTATACAGTGGGTGAAGATATTGGTAGCGCTTGGATGCAAGTGGGTCATACTTCATTTCTTTAGGATGGTGTTCTTATGCTGGATGATAATGGCATCTGTTGTACCGACAAATTTGATAAAATGGATTTTAAAGACCATGTAATCTTCTTACATTCTTCTTGTAGCCTCTAAATCATATGTTTTTTCTATTTCGGATTTCTAAAACCTCCTATAATTAGTTTCAAGGTTTCCATTCACGAAGGGAACAACAGACAAAAAGCATTACAAAAGCAGGGATACAAGCAACTTTAAATGTCTATACATATATTTTAGCTGCTTCTAGCCCTATTGGAGGACGTTATGATAAGTCGAAATCTCTAAAGGTTAAAATTCCTCAAAGTGTTAACCGTTCATGTCTATTCACTATCCTTTTTTTCTTTCATTTTTCAAGCACTATTTGCGCATGTTCGGTTTCGGTTTCAAAATAGAATGTTCTACAACCAATCAGGTCTTTTATTCTGTAACATAAGTGAACTGTCAGCAGTTAGTGTTCGTTCTGTTTTGAAACAATTGTCTCTGAAATAATCAAACTTGATCCTTTGTCTTTTAGTACAATGTGGCCCTTCTTCCTTCTATCCTTTCGAGGTTTTATCTAATGTATGTGATGATCGATGAACCAGATGATCAAAATGATTACCACATTGCCCATCACATTGTAAGGGTTCATCAGAAGCATGAAGAGGAACTTTACCCTGTATTTACTACTGCAGAAGCTGAAGTGTTATATTGCACATGACAAGACTCTGAAACCTAAGGTTTGTTGTCCATAGTTATTTTTTGGCAAGCATTACTTTTCTTTTGTTTCCAAAAAGAGAAATACTTTGCTCGCTGCTATCATATTCCATGTTTCTGAGCTGTTTGAATGCTATACAGCTAACCCCAGACGCTAAGAAAATGCTGGTGTATATGTTTCTCTATGAAGAGGTGATAAAGGTTCTGGGGTAGAGTGGCTTACTGGATGACAGTTAGAAAGCTTGAGGAACTGATTAGGATGTCATAGGATATTGCCCGAAGTAATTTGGAGCATCAGGTGAACCTATGGAAATCTTCTCATCCTTTGTTTATCTGCATGTTTCCATTTATCTTGACATTATAGTTTGTTTACAGGTAGAGCCGCGTCATGTCTACATGGTTGTGAGATTGCTAAAAACATCGATAATCGGGTAAGGAGCTTAACCAAATATCTTTAGCGTAGTGCATTCCCCCTTTCACATGAATTACTTTAAATTCTTTCCATCATTACAGTGTTGAATCGAGTGAGATTGATTTGTTCGATTTCCAAAATATACTATATGATGATATTAGTGGAATCAGAGCATATGATCAAGACGATGCTCAGCCAAGTTATGAGGCCGCTGCACCTGAAAATAAGGGTAACACCTAAACACAAATATTTTTTTTATAAAAATGCATAACAATCATGTTGAATATCGTTTGGTATTGAAGCTGGTTGTTCTGTAGTTGTTGGCATGTGGGTGGACATAGGTGCTAACTTCTAACACATCTCCAAGCATTCTCGAATGATGCAGTTCAACTTATCTCTGGATTTTCTCATGCTAATGTAAGACTCTGGTTGAGAAGGCATAAAACACGTCGTTTATGAAGTTGGTTTTGTATGGATGGATTGGTTTGTTATATCCTTCATGTATTCAATTGAGTGGGATTTTTCTGAGGGTAAGAAATTTTATTCACTTGCTCGTAGTGTTATTATTCATGCATTTTAAATGAATAAGTTTTGCATCCCCTCTCTTATATGCAGGATGAAGCAATTTGACCACTATCCTTGTCTAGTGTATGATAGTGAAATAATGCGAACTCATTTTTACTAAGCTGTTTTTTAGAAGCTATTGGAAACTTGTAGGTCTTTTGTTTCCATTGTCAGAGACATAGTCATGGTTCAACCATTATGAAAGTTTTCTTCTGTTCTAATTGTTGACGTATGACTCGGCCTCTTAGTTTGCTTATTTTACATTGTTTCACCACTGTGGATTTTATTTCCTTAGTTTTCATCCGTGTATTAACTTTACTGTCTTTTTCTCAATGGCAGGTGATGACTTATGACTTATGAAAACTGAATGTACACGGGTTCTGAAAATGGCACATGTCATGGAAAGGTGTTTTCTTCGTTGCTTGATGAGTTACGAAAATCATATTAGAAGATTTCTCAACGATAATCATAGACACTGGAAAGGTGTTTACATGTAACTTCAGGTGCTTCCACCCAAGGTAAGTAATTATCTTCACAACAACTTGTTCCCTTTTCAAAAGTACCTTACACCATAAATAGGTACTGAAGTCTGTT
Organism: Papaver bracteatum; assembly: GCA_023529315.1. Taxonomy (NCBI): domain Eukaryota; kingdom Viridiplantae; phylum Streptophyta; class Magnoliopsida; order Ranunculales; family Papaveraceae; genus Papaver; species Papaver bracteatum. Next base: position 298,086 of record JAJJWX010002285.1, read on the forward strand.
TTAAAGGCATTACTCCATGTCAACAAGGTGACAATTTGTGTGATATGATATATGTGCTTGTATGGTTTGAATTGATGGCCATGTAACCTTATCTGCTAATGTTCGTTGGTGAAATGAACATATCGATTTTATTGTCATTTTCTTTTGTTTTGGAATAAACATTTGATTGTTCGGTCTGCAGAAAAGATGGTATGATCCGGTAATGTTATGGATGGATTGGTTAATTACATCATTCCATTGTGCTAAGTGCGAAAAAGGAATCAAGGTACCTTGTGCCATCTAAGTTTGTTGTTCAATTTAAGGGTATGGTTAGAGGCTAGTTGAAACTTGGTCAAGTGATGTAGTGTTCCAACATCATACACACTCCCACTATTTTGTTGTTGATCTAATCTCTAAAGCTAGGACCAAGTGTTGTGAACATATTTGGAGCAACCTAGTACCAGTAGCTTTATAATTTTCTTATATTTCAGAATGGATGTCAATTTTGTACATTTGAATAAAGTTCATAATGTTGTAAAATGTGGTAAGAAGTCATTGTCTTATCAGGTCAGGGTTGTATATTATTTATAATACTGTAATTTTAAAAATACCAATACAGATTTTGTAATTTTTTTTTTTAATTCTGATAAAATATTTTGCAACGTATATTTGTGTTGCTTAAATTATTTTATACGTTGCATCAAGTCTATTTAAAGCAACGGATGAAGCAACGTATAAAACGTTGCTTTAATTAATTTCAGCAATGTTTTCTATGCGTTTCCTCAAATTTGTGACGCCGTGTGGGCAACGTACATAAGCATTGCTTAAATTATTAGCAACGATTATAAACGTGGTAAATTCGTGTTTTTGGTGTAGTGTATCCTTACTCACCCTGCTACACTTTAGGAACTATATCCTGATCACATTATTCTACCTGGATCAATTGAAGTATTAGAAGAACATATTGAAGCTCCACCAGCTGAAGTGTTAGCAAAAAATACTGAAGATCCACCATCTCCCACATTACCTGCTATTACTAGTCATCCAATTCCCACAAGATCTCGGCTTGGTGTACATATATAAACCAAAGTACTTACCAGAATTTGTGTCTTGCTCCCTTCGTTTCTAAAAAATAGGTTTGTTTCTTTATTTGGATGTTTTAAAAAAATAGGCTTGTTTCCTTATATGGAAAGTCAAATGTTATTAGTTTACTAATTTACCCATGGAGGGACCACTTTTCTTTTTTCTTTTTCTTTCTTATTATGAAGAGGGGACCACTTTTCTCTTCATCTTCTCTCTAATATATATCAAATCAATGAGACCATGGATAAAGTAGGAAAAACTATGAAAAAATGGTTATAATGATTAGTTCTCTTAATCCTTTTTCAAACCAAACAAGCCTATTTTTAAGAAACGGAGGGAGTACTATTATACCATTCATCAGTTTCGTGTGGCTTTTACTTCCGAAGTTCTTTCTATAAAATCTTGCAAGACTACAAGAAATGAACCTAAAGGGGTTCCATCTATGGATAAAGAAAATAAAGCTCACAAAGATAATGATACCTGGATCTTGGTCCCATATGATCCCTCAATAAATGTACTTGGTTGTAAATGGGTGTACAAGATCAAACTCAAGTATGATAGTACCATTGAAAGGTATAAGTACATATTTGTTGCAAAGGGTCATCATCAATTAGATGGAATTAAGTATACTGGGACATTCAGTTCTCTTGTCAAGTTAACTACAATCAGGACAATTATTACTATTGCTCTCTCAAAGGGTTAGAAAATGAGACAGTTGGATGTGTTAAATGCTTTTTTGAATGGTGACTAACATGAAACTGTGTACATGCAGAAACCACCAGGCTACGAAGACCAAGATAATCCAACACATTTATGCAAGTTGAAAAAGCCTCTCCATAGACTTAAGCAAGCTCCAATAACTTGGTTCACCAAATTTAGAATCTTTTTTCTGCATCAGGGGCTCACCATGTTAGACTCTGCCCAGTATTTGTTTCTATACTTCTATGGCACTGATATTTTACTTCTTATTTTGTATGTTGATGACATACTTTTGGTGGGAAGTTCAAATGATCTTTTTATTATCTTTATTCACAAGATGAGTACTAATTTTTCCATGATGGATCTGGGTGACCTTCATTACTTCCTTGGATTTGAGGCTACAACAACTTCTGAAGGACATTCCATGATGTTCAATCAGACCAAGTATACAATGGACCTGCTTGAAAGAACTGACATGCTTGACTGCAATCCATGTTTAACACCAGTTGGACATGGTCCAAGAATCTCCGTACATGATGGAGATCTTTTAAATAACCCCCAGGAATATATGAGTATTATTAGAACTCTATAATACCTAACATTCACTAGACCTGACATCACTTTTGGTGTCAATTACACTTTACACAATAGTCCAATACGTGGAATTTAGGACAGACCAAAACTGTCGAAAATAACGTTATATGACAAACACGAACCGTCTTAAAGCCTGTCATATTTTTGGTGTACTATTTATTATATGACGGTTCATTTTTGTCAAAAAATAACAACGGATTTTGTTTGTCCATAAATAACGACTGACATTGATTGTCCTAATTTTATAATCAAAGATTCAGCCTAATCTAATTCATGTCAGTCAGTTTCAGCCAAAATATGATCGAGTCTATATGAATTCATTTTTTTCTTCTTATTCCAACATATGAATCTTGTAAACAAAAGTAACCCATTCTATTAAAATTTAACTTTGAATTCAATTAACAACTTGACAACCTAAACATATCTAAATTTGAAAACATACGCTACTTCATGTTCGAAACAACAATGAAGAAGAAAAAACAATACAAAATAAAAATAGTGTGATTTTAACATTTAAGTGCACGAGTTACGTATTTCTTTGGCCATTTAAACGTCTTGATGGGATCAATATCTCCAAGTATTCCATCTCCAAGTTGTTATTTATGATTTCGTCGATAAAGACTTCATAATAATCATCATTTGGTGTACTAAAATTAACATGTCCAAGTGCAACTGCCTTATTCTTTACATCTTCCAGTAAAGGATGATGAACTTTCAAAGATCCAATCTCTAATGATGTAAGCCACTACCAAGAAAAGCATACAAAGATCAGAAAACTTGGTGACAATCTAATTAACATTAAATGGTAAGGTACCCACTGGTAGAGAATCTAGTGGGAATATCAAACATGCTTAAAGCGACAGACATAAAGGGAATTAAGGGTGTCATCAAAACATACAGCCAAGAGAGGCCAAAACAAGATAAGTAACCGAAGCGGATGAACAAATTTGACATCAAAGATAAGAATTAAGACTACATACAGTATGTTCATCCACTTGGACCACTTCATTTTAGGGAATTACCCTTTTAAAGCATCCCTAAGGAGTTAGCGCCCACACTACAGTAAGAAATAATTAATGTTTCACAAACTTCACTTCCCTGGGACCATGACAGTGCAGCTGTCTCGTTAATAATGCTAGAATGCACACATGAACAGAGAAGCAGGTTTGTAATTAGATTTTCCAGTGTTTCACTTTTGAGAATAGAGAATGGTGGCGTTGTCCCATTGGCAGTTTAACAACCAATAAGACCATAGTAGTGACATAATAATATCAAGAATAAATAATTAGAGTTCCGAAATTCACAAGCATATATACATGACTTTAAAGATGTAAAGCATTTTCTTTTGGGGGAGGTACTCCAGATATGAGGGGGTCATGTTCGGCGAAAAAAGAGCTTATGCCAAGCAAGATATATTGTCGACTTCACCTTAATATGCTAGCAAGTCTAACAAACTAAGGCAGGTAAAAAGTATTTGAACAAACACCTCGTCAATCCCCAACAACTCAAAAATAATTCATTATCCAGTCCATTAATGGTCTAATGTATAGAACTCATGTTAGTTATAAGCAAATAAGATATAAATTTCCTTACACTTAATCTAAGATTTGGATTTGATACAAGGACCAGTTCTAGAGTTTAGTGGGATAACCTAGTTCAGGCGCAGTGCCAATAGGACCCTTAAGAACATTAACTTGATAAGAGAAATATTGCATAATGACCCCATTTATTCAAGATCATATATAGAATGGGGTTACCATAATTAAAATCAAATTAGTGGCAAGTACAAATTAAAATCCATCATAAATTCAAATGTGCTTGAAAATTTCACCACATATCTTCTTCTCCATGCATAATTTGTTCCTCAAAAAAATCTGAAATATCTCTTCTAGGATGTCTGAAAAGCTTCACACTCTTTCTCGCAAATCATTTATCTGTACGCAAACTAATAAAATTATGGTTGTATCATTAAGACTAATGAATAATCCCACACATGTTGCATTTAAAGGAAGATTAAAACAAAAAGATCCATATATACCTAATAAAATAAAAATGAAAATTGAAGACATTGATGAAACCTTTGACGAATTACTTTCTAGTTCAACAGCTCTTATACAATCCTATGCTTCTCCTTTGATACTCTATAATCTCCAGTCAAATAAACCAAAAAATATAATCCAATCAAACAAACAAAAAATATTAAATCTGAAGAAAAAAAAATATATATCAAAATCACATGAATCATTACTGGTTTCCCGTATTTATCTCTCTACAATCTCCAATCAAACAAACAAACAAATTGAATCCAATCAAACAAACAAAAAATATTAAATCTGAAAAGAAAAAAAAACAATATTATCAAAATCACACGAATCATTACTGATTCCGCGTCTTAATCTCTTATTCCCTTGTATGAAATGACAACCATAAAGATGCTAATTATTTTTTTTTCTGCGGATGCAATTTTATCCATGGTCGTCTATGCCGTACACCTATCCACCACTTTCACATTTTCAATCTAAATCTTTGTTTATGAATGGAAATTGGAATAAGAATCAGTTCCAGTTTCAGAAAAAAATTGGGGTTCTAACGAAATTCAGAAGACTTGTGTGGGGGAAGTTAGGAAGTTTAAGTTTTGATAAACACAAAGTATAGAGAATATGGGAGCCATAATCTAGGTGTTTTACGGTTTTAGAAGTCCACATATCTAATTAGAGGCCCTACGATTAAAATGATCTAAAGGTTGGTGGTTTATCTGATAGGGGTGGAAATTAGGGGAGGTTGCGCAAACGGATACAAGCGAATATGACAGGTCACTAGCGTTTGTAAACACGCCCAAATTGTTTGACAAATCTCATATTTGAATATTTATTTACATGCACAATTCGTCCTTTTCTCCGATCCTTGAGTGTCCTAAAAACCAAGAATTGTACTAGTGACAGTTCATGCAGTCTCCTACAACATCCCATATGATTCTGGTTAAAAGGATCTTGCGCTACCTCAAATAATCTCTTAGGTCTGAAATTACTCTCACTGCATGTGACATTATATTTCTCTTTGGTTATTATGACTATGACTGGGCAGGTTGCCTATATACAAGTAAGTTTACAACATGATACTATGTTTTTCTTCGCTGTTCTCTCATCTCTTGGACTTCTAAGAAACAACCCACTATGTCCAAGTCAAGTACCGAGGATGAATACAAATCATTGTCACTCCTAGCTGCTAAGGTTAGGAATATTATATCTATGGTTGAATGTAATGCTACTGAATCGAAAGTTCCCATGATCAACACTTCCATTCAAATACTCTAGTATCACATAGCACTTGTTCGACACGATGAAAAATGCTTCTCAGACATGGACACTAGTTCATTTATGGTTCGGGCCTATAAATAATAATAATGTCCCGACTTTAAGTATCTTCATTGGAATTCACCTTAATAAGTATTCGACACAAAATGCGCAACTCTGTCAATGCATATGAACGATATAAAAACTAGCAACTTTATATATTATGTAGTCTCACTAGAGCTAGATCCGTACTTGTGAAGGGAAATTTAACTGCTTCTCCCACTATGGTTCACACTTGTATGAGCCATTGGTGATGTGCTAAAGTTGGATGTTTGGGATGCTGAGTTTGGTTGTACCACTAACAACCTTCCATTCATGTATCTAGGCATGCCTCTTGGAGCTAAGGAAAATTCAAAGCACATATGGGATCCTATTATTTAGAAGTTTGAGGAAAGACTATCTTTGTGGAGTACATCTCACTCCGTAAGGAAGGTAAATTTGTTCTTCTTAAATGTATATATACTTAGTTCTCTTCCAATTTACTATTCTTCTCTTTTTAAAGCGCATGTCTCAGTTATTAAAAAATTTGAGAAGAAAATGAAAATTTGATTCGGGAACATGGAGCTGGATCAAAATTTTCACATCTCATATATTGGAGTATTGTTTGTGATGACAAAGAAAAGGGTGGTCTAGGTGTATGTAACTTAAAGATAATGAATCAGTCCATGTTTTCAAATTGGTATTGGAGGTTTGGCCAGGAGAAAAAAAAGATTATGGTACAAGATTGTTGCTGATAAACATGGTGATGGTTTTTCTTTCTGGGTACCGGAAAAAAAATTAATCTTCATACGGTGTTTCGTGTTGGAAGATAATAACTGAGACTGGACATTTGATTCCTCGAATACTCAGGAAGGGAAATTTCTTTTTGGAATGATGTTTTGAGTCACAATACTTTTCTTGCTTCAGATTTACCATCTTTATACAAGTTATCTTGTAACAAGAATATGAGGCTATCAGATATGAAAGGCCCTTCACTGGTCTAGAAACAAATGACTTTTCTCTGTTTACGTTCAGGATTGGCAGCTACCCTCCGAGAATAGACGGTTTATCAGACACAAGAAGATGGTATCTAAATAGGAATGATACTTTCAACGTCAAATCATTATATGCTAAGTTGGTTGAAGACGTTGGTATTGAAGACTTCTTTCATTCTTTTGTCTGGAATAAGGCAGTTCCTCCAAATATCAATTTTCTTTTTTGGTGCTTAATCCATGAGAATCTTAATACCATTAATATATTGTAGATAAAAGGTGTCAATATTCATGTGTCCTCTTTGGTCATGACATAGAATCACAAGATCATATTTTACTCCATTGCGAAATAGCTTACAGGATTTGGTCCATGGTTTTTCCTAGTTCTTGCTGGTCTTGGGTTGTATCGGGGAGTAAGAATATGCTTGCTTATAGTTGGCATCATAAAAACTTTTCATCTACATGAAATTTTATTTGGAGTCTCATTCCAGCTATTGTGGTCTACACAATCTAGATGGAGAGAAATAAATGTACCTTTGAACCAAACTATACTTTCAAGACTGAAGCTGATCTGGGAACACAAAATTGGTTAAAAAAAACCAAAACCAACAATTCCTAGGTGAAACAAACTTGTACATTTGATACAGTTTAAATGGACGGGAATCAAAAAGATACTTTTCAACTATCCATTTTGGATATTTCACCCATAAACAAAATTATAAAAAAAAATACCTTTTACCAAAAATACCCATATGCACTCAAATGTTGTCTTTTATTGTAGATCTACCAAACACCAGTAACGTTTCTAAAGACTTTATCAAATGAAACATCTTTCAGACACATTTCTGTGAAATATAATTATAAAAAAGATACCTTTTACCAAAAATGCCCATGTAATTTTAAACAATAATTATACTCCTTCATACTTAACCAACTTACAAATATCTTTGTGAAGCAAGATTCCTACGTACCATCTCTGAACAAACCTCTCACAAATGCGCCATATGATGTATCCACACAGTTAACTTTAACACCACAAATTAATATTGCCTTAAATTCCTATTGTACTTTACAAGAAAGCTCGAACTGTAGTTATCATCAGAAGATTCATATTATGGTTAAATAGCATGTTAAAACAACATTATCATCATAAGGATAAGCGCAATCCGACGAAATTTATCTTCTTAATAAATCTATAAGTAAAAATAAAACATATTTAAAACAAGTACCATTGGTGCAATTTAAATTTGACACAAATCAATCATTTACTAAACCTTGAGCAGAAGCGTTGCGTCCCTGGAGCGTTATCATAAGAAGTATTCACAACTGCAGCAATAACCCAACAAGTACTTGTGTGATGTTTTTGGTCGGCCTGGCTCATAATTCCTATCATGGTTTTTTCGAAGCTTTCACTAAAGATCATGTTTATCATAATTCCCGGCATTCAAGCTACCCGTACAAGATATACAATAACAACACTATATATAAGGTAATCCATAATTTCTAACCAGCAAAAAGCCTTTAAGCTCTTTAGATGCTAACCTACATTTCCAATCCTTCCACTTATAACTAGCGTGAAAGAGGAAAAAACATTGAACACAATAATAGAGGAAAAAACATTGCAACTCCCTCTCTTTTCACATAAATCCGTCGAACCGAACTGATTGCAGGTGTCGAAACAAGTCTTCCGTTTCAGACTTACCATAATCTTCATTATGAGATAAAAAGACCCGCTGATTTCGAATGTCAATAAAACCAAGATTTCATTTTATATAAAAAAAAATATACGACAACAGAAGTTAACAGATAATTAAACATGGATGAAACCAGGATCATCCAATAGCAAAACATGATGAAACCAATTTCACCCAGTAATAACACAGTACGTATAAAGGTTTCATCCAATGACAACACGAGGTGAAACCGGTTTCATCTAGTGGTAACAAAAAAAAAACATGTTTCGTCCAGTGAAAATACATGATGAAACCAGTTTCATCTAGTGGTAACTGAAAAAATAACTATGTTTTCATCCAATGGAAACACATGATGAAAGCAGTTTCATCGGGTGGAAACACATGATGAAACCAATTTTAATGCATCAGATTATGCATCTTAGTGTATATGTGGAATAAGTTTCATCAAATACAGTTTCATTACAACCTAATCATTAAAATTAGGACTACCAACAGATGTAAACCAGTTAGATGAAAACCAGTTACATAAAGCTAGATGAAAACTAGATGAAAACCAGTTACAAACTAACTTAAAGCTAGATGAAAACCAGTTACATCCTAACTTAAAGCTATATGAAAACCAGTTACATCCTATCGTAAAGCTAGATCAAAACCAGTTTTTGCATGTAATACAAATAATCAGTTACATCATTACAACAACCAGATGAAAACTAATTTCATCCAATACAGTTAACTATCAAAATACAGTTTCATTCAATATAGATAACAATCTAATACAGTAACCAAATGCAAACCAGTTTTATCCAATACAGATTCATTACAACAACAACCTAATTTTTAGTAGAGTTGAATTAGAATATCAACAGGTACTTCAAATACCTAACTTTCAGATTCATTACAACGACAACCTAATTTTCATACCTATTTATCCTAAAATAAATAAAAATAGCCAAGTTACACCCAGGTACTTCAACCAATTCAAAAAATAATCATGCAATTTTAAAAATTAAATCAAAACATAGTTTGGTTTTTGGAACTTACTAGTTCTAGGAGACATTTTGTGAAATTGATCTATTCAAACCCTAATTAGGCTATAAATATTTCATGCCGGAGTTGGTATCATTGTTTGCAGAAGGCGGAAAAATCAATTTCACCGACGATGTCTCCAATTTCAACTACAAAGACGATGATATTGGAGTTGACGATGTCTTTAAAGACGATGATACTATTGATTTCGTTGTTGGTAAGCAGAAGGTGGATAAAACTATTTGAATGGTAAAATATTTCTACCTCAAACACGAATCTGATGGTTATGGAATTGATGATCAAAACGCTGCCTTTTTCTTTACGTGAACATTATTGAGGGGGGTACCTGCAAAAAACCTTCTGATGCTTAAGTTAGCTTTGAGTTTTTCGCAGGAGTTTTAGTGGTAAAGATTGCATACCTTTTAGGGTTATGCACCCCTACATTTATATGTTGTCAATCAGGGTTTTACCCTCATTTTGTGATAAACATGTACTGCATTGACTTCCCTGCATGCCTCCTGACATGAATTGCATTAACTGGCCCTGCATGCCTCCTGGCATATTCCTGAACATTCCCTTTATGACTTGGCCAGCAACCCTTCTAGATATTTCCAGAGACATCCTCTTGGGATATGGAATTAGATAAGCAAAAGGATTCAAAAGACCAAGCCCAAGAATTAGATCAATTGGCTAAGCCCACACAATGGGGCAGATAAATCTGCAATCCAAGAGAGGATGGGCTAAAACATCAGTGAGTCAATGACCCAACTCGGCTGGAACTCGGTGAGCCGACTCGGTTCAACCAGGTGGGCGTAAACATCCTCCAGTGTAAACGCGTTGGGTGTAAAAAACCGGGGAGTATTCTAATTTGGTACGTCGCGACGCATGGAATCAAGACCAACTGTGGCCGTTAAATAATGGAGGCCTCCTGGCAAGGTCGCCGACAACTGCTGCTGCTAACCCCGTGACGAAATATTCCTTCCTGACGGAATATGCTATTGTCGTTAGAAAAATGACGGAATATACTGACGCCGTTATCCTTAACGAAATAGTCTAACCGCGAGAGTTATTTAGCCACGTCAGATGTTGACTGTATATCATGCTAACATGGCACCAAGCCACATCAGCGGCTTTGTTGACGTGGCACCCATTTTGCTGACATGGATGTTGTCCACGTCATCACCCACTGCTGATGTGTCACACACTTTGCTGATGTAGTTACTGTCCATGTCATCACCCTGCTGAGTGGAACTATTCAACATCACCATATATGCTGACATGGCACACATTTTGCTGATACGTCGACTGTCCATGTCATCACCTCTACTGACATTGCAAAAATGATATATTAGTAACAATGTTGACATGGTACACATGTTGTTGATGTGTCGACCGTCCATGTCATCACCCCTGCTGACGTGGCGCCCACTAATTGGTTCCTTCCAATGATGATGTTGCACCTCCATGCCTTGACTTGAATACTTGCATATGGGCTTCTCTGTATAGTGCTTGGGAGGCCTATTGAGCCATTTTTGACTCATAAAAGGAGCATATTATACCCAAGTAATCCCATTTCTAGTGTAAAATATTAGGGTACAAACATCGCCCCTCTTAATCCATAACTTGTTATGGGTTAAGAAGTTCGAGTTTCCCAATTCTGTTTGCAACAAGACTTCGCATTGTTATGGAGTGTTGCATGACTTTCCCCCGAGCGTGTTATGGAGTGTTATGCAACTTTCTCCTAGGTACTATTATGTTTATGATCTGAGGTGTTACATATCCCGTCCCCAAGTGATTGAGGTGACATATAAATCTCCCCCAGTATGCAACTGTATCATGTTGCTCAATGCTCACGTAAGGGTGCACTTCCTTACTGCATTTTGTTCGCGCATGAAATGAGAATTTGTGTTTTTCTACTATCTTGAATTCACGCAGGGGTCCAATTATACTATTCAAGATGCGCGCAGACTTGATATGTGTACACTCTCCCATGCTCAGACAGGAGAAAATGTTCGCCACATTTGTAGGCGTCCCATATGATGGGGGTACTTTGGAATAGGGTAAAATTGCTTAAACTGTGCATTCACCCTATCTGCAAGGTGTTGGATATGTTGTTGACAGCAGAATCGAACTGCACTACTTTGCCATTTGGGACTGATTGAGGATTCGAACCATCCGCAACAACTTATAATTAAACACGAGCAATTTTGATAGAATGTGGAAATCAAAATAATATTGAACTAAATATCTGAATATGAATAACAAGATAAGTACCTACTTCCGAAAAACAACTTCCTTGATAAAACCTTTGTGTGGAAAACCTAGTGGGATAAAACCATCATAAAGGAAAAAGAGTGCAGCACATCAGGATTTGAACGCAACTACTCCTATGCGAATTTACCTAATGATAAAACTTCTTCAAGTTGAGCGAATTCCACGGATTTCATGGCTTTGAATCTTGAGTACCGTCGAGATTCTTCAGGTAGTAAGAACCACGAGATGCTATCCTATCCACTATGTATGGACCTCCCAATTTGCACCGAGATTTCCATAGTTTGGTTCCATTGTGGGTGCTCGGGTTTTCTTCAAGACATATTCCCATAGTTTGAATGACCATTCTATGAATTTACGATCATAGTTTAGCTTGATTGCCTGTTGGTATCAAACTAACTTATTTAAGCCTATTTCTCATTATTCTTCCAGCAGCTCTTTATCTAAAGCCAATACGCTTTCATTATTTCCAAATTCAACAGCATGGGTCTTGGTAGTTTTTAGGTATACCTCAGTGGTTATGAATGCCTCTGTTCCATAAGCCAATGTGAATGAGGAGAATCCAGTGGATTCTTTTGGGTTGTCCGATAAGACCATAAGACTCCAGGAAACCCCTCTATCCACTTTCCCTTCGCCTTTTCTAGACTTTTGTTGAGATTGTCTATGATAACACGATTTGTTGCTTCCACCTGCCCATTGCTTTGAGAATAATATGGAGAAGAAAAGTTATGGCGAATGTTCAGGTTCTCGAAGAAATTTTTGATCACTTCGGAACCGAACTTGTTTCCATTATCTGACACCATCTCTTGTGGGATTCTGAACCTGCAGACGATATTCTTCCATATGAACCTTTTTACGTCGTAACTTGTAACATGTACCAATGTCACTGATTCAACCCATTTTGTAAAATAATCAATTGCGGCTAGTACATATTTCACTCCTTCAAGATATCGGGGGAGTGGTCCGATGATGTCTAGTCCTCGCTTATCGAACGGCCAAGGAATAAAAACTAGATGCAATTTGTTGGTGGGCCTTTTAGGAATTGGAGCGTGCTCTTGGCATGTCACACATTTATGCGCGTATTCTTTAGCATCTTTCTGCATGTATGGCCAGAAGTATCCTGGGTAAGTATCATGTGCGAGACAGCGTCCTCCAGAATGGTTGCCACATATTCCTTCATGAGACTTTACCAATATTTGTTGTCCTTCCTCGGCTAATATGTATCGCAAGACTTTCTCAAAAGATATAGGTTTGTGGTATAACTGTCCCTCGATTATTTAATATCTCCATGCATTCTTTTTTACCTTTGAAGCGAGTTGCTCATCTTCTGGTTGTTCACTATTTGACAAATACCGAATATAAGGTTGACGCCAGTCTGAAACGTTTTCATCAGGATTGCCCGAATCGCCTATCGTTGGACTGTCAACATCCATATTGATGTCAACGTTTTCGACATGTTCTAGTGTTGATGTAGTTACCCTCTCTCCCCCAATAGCGTGTTTGAGAGACAGAACAACGTGGTTGTCAGAGATGCTAGGTATGTCTTGGAAATCCACTACAACGAAGTGGGTTGTATCAGTTTCGATTGCGAAACACAGATATGCTAAATCGTCTGCGTGCCTGTTTTCCAACCGTGGTCGCTTCCGAATAGTGAATTGGTCGAATTCATTTACCATCTCTCTCTCATACGATCTAAATATAGGGACATCCTCTCTTCCTTGAATCTGTAGGTCCCTAGAAATTGGTTAACTACTAGCATAAAATCAGTTACCATCTTCACGTTCTTCGCATCTAACTGTTTGACATCTTTTAAACCGATAATTGATGATTCATTGTTTGATGCTTTAAAGCCTAATCTAGTCGCCTTATCGATCCTCGAACCTTCGGAAGTAAGGATGACGCATCCAACTCCAGCTCCACTAATATTTGATGACCCATCAGTAAACATAGTCCATAGTGTCTCAGTTGTATCAATCTCCATTGATGACTCGCCCCCAGTCTGGTTAGTGGTTGACTCTATGGGTTTTTTTAACAACTCTTCTTCTTCGGTAATTGTTTATATGTCGTCCACAGGGAAATCTGCTAACAGTGTAGCCAGAGAGTGTACCTTCTCTGCAGTTCTGGTTTCGTACTTGATTTCATACTCCCCTAGAAAATTTGACCATATGGCTAGTCCGCTGGAATCATTAGCACGTTCCAAGATTCTCTTCAGCGGATATTCCGAGTATACTACGATCTGTCTCCCTTGGAAATATAGTTTGAGGCAACGAAATGCATGCAATAGTGCAAGTGTTATCTTTTCAAAAAAAAAAAAAACATCGCCCCCGTCAAATATTTACTGACGAAGTAAACATGCTTTTCATGTGGATCCGTAACAAATAGCACTACACATACAGAGTTCTCCATTGCAGCATGATAAACTCCGACAGGGTGCCTAGTCTTTGGACTCATCAATACTGGGGGAGTTGACAAATATTGTTTGATTTCATTGAAATCTCTTTCGTATTTATCCCTCCCACCAAAATTCACTGCTTACTTCAAAACATCAAAGAATGGTTTGAATCGATCCGACAAGCGTGAAATGAAATGATTTAAAGCTGCTAATCGTCCTGCTAGTTTCTGCACCTCTTTCTTTGTTCTTGGGGATGGCATCTCTCTGATGGCTCTGATTTGCTCCGGATTTGCCTCGATACCTCTGTGCATCATCAATTACCCAAGGAACTTTCCCTAGGATAGCCCGAATGAACATTTTGCTGGATTGAGATTCATACGGTATCGCCTCAAGATATCGAACGTCTTCTATAGATCGAGAAAGTGAGACTCCTTTTGCTCAGATTTCACTACCATATCGTCGATATATACTTCCATCGTTTTCCCAATCAAATATTTGAACATATGATATACCCAATATTGGTAGGTCACCCCCGTGTTCTTTAGACCGAACGGAATTACAATACAGCAGTAAACTCCTCTGTCAGTCACAAAGGCAGTATGCTCTTGATCTCCCTCGAACAAAGGTGTTTGGTTATACCTCGAAAAACCGTCCATGAATGACAGTCTTCCGTACCTTGAGGTTGCATCCACCAAATCTCTGATTCGCGGAAGTGGGTACGGATCACTCGAACATGTTTTATTCAGATCAGTAAAATCGATACAAAAATGAATTTTACCATTCTTCTTTGTAACCGGGATTACATTGAAAAACCATCGTAGATATTGTACCGGTCATATAAATCCTGCTTCCAACATCTTCTCGACTTCTGCAGGAATCCCATATTTTTTACTTTGTGCCATATTCTTAATTTTCTAACGAACTGGATGGAAATTCTCATCAATATTTAGCCTGTGGAAGGCTATCTCCGGATCTATCCCAGATATTTCATCGAAACTCTATGCGAAAACGTCAACGTTTTCCATTGACAATGTAATCAAACCACCGCGTTCATGTGCAGGTATATCTGCCCATACGAATGTGGTTTTGTGCTTCTCATCCCCAATATGGACCTCGATCAGTTTCTCAACTGTTGGGGGTTCAGCTGCGCCCTATCCCATATATGATTCTGGAGGGAGAGGATTCTGTAATTGCTATTTTTGTTCGACTAGCAGGATTTGGTTCCGGTTAACTTCTGATTTCCTGTATTCATCCATAGCATTTTCATGACACTTGTAGGTAGCCATCTGGTAGCTTCTTACCTTCACAACCCCTTCAGGTGTAATAAATTTCAGGCATTAATGATACGAGGATGTGACTGCACCGGTTGCATGCAACCAGTCTCGTCCAACAATCGCTTTGTAGGGAGATCGACAATCCAATAACAAGAAACTTCCTAGTATGGACTTGTCAGCCACTGTTATTGGCATTTTTTACTTTCCCAATCGCCTTCGTTACTTCACCGCTGAAGCCGATAATCGTATTTTCATCCCCCTCGATCAAGTCATGAGATAGATTCAAAGAGGAATAAGCTCCTAAAAATAGCACGCTCACTGAGCTTCTTGAATCCACTAGAATACGGTGTACATGAAACATGCCAATCCAAGCTATTATAACGATAACATCATTATGGGTAGCATATACACCTATCATGTCTTCTTCAAAGAACTCGATCTTTGTGCATTCAAGCTCCCAAATTTCTGCTCCAGTTCCACTGACAAAATCAATGTGATTTGTCACGTACCATTCCTTTTACTTCCTGAGCTTTCTCCTGGTCTCATATTATAATACCCATCTTGTCATTGAATGGATCCTGGCATGACTGACATTAATCATGTGTGCATTAATCACATGTGATGTGTCAAATTGACCCGAACCCTTCCCAAAATCCGTTTTCACGTACTCTTGTAGCTTTCTAGCGTCTATCATTCGTTGGACATCGATCTGCAAAGAGCGGAAATTCTCAATCTTGTGACCATGGTCTTTATGATAATTGCAGTGTTTTCTCTTATCACATTTATCACGTGTCTCCGCTGGAAAAGGCCGAGGGGGGCTCAAATCCTTGCTTATTTTCTCATACAACTATGTAAGCCGTATGTTCAACGGTGTCAGCTTCATATCATGATATTTTTGATATCCAGTTTCCATTCGTTCCCCTTAGTTTTTCTCTCGAAATGCACCTTGATCGTTATGCTTCCCACTTGGACGGTTCTTCAACTTGTCTTTCTTCCCATCATTCAGATGATTGGATGATCTGTTAACATCTCTCGTCTCTAGAGATTTGGAGCCATCCTCAACTCGAGCGTATTCTTATGCTCAATCATACAATTCTTTCAGAGTTTTTAGTGGTATCTTAACCAAGGAACCGTACACACCTCTATCATCATATTGGTATGCCTGTTTGTATGCCGCGATGATGACTTGACCGTTGGCTCCATCTACATCGGTCAACTCTTGCTTGAAGCGTCGAGTAAACTGTCTGATGCTTTCCTCCTTCCAAATTCCTAGAAGGAACAATACATGGCATCCCTTCCGATCACGTCTGTTGTATTTGTAATTAGAGCGAAATTCATCAATCATCTTATGGTAAGTTCCAATAGACTGTGATGGGAGCTGATTGAGCCACATTATTGCTCTTACAGTCAGTTACTATGGAAACATCTTGAACATCAACTCATCATTGTACTTCCACAGAGTCATGGCAGTTTCATAGTGTAAAACATGCTGATCTGGATCATCTGTTTTCTCATCGAATTCTGGCAGCCTGGGAACTTGAAAATTCAATGGCAGCCGGAATTCTCTAATATTCAGTTTGAAATGAGCTCCTGCGGATCGATGCAACCTGTCCATCCTTTCCTCTCTGGAGCGCCTTTTCAACATTACTCTCTCGATCATCCAGCAAAGGAGAGCATCCGTTATTGCGTCTATGTCGCCATCAGAGGAACTGTCTTCCTTGTCACAGTCTTGGTCCTCCATAATATGAACTTTATATCTTATTATTTTCCTTTGGGGTCTAGTGGAGTCTCTTCCAGCTCTTCCTTGATCCGAACGAGGATAGTAATCATGCGAAAATTCTCTCTCATCGTGCAGATCCCGAACCTCATATTCATTATTCCTTAGACATTTTGAACGGGTGATAGTTCTGGCCGTACTATGATGAGTTGTAGTTGGTCGGGTCCCTGCTCGCCGGGGTCATACACGCCTTCGTTTAGGTAGATCTCCAGTGACTAACATATTTCTCTCTGGTCTATCAAGATTGATCACTTCTCTGTTTTGTTCTGCACCTTTTGGGCAAACTCGACTTCCAAGGAACTCCCATACAGACCGACCCTTCTGGTTGTTCAGATTACCAGTCCTTGGTCGAGACCGGTTATCACGTTCTAATCTCAGGAGAGAATTCTCTTTCTCCACCTCGTTCAGCTGATAGCGCAATAGTTCTTCCTTTGTACTAGGAGTCGCGGTTCTTCCATCTCGCAGGTCCTGTTGATCGTCATTCTTTATTGACGGGCTGTCGAATACATTCCCTCTGCTTAATAAATATCGTGGGTTTTCTCCATCAGGCATGGAGTCAACATCGATTCCCTCGTCTTCGATCATTGGTTGTTTTTCGATTCTTCGATTATTCAGATTTGGGGTTCTGCCACGGAAACGATCTCGATCTCGACTACGATCAATGGCTCCATCACGAGCACGATATCGACCCTGTCTGTTTTCAATGGGTATTGCTGGTGCTCACTGAACCTCAATCTCATTCCTTTCAGCTTCGCGTCTCTTGCGCTGTAGAGAATTGCTAACAAAATTGACCCTTTGTGCAGTTTGTATGACTACTGCCATAACTCGATTTGGGAAAACAATATTATCTTTTCTTGGATGGTTAAATATTTATACCTCAAACACTAATCTGATGGTTATGGAATTGATGATCGAAACGCTGCCTTTTTCTCCACTTGAATAGTATTGAGGGGGGTACCTGCAAAAAACCCTCCGATGCTTAAGTTAGCTTTGAGTTTTTCAAAGGAGTTTTAGTGGTGAAGATTGCATACCTTTTAGGGTTATGAACCCCTATATTTATATGTTGTAAATTAGGATCTTACCCTCATTTCGTGATAAGCATGCTATATGCCTCCTGGCATATTCCTGAACATTCCCTGCATGACTTGGCCAGCAACCTTCTAGATGTTTCCAGAGACTTCCTCTTGGGTTATGGAATTAGCTATGCAAAAGGATTTAAAAGACCAAGCCCAAGAATTAGATCAATTGGTTAAGCCCACACAATTGGGCGGATAAATCTGCAAGCCAAGTGAGGATGGGCTGAAACATCACTGAGTCAACGACTCAACTAGGTTAGAACTCGGTGAGCCGACTCGATTCAACCAGGTGGGCGTAAACATCCTCCAGTATAAATGCATGGGGTGGAAACAACCGAGGAGTATTCTAATTTGGTACGTCGCGACGCATGGAATCAAGCCCAACTGTCGCCGGTCAGTAATGGCGGCCGCCGGGCTTGGTCGCCGGCAACTGTTGCTGCTAACCCCGTGACGGAATATTCCTTCCTGACGGAATATGTTATTGCCGTTAGAAAAATGACGGAATATACTGACGCCGTTTTCCTTAACAGAATATTCTAACCGCGAGAGATATTTATCCACGTCAGATGCTGACTCTATATTCTGCTGACATGTCACCAACCCATATCAGCGGCTTTATTGATGTGTCACCCATTCTGCTGACATGGATGATGTCCATGTCAGTACCCGCTGCTGATGTGTCACGTACTTCACTAACATAGTTACTATCCAAGTCAACACCCTACTAACGTCTCACTATTCCACCTCAGCAAATATGCTGACGTGGCACACATTTTGCTGACGTGGCGATTGTCCACATCATCACATCTGCTAACATGGCAATATGATATATCAGTCACTATGCTTTCGTGGCACACATGTTGCTGACGTGGTGACCGTCCACGTCATCACCCCTGTTGACGTGGCACCCACTAATTGGTTCCTTCCAATGATGATGTTGCACCTCCATGCCTTGACTTGAATACTTGCACACAGACTTCTCTATATAGTACTTGGGAGGCCTAGTGAGCCATTTTTGACTCATAAGAGAAGCATATTAGGCCCAAGTTAGCATATTTCTAGTGTAAAATATTAGGGTACAAACAAAACCGATTTCAATGATTTTGCTATAGAAAGACGGAGGGGAAAGAGAGACGGTTGTGTGAAGTGTGAACTGCTGATTTTTTTTTTTTTTTGAGATGGTTGACGGAAAAGGAAAGCCGATGGTATAAGGTAATAGAGAAGATAAGATATTTGTTTTAAGGGTGATTCTATCTGTTTTACATAAAACAAATGTCCTGTCCATTTGACCCAGGGAAAAGGTTTACCCGTCCATCTGAACCGGAAAAAGTACCTTTTTGGACAAATAGCCCATTTTCCCATCTGGGAATGGAAGTGAGAAGCTCAATTCTAGCTTGGGTGGATGCTGCAGGTAGAAGGGTTCATCTAAACTACGCCAGCATTATACTTAACACTTGGGATGCTACTTTTGTTTGAAAATTTTGCTTTCTCATAATCTACGACCTGTAGAACTCTCGTGCATTCCTCTATTTTTAATAAATCTTGTCTTCTTGTATATTGGAAAAAAAAAAAACTTCCAATCTTTGTCATGAGGTGACTCCACCCTTGATAAAGTGGAAGCGATTTTGCACTAGCAGCGCTAGAGCATTTTTGATCTAGCGTTGCTAGAGCCGTTGGATTAACCAATCCAATGGTGGTGGTGGTTTTATGATGGAAATTCAATTTTTGCCCTTGGAGTAAACCATTGGATTGGTTAATCCAACGGCTTTAGCAACGCTAGATCAAAAATGATCCAGCGCTGTTAGAGCAAAAAAAAAATCCTGATAAAGTGCGATCTTTTTGTTTTAGATTCAACCTAAGCATCAGCCGGTGTATCAACAACTATTCTCCCGGGACATCTTGTCACACATTATGCAGTCGCAATGGTCTATTTGGTTACTAGTGACTCTACAATAAAATACTCACTCCCTTCCTAATTAATAGGCTGGTTTTGTTTTTAGAGAAAATTAAGGAAATTAAGAGAACTAATCATTGAAAGTGGTCATCATGACACTTGTCAATAAAAGAAGTGAAGTGAAATGGTCTCATGACACTTTTCATCAAAAGAAATAAAATGAAATGGTCCATATAACACTTGTCATCAGAAGAAGTTAAGAAAAAAGTGGTCTCAGAAAACTAAAGTAACATTCGTCTTTCCCAATTAAAAAATCAATCTATTTTTTTTTAAACATCTATTTTTAGAAACCAGCCTATTATTTAGGAATGGAGGGACTAGTATTGTGGCAGCAAACCGAGTACTATGTGCGGTCCAAGTATCTTCCGTGTTAAGCTATTCCCAACCGCCAATCAAGCCTCAATTTATTATTGATTCCCCAAATAAAAACCATAAAACACTATCCCTGTTTACACAAGAAACCAACTGTTAGCTCATCTACCAAGTTGTCTAGTTTTTTTCTCAGCCCCACACTCAAAATCAATTTAATCACTTTCCAGGAAAACCCCAAAAGAAATTCGTACATACTTTTTAAGACCAATTAAGCTGGAGCCAGGGAAATATATTTTGCTCATTACCAAGTCAACAAAGCAACGCGTTGTTGCATAGTCGGGTACACCCACTATATATATTCCTCCAACTCCAACTCCAACTCCAACCATAATTTTATATTTATTCACTACCACAAGAACAATTCTCGGTTTCTTCGGCACCTAAACAAATTTCTCATTCCTCCAACCAGAGATTAACATCCATCCTCTTAAATGAAGAGTAACAAGAGAAGTAGAGAAGAAACAAAAGATAGCATAGAAGTTACCATGGCTAAGTGTTTAATGTTATTATCACGTGACAAAAGAGAGATCGACTACCAATCCGTGATCGATCAGCAACAAACTAGAACATCAACCAGTACTCAGGACCGGGTTTACGAATGCAAAACATGTAATAAACAATTTCCATCATTGCAAGCACTAGGAGGCCATAGGGCGAGCCACAAGACACGTCGGGTAATGGACTTCTATTCATCAGATAATCAAAGTGTTAACGATAACCAAAAGCAAGCGAACAGAGTAAAGATTCACCTGTGTTCTATTTGTGGTTTAAAGTTCGCGGCAGGACAAGCTTTGGGTGGTCATATGAGAAGACACAGAGCTGACATGATAGAATCTTCGACAACAATAGGATTGTCATCATCCTTGTCATCAACCCTGTCATCTGATATTACTACTGCCGCTACTCATCAAAAAGTAGTACCACAAGTTTCAGTACTGAAGAGATCAAATAGCAGGAGAGTCTTGAGTCTGAATTTGGATATAGATTTGAGCTTATCTCTTGATCCCTTGGATAATAATGATTTTGATTTTACCACTGATGTAAAAGCAGCAGGCAAACATATTTCTACGCCATCCACGATTTATAGTATTATTTGATTAATATGGTCAAAATATAACTCCTCATTCTGAGTCTCTCTCTTTGTTCTATCTATCGCAAAGTTAAAACTGCAGATGCAGGACAATCTTGGAGGGTTTTCCGTGATAATTTTCTGGGGAAAAACAACTACCACCGGTGGGAAAACCGATTTTGTGGTGGATTTTTTCGATATATTGATAATCATTTTTATATTGATTTTCTATATCACCTTGCTAACCTGAAAATCTTAATTAGATGGTGCAACCCAAATACCATATTGTTTTGAAAGATACATTTCAAAAGTTCAGGATTACGTTTCGGTATTTCACAAAATTGGTTAAATTTATAACCCTCAAAAAAAAGTCCTGAGGTGTAAAATAAGAGTAATATTTGATACCGTTTAAATTCTTAATATCCCCAGCCTGGTATTACACCGAAAATTTTATTTTTTAATGAAATTAAATGTTGAACAGTTGACGAAAATGTCCTCTATTGTTTGGTCTTTTGACACCGCAGAATCTTGGGTAGCTTTGGTTCTAACGGTTTCGCTAGGGAGTTGATTTTTCAAATATACACGGTCCTAGCTTTTGTGTTTGTCCACTTCATGTTTTATCTTCGATCATGATTGGGATGGGTTGAGTTGTGCTGTCACCAATTTTTCTTTTTGAAATTATAAAGTGAAAACTACTACCACACCCGTTTTTCAGATTTTGTACGCCGAGAAACCCACACCCAGAAAAGTTCAGGAGCGCATCCACATTTTTTAGGTTAAAATTTCCATCACACCTATAGTTTCTGAAATTGTTTTTCTTCTTCTTCTTCTCTATTGTGAATTTATTCTTTAATTCGTTTTCTTCTTCTTCTTCTTCTTCTCTACTGTGAATTTCTTTAGGCGCCGAATTTTTAATTTCAGTTTCCACAATCCAAAATTATTGATGTGAAATTAGATCGAGAAACTGTTGATGTGGTTGTGAAGATAATTTTGGCTGCTGTAATCGGATTCACATCAAAAATCGCAAGTTAGGATGATTAAGGGGTTTGAATTTGGTGTTGTTTCAAGAAAGAGGCGAACTTGTAATCAGATTCACACTTAGAAGATTAGGGTTTACCGGTGACCGTTAAATGAAGAACACGGAGAAGAGGATGGTTGTAATGGAACCGAAGATGGTTTATGATGAATTTGGTTTTACAACAAGGAATTAAACTTGAGAAATAGAATTCGAGAAGATATGGAAGTGGTGGAATTTGGTGGTGTTTTATTGGGTCAAGAAAAGATAAAGAAAGGAATTGAATTTTGGGGTTCGAATTAAATCTGTTAATTGAAGATAGTAACGAATCAGAAAGAAGAAGGAGATGGACTCGAGTCTGTGATGGAATTGTTGTTGTTGTTGATTGAGTTGTTGCTACTGGTGACTTTGAAGTACAAGATGTGAAGAAGTTCGATCTGAGATTTCAAGAGTAAGACAAGATGATTTAGAGTATGAATAGAATATTTAACACTGGGTTCAACTTCTAATCTAGTGGTGAGTCTGTGCTCGAATTGCAAAAATGGTGGTGGCTAGCTGAATGATATAGCAACTAAGAAGAATTGATGTTGGTTGAAGCTCTGATGGTGTATGAATTGAAATGAATTAAATGAATGTTATGAATTCTTACAGGTGAAGACCAAAATAAAGGCTTGAATTCAGCCGGAATAGCACCAGAAAAAAGATAGAACTCTGCCAGATTTTCTTACTGGCGGGTTAAAAATTTGAGTTGATATTGATCTGGGTTTGTTGTTGGTTACTGAGAGATGAAATGGAGAATTTGGTGTTCAAGGTGTAGCTTTTGCAGTGAGTGGTTTGTGTGATTTCTGGTGATAGTAGTAAATAGTTGTGGTTGGATGATCTGTTATGCAGCTATGGAATTGGTTGCGTAGCCTGTTATGCATCAAACAAATTTGTTGCATAATTTGTTATGCGGTCCATAAAATGGTTGCATAACACGTTATGCATCAATTTATTTGTTAGTATCGAAACCAGCAATAAAAAAAGACTGCATAACTTTTCATGCTCCTATAATAATATCTGCATAACATGTTATGCAGTGCAACCACGTTTTTGTAAGCTCTGAAATAAAAAAAATTTGATGGATAACTTGATATGCATCCAAAAATATGGCTGCATTACACATCATGCATCAACTTTTTTTGTATGCACTGAAATTAACCAAAACAATGGATGCATAACTTGTTATGTAGTTGAGAAAATTATTGCATAATTCGATATGCGTCTTTTGTTTTTTGTGATGTTATTTTTTTAGGCGTATATATCATTTTAGTGGTTGCATAAGTAAATTACTAAATAGATGAACTAAAATATGGTTGCATACCGTTTTATGCATTTTTTGTTGAGTCTGCATAATGTGTTATGCATATTTTTTTGGTGGCTGCATAATGGTTATGTATCAATTGTTCGAAAATTTCGCCTAAAGTGAAGATCACCTCCGATTTTTTCGTGAAAAACAAAAATTTGATATTGTTTTTGTACTCGTTGTGTAGCTCTTTTAAAGATATTTACAACGATATAAAATTTGTAGAATTCGAAGGCGCGGTTTTTTAGATATGTTATATTCTAGTTTTCTTTCCAATTATACCTCTGAATAATTAGGATGCATAACCGTTATGCAGACATTTTTCAAAATTTCATATAATTATAGGTGTCATAGAAACTAAAATTAGTCTTGGGCCCGACAATAAGAATATTTCTTTTAAGGCTTTAGCCTAGTTCATGGTGTGAGATCTTTCAAGGAGAGTTCAATTATATAACCATATATATCACTACACTAGTAAGTTTTCATATAGGTACCCAAGGTGTATGAAATGAAGGAGAAATGGAAGAGAACATTACAAGTACAAAATTTGGAAGAGGAGAGGTTAACCATGAACCGGTCATTCCACCACAGATGATAGTGCCGACAAGTACAAAACGGGCAATAGACAATTTCCATCATTTCAACTATTAAGAGGTCATTGAGCGAATCACAAGAAACTAAGATCAAGAAACCCATTATCCTTGTATAATCAGAGTGCTACCAGTAACCAGAGACAAGGGGGAAAACCTAATATTCACGAATGATCAATGTCAAGTAGGAAGTTAGAGGTGTAAATTGGGTCGTGCCAGCACGAGCCCATCTAGACACATGACTTAGCCCAACACCGGACAACGTGGTAGCTTCATATGCTGGGCCAAACTAAACGCCACAATGGCACATCACAACACATGGCACAACACCCCAAAACATGCATACAATACTAAATAAAACCGTACAATATTGCGGAAAAGCTAGACATACCGATAAAATTATCGAGAAAAAATCCCAAAAAAATAATCGCGTGGTCTCCGGAAACGTCTTTATATATTGGGATTATAAAGAGTTAAGATGGGACAATTTTTTTATTTTAATCGGGAATTTTTATGGGGATAAAAACTCGGTCATTTTAGCGTTTCGCTTTGTCTATATGTCGTAATAGAGTGTTTTTATAGCAACAATAAATTAAATTCTCAATTTTGAGGATCAAAGTCAGGAGTAGGTGTTTGATTCGTCATAGATTACGCAATAGTACTGGGGCACGAATAACACTACAATGGGGCACGAATAACACTACAATAAAAGAAAAATCAAAATGAAATAAAATAAAATACTATAGTAGGAGTAGATAGTGATGTTACTGTGGGAGCAAACAGTACAGAGTGGTTTGTGCGGTCCAAGTATCTTCCTCGTTAAGTTATGCCAAACTGCCAATCAAGCATCAATTTTTTTATTCATTCCTGAAATAGAAACCATATAAAACAATATCCATTTGTCCAACTGGTTCTTAATGAACCGCATAAAAAATATTTTAGTCGATATAATATTAAGTTACCAAAAGCAACACGCTGTTGCATAGTCGGCTACACCCACCATATATATATATATCCCTCCAACTGTAATTTTATTTTCATTCAGCAGAAGAACAATTACCGGTTTCTTCAGCAGCTATAAAAATTTCATTCCTCCAACCAGAGTTTAACATCAATCCTTTTACAAAATGATGAGTAACAAGAGAAGTAGAGCAGAAATGGAAGACAGTATAGTGGTTACCATGGCGAAGTGTTTGATGTTATTATCACGTGACAAGGGAGGGATCGATTTTAAATCCGTGATTGATCATCAACAAATGACAACAACATCCAGTACTCAAGATCGCGTTTTCGAGTGCAAAACATGTAATAAACGATTTCTGTCATTTCAAGCTCTAGGAGGACATAGGGCGAGTCACAAGACACGCCCTGTGATGGACTTGTATTCATCGGATGATCAAAGAGTCAGTCATAACCAAAAGCAAGCAAATAAGGTAAAGATTCATGAGTGTTCTATTTGTGGTTTAAATTTCGCAGCTGGACAAGCTTTGGGTGGTCATATGAGAAGACACAGAGCTGCCATGATTGAATCTTCGACAACAACAGCCGGAACAGGATTGTCATCTGAGATTACTGCTGCCGCTACTCATCAAAAACAAGTGGTACCACAAGTTTCAGTATTGAAAAGATCACATAGCAGGAGAGTCTTGAGTTTTAATATGGATTTAGATTTGAGCTTATCTCTTCAACCCTTAGATAATAATGATCTTGAATTCTCCACTGATGTAAAAGCACCAGGGAAACATATTTCCACACCATCCACGATTTATGGTTAATATGTGATCCAAATGTAGCTAGATGTGATTTTATATAACTCATTTTGAGTGCATTAGCCAAGACCAATTTTCTCTCTTTACTTCATCTTTCGGTAAGTAGGATAATATGATCTGACCAAGTCAAAGGTTAGAAGAGGTTCGATCCAGAGGGTTTCCGGTCGCGTGCTGGTTGGGGCGAAGACTTTAGGTAATAGGTATAAATTTATGTATGTAAATGAATTACGACAACTGACTCGAAAACTTCTCTAGTTCTCTTAGTTTAAAATTGTGATGTTATCCATTCCACACTTTCTAATTATCTCTTGGTTGCGGCCACAAAGTAGGTTTCTTTTTCTTTTGTCCCCTCATATCTAAAACCCTGGCTCCCCGTGAAACAAATAGACCATCAAATTCACCAGAAAAATCATATCATCAAAACACCATTACCAGTTTTTGAAAAAACAAAACAGACGCACATTATTATCAATGGTCCAGCGGAAGAAAATAAATCACCACCATGCACTCCATGGCACCATTTATGGACCGTATCTTGCCACAGGATCGAGTACTAGTAGAATCGAATAATAATGGCCCAATGTAAGTGTGCAGACTGCTGAGGCAAGTGGTTTATCAGAGAAGGCAATTTCCCAACCTGACATTGAATTTATGTTTATGTGTCCTCTGCTCTCGATTTTGATTATGCAGTTTCCTATACATCCACAATAATATGACCCTAATAATTTGAGATTGGTCTACACAACCGAAAAAAACCTTGCTAAAAACATAAGCTATGAGTTCATTTAATTTAAGTCCTGCAGCATATTGCAATCGCAATACTTGTTGTCTTGTTTCCGGCATGTTCGTTGGAACTCCTCATTAAATTTGTAACTTATCTTTGCCGACGCATTTAAACGGTGTAAAACTTGCTATGTACTCTAACGAAAACCCTTAGTAGGCCTCATTCCGCGTAGTTGTATATTGACCAAGTCTTAATTTACTTCCTTTTACCTTAGTTCCGACGAAAACATAACACACAGTCTTCTTAATTTGCGATGCGAACACTTCACATTTTCAATAAATGCAAAAGCAAAGATATTTCACTTAGAAAATATCTCTGAGTTAATCTAACATCTGCTTTAAAAATTATTGAAATAATAAGAAAAAAAGCAAAAGTAAAACATATCATAAAAATGCCACCGGACCCAGTCGTTTTTAGACTCTGAGTTGCCCCCGGCCAGCACCATTTGAACTTCACTATAAGCTCTGAAATCACATTTTATGCATTTGATAATTTAAAATGTGAAATCGGTTGTTATTTAGCAGTCAATCCTTCTGAATGATAGTTGAAGGCCGACCGGGATTTAGTTTGGTGGCGGTGGGGTACCAATAAAACTGCTCCACCAGAGGATAATGTTAGTATTATTGTGGCAGCAAAAATACCGCGTCAAGTGGTGGTCCAACAGTATCTTTCATGTTAAGTTATGCTCTTTTTGTTTATTCATTCCCAATCACTTAAGAAGAAACAAAATATTGGGCACTACTACTATTAGGCAATCGAAGTTTCCAAGAATGGCTAGTTGGCTCTTTCTTACACTAGCTACTAATCCAATTTTGATCACTTTCCATGAAAATCCCCAACTGAAATTCGTACGAACCTTTTAGGACCAAGGGAAATTTAGTTTCGTCATTCTCAGAGTCAACAAAGTAACACGTTGTTTTCATTCACAAGTCACAATAAAGCAAACACGTTATTATACTCGGCCACACCACCCACTATATATATATTCCTCCAACACCGGTTGCATTTTCATTCACAATAATAACAATTTGACATTTCTTCAGCAGCAAAACAATTTCTCGATTCATCCAACAAGAGTTTATACATTCATTCATACCTTAAAAACATCCGTTCTTTTTTAGTACTACAGAGACATGATGATGAGTAACAAGAGAAGTAGAAGAGAAATGGAAGAGAGCATGGCAGCAACCATGGAAAAGTGTTTAAGCTTATTATCAAATGATAATGGAGATATCAACTATCAATCTGTGATTCAGCAGCAGAGGATGCCAACAAGTACTCGAAGTCGTTTGTATGAATGCAAAACATGTAATAAACAATTTCCGTCATTTCAAGCGCTAGGAGGGCATAGGGCGAGTCATAAGAAACCACGGTTGATGGAACTGTATTCATCAGATGATCAAGCTATCAATGACAACCAACAGCAAGCGAAGAAACAAAAGATTCATGGGTGTTCGATTTGTGGTTTAAAGTTTCCGATTGGGCAAGCTTTAGGTGGGCATATGAGAAAACATAGAGCTGCCATGATTGAATCGTCATTGGAAACTAAAGCAACAGCAGAAACAACAACAACAGGATTGTCATCCTCATCATCTGATGATACTAATATTAGTTTTCAAGAAGAAAGACTACCACAAGTCCCGGTACTAAAGAGATCAAACAGTAGCAGGAGAGTGTTGAGTTTGAATTTGGATCTGAGCTTATCTCTTCTTCCTTGTGATAGTAACGATTTTGAATTCTCCACCATTGTGAATGCAGAAAAACATATGCCATCTACCCCATCCATGATTTATACTTTTATTTGATTATATAGTATGATCGAAATGTAGCTAGATTTCACATAGACATATAATTTTATTCTTGTATTATTCTAAATTAATTCGATGTATATATTATTGAATGATGACATCTGACTCTTAAAGTTTCTCCTAGTTTAAATCTCTGATTTTATTCCTTCCATACTTTTCATTATCACCGTCCAATGTGGAAGCTAATCTCGTCCAGGCCTTTAAGGCTTTAGATAGTTTAGTCACTATTATCAAGTATACAAAGAAACGCACGCGTCGTGCCGTTGTTGCATAGTCGGCTACAGCCTACAACGACTATCTATATCCCAGCATTTTTTGTAGAAGAGTGCCGGGTACCCGTCTGGGCCTGGAGATTTTAGTGACCCCATTTTTTTGATTACATCAAAGACCTCCTCAGCACTTGGTATTGAGCTTAATCTCCTATATGAACCTCCACTTTTTCTCCAACTACAGCCTCTTTATTATTCATACAGTGTTGCTTCAATGGAGGATCACAATCCATAGGTTCGGCATTCCTCTTACTCCCAATGTGATCTACATTCTTTAGTCCTGAAGGTTCATGGTTTCCTCTCGCAAAACGCTTCCAATGTCGCATCATCTTGGCATGCTCTGTGGATGGGTTGAGATGGTGAGTGTTGGTTGGGAAATTATGATTGGATTGTGGTGGTGATGAGCTATGCTCGCAAATATTTTGTTGTAGGACAGAAGTTTTTGAGCTTACAAGATGATTCTTGGCATTTGAGTGGTTTGATTTTTGTGAATGTTGTGGGTGAGTGATTTGTTCTTGATTTGGGTGTGAAAGGTTCACAGATACGGTGGTGGGTGAAAGCTCTTGGATACTTGGAATGCTAGATTGAACCATATTACTGGGTTTGTGAGATTTTGGATTTTTTTTCCGGGTTAGGGTATCGGATTTTTTTTTATGGGTAGCTTGGGTGGGAGGGAAAGATGCTGACTCATTTTCTGCATTAAGTGCTAATCTCTCGATAGGTGATGTTTTGAAATTTTCATGCATTGGCGGGATATTCTCGTTGAATGAGGATTGATTCTGAGCATGCAAGGTTTCCTTATTTGTAGAGATTATAGCTGATTTTGTGTTGAATAGGTTTGAGTGCTCCATTTGTTGAGTCTCCTCAGTATTGGGAAGGTGGTTTTTTGGGTAACTAATGGTTGACTGGCATTTGGTATTGCCTGAGAATTTGCCGAAATATTTGGTATGGGATTGATGGGAGGATTTTCTGGTACAGGGAAACTTTCTGGCTTGTTTTTGGTGGTCTGTTGATGAAGATGAAGTTTGGGTCTGTAATTTGCATTGATTTCCTCTGTTAGACGAGCTAGGTTTGCATCCTGCATTTTTTCCATGAAAGTTTCTGGGGAATAGAAACCCATTTTCTCACATTCCTTTGATAGCTCTGGACATAGTTTCATTATGTGCCCAAATTGAAGACCTTTGGAAAGACGTATATTTCTTTTTTATTATAGGAATGATAGTTCTTGTCGGATTGGTTGTATGACATCTATCTTGACTCTGACTCTAGCATAACTTCCCCATTTTGCTTGTTCCGATGCTTGTATTGGATATGGAGTACCAATCTTTGAGGCTATGAATTCTACCATTTTGATTTTCTGGTTGCTTATTGATAAATTGTGAACTTGTACTGTGAAATCTGCATGCTGAAATTCATACTCATGTGGGAGCTTTTCGGATCGCATACTTCAAGGAGTAAATCTTATTTAAACTCCTCCAACCATGTCACCATGATCATCTGACTCTTAAAGTTTCTCCTAGTTTAAAGATTTTATTCCTTCCATACTTTTTCTTCACTATTATCAAGTATACAAAAGCCTACACCTACTATCTATATATATGTTTCTCCAACTCCAACTCCAACCATGTCACCATGATCAGTTTCTTAAGCAACTAAGTATTCTTCCAACCAGAGTTTCACGTCAATCGTTTAAAAAAAGAAATGATGAGTACAACAGAAATAGAGAGGAAATGGAAGAGAGCATAGCAGTTACCATGGCGAAGTGTTTCATGTTATTATCACTTGACCGTACAGAGGTGGATTATAAACCCGTTATTGATTGGCTTTTTTTTTTTTGATCGGTAAAGAGTTTGGTGGTGGCGACAAATGAGAGCATGAATCAGTACTCCAAACATGTAATAAACAATTTCCGTCATTCAAGGCACTAGGAGGACATAGGGCGAGCCATAAGAAGCGTCGGGTAATAAATTTGGACGAGAATCGATAAAACCTGGTAGAGGTGGACGGTAATAAATTTGTTTAGGTGAAATGGACGGATGCCGCGTCGTTTCAAAATAGACATTTGTACCCCATTAATTCTTTTAATAACATTGATAACATCGACTTACAAATCTCATCTCCTTGCAAGCTTTCTTCCTCCACCACAAACAACATTTCTTCCTCCAACGTTTCTACACCATCCCCGATAATAGTTTTATTTGATTAATATGATCAAAATGTAGCTTGATTTGATTAAATATAACTCATTTTGTGTGCACTACCGTGACCAATTCCCCTATGCCCCCTTCGGATTTCGCCCCCATCAAAAAAATTCTCCTTCAATTGCAGGGCAATAACATCTGACCGAGTCAAAGAATCATTAAGAGTGCGTTTGGCACGGAGGTGGTTGAGGGTGGAGTTTAGTCAACGGGAGGAGTCAAGGGTGGAGTTGAATTCCAAGGGTGTTTGGCATGGGTGGAATTGGAACTTCAGAGAGTTGAAACTCCTTCATTCAGTGGAAAATCAAATGACACCTCTCCCCATGGAATTTAGAACTCCATCCTTCAACTCCTCTCATTGACCATTTTGACATTTTACTTTCTTCTTTTCTTTAAATAAAAATTCATTTCCTATACTTATAAATTTACTATGACAATTAAAAAATAATTATATTATATTTTATTTTAAAGTTTATAATATTTTTTAATTAGTAATATTTAATAATTTAATAATATTTTATTTTTTCGCATATTCAAAAATGGAAAAAAAAATTCTTATTATTTAAATACACTAGTACTGTTGATAAATTATTAAATTTAAAATTTAAAATAATAGTTTTATTTAAAATATCAAAACTGACTATTATTTAATATAATTATTTATTTGAATTATTAATTTAAATAAATTTTCAATTAAATATAAAATTATTTATTAAAATTATATTTACATAAATAATTAATTATTATTGTTGATAAATTATTTTTTCATTAAAAAAATAGTAGTTTTATTTAAATAATATTAATATTATATTAACTTAAATCATAATTTATATAAATTTTTCACTTCAAAAATCACATTTATATTATACATAATATAAAATAAAATAATATTTTTATTTTTTTTGTAAAATGAAATATAATATTTCTTTTAAAATTTCTTAATATTTATTTTTTTCAAAGACATTAACTAAATTTGTTAATATTATGTTTAAAATTAATATTATATTATATTTGATTAATTATTATTAATATTATATTACATTAATATTATCAATTATTAATATATTAATATATATTAATATTATACTATATTATATTGATATGATAATATATTTAATTAATATTATATTACATTTATGTCATATTTAATTAATATTATATTACATTTATGTCATATTTAATTAATATTATATTTAAAAATTATTTAAATAATATTATTTTTATATAAATACTATAATATTTATTTAATTACTAATATTGCATTTATTAATTTACTAGTTTTTTACTTAGTTATTTATTAAAATATACATTATTAATGACAACTAAATTAAAAATTATTTAAAAATAATTAAACATAATTTTTTGAAGAAATTCAGTGATTCAAGAATAAATTTACCAGCAAATAATATATTATAAATAAATATTTTGAAGAAATAAATATTTTAAAAAGAAGAATGAAGTAATTACCAATTTCATCAATAATCACATGCCAAACACATAAATTTAGAAGAATGGAATTCAAATTCTAGGTAGTTGGAACTACCTAAAATTCAAACTCCTTCCATGCTAAACGCAGCCTAAAAGAGGTTCGATCCAGAGGGTTTCCAGTCGCGGTGCTGCTTGATGTGTGCATGATGGACGAAGACTCTGAGTATGAGCTTCATTTTATTCTTTTTTGATCGGACTTTGAGTATAAATAAACTTCTACAAACATATATATATATATATTAATGAATGATGATAACGACTTCGAATTTTAACTTTGTGATGTCCCCTTCCACACTTTCAAATTATTTCTTGGTCGTTGCTACAAAGTGGGTTTCTTTTTCTTTTGTCCCTCTCATCTAAAATTGTGGCTCCCCATTAGACAAAAAGTCATTCAAAAAAAAATAAAAAATAAAAAATAAAAAAATATATTTGAGCCCTTAAGGTTTAAAAATCACATTCAATTTGTGAGAAATGAATGTATATGCCACATTATTACCAGCGACCAACCTCCATGACTCCATGGCACAGTTTATGGACCGTATCTTTCCGCAGGCCCATTCAACAAAAGGCCGAGCATTAGTTGAATCAAATAACAAAGACTAAATGTGCTGAGATTGAAAAACTAGCAACCCTAGCAAAAATCACAAGGACCAGGTGCTGATCATTCCTTGTAGTTATATGTTGACTGATCTGTGTTAGACCGAGTCGTTTTAAGACTCTGAGTTGCCACCGGCCAGCACTAATTGAACTTCACTTTAAGCTCTTAAACCACGTTCCAGGAATTTAATAATTTAAACTGTGAAATCCGTTGTTTTTTAGCGGCTAATCTAACAAAAAAATTGAATGGCAGTTGAAGGCCGGGATTTAGTTGACGGTGGGGTACCAATAACACTACTCCACGAAAGGACAATATTAGTGATATTGTTGTTATGTGTGCGCGTCAAGTGGTGGTGCCGTGGTGGTCCACGGAATCTTCCATGTTAAGTTATGCTCCTAAAAAATAAGATAAGAGTACTATTCAGCAACCGAAGTTTCCAAGTACTAATCAAACTTAATAACTTTCCAAGAAAATCCCCAACTGAAATTCGTACACATCTTTCTTTACGACCAAGGGAAATATTTTCTAGTCATTCTGAAATTCTCTGGTTAGCAAACTAACACACGTTTTCACTAAGTCGGCTTCAGCCACTATATATATACACCTTTAACAATAGTTATAGTTTCATTCACAACAACACAAACTAAAACAATTTCATCAAAACAATTTCCAATCCTCCAACCAGAGTTTTTATTTTCATTCTTTATTTTCATTCAATACTTAAAACATCCATCCATCCCTTTTAGTACATCAATTAAAGAAATGATGAGTAACAAGAGAAGTAGAGGAGAAATGGAAGAGAGCATGGCAGCAACCATGGAAAAGTGTTTAATGCTATTATCACGTGACCGTGGAGATATCGACTATCAATCCGTGATTCAGCAACAGAAAATGCCATCAAGTATTCAAGGCCGTATTTACGAGTGCAAAACATGTGATAAACAATTTCCATCGTTTCAAGCATTAGGAGGACATAGAGCAAGTCACAAGAAACCTCGGTTAATGGAACTATATTCATCAGATGATCAAGTTATCAATGACAACCAACAGAAAGCGAAGAAACAAAAGGTTCATGGGTGTTCGATTTGTGGTTTAACGTTTTCGATTGGACAAGCTTTAGGTGGTCATATGAGAAAGCACAGAGCTGCTATGATTGAATCTTCATCAACAACTGCAACAGCAGAAACAACAACAACAGGATCGTCATCCTCATCATCTGATAACACTAACATTAGTTTTCAAGAAGAAAGACTACAAGTGCCGGTACTAAAGAGATTAAACAGTAGCAGGAGAGTCTTGAGTTTGAATTTGGATTTGAGCTTATCTCTTCTTCCTTCAGATAATAACAATGATTTTGAATTCTCCACTATTGTAAATGCAGACAAACATATGCCATCTTCCCCATCCATGATTTATAGTTTTATTTGAAATATATTATGATCAAAACGTAGCTAGATTTCACATAGACATAGTTGTATTATTCTCAATTAGTTGATGTATATTATTAAATGATGACATTACTAGTAAAGTTTCCCCATGTTTAAATCTGTGATTTTATTCCTTCTATACTTTTCAATTATCTGTTGTTTGATTTTAGAAGTAGTACATTATTTCTTTTATCTCCCTTTTATCTAAAAAAAAATATATGCTTTGAAAAAGTCACATCATTAACGCACCATTTACCGGTTCTTGAAAAAAGAAATGACATAATTATTTGAGATTGATCTACTCATCTACACGATGAAAACCCACAGCTGGCATATTGTTGCCCTTGTGTTAAGCATGTTCGCAGGAATTCTCCTCATCAACCCACATCAACTTATGATGACCACCGGAGATCATAAGTTGTTGAAGCAAGAACATGTTGTTTTTGTCCTTTCATATATACGATCAGAAATTAATAATATATTCAAGATAATTACGTATTTACAAAATATTATCTCCATTCATCGTCGTAGATATCCATGAGATATGGTTCGGAAGGATCGACAAACTGGATATAGATAGTTGCAACAAGATCCCATTCTTAAATGTTTTCATTAGAGCATATGTAATGTTAATTAATTCATTATACCAAGCCCTTCTGAATTTGGTAGTCCAATTTATTCCATTCTTTCAATTTCTTTCACATAAAATGATTAATTTTTTTGTGCGCGAATCTAAGCACCCAACCACAAGTATACATGCTTTCCATGCATTGATGTATAATGTAGATGCTACATATATACTACAACAAATTAGAAAAATAATTATGTATTATGTTTTTATTTACATTAACCTTTAAATATATGCATACGTTGTGGGATCCAA
Organism: Papaver bracteatum; assembly: GCA_023529315.1. Classification (NCBI taxonomy): domain Eukaryota; kingdom Viridiplantae; phylum Streptophyta; class Magnoliopsida; order Ranunculales; family Papaveraceae; genus Papaver; species Papaver bracteatum. The sequence continues at coordinate 333,844 of JAJJWX010002285.1, forward strand.
CTCAAAACCAATTGACAATAAGTGGAGAGGTCTTAAGAGATTATAAACCGCTGGATCTTAGATTGTCTAGACAATGTGGGATTAATAATCTCAACACGCCCCCTCACGTGTAGCCTCGTTGGGTCTAACACGTGGACAATTAAATCGGGTGACGCAGAGTAAAGACGCGGTCAAATGACTCGTCGCAAACAGCCTGCTATGATATCATGTTAGAATATGGACATCAAACTCAAAATTAATTGGCAATGATTGGAGAGGCCTAAGGGATTATAAACCGCGGGATCTTAAATTGCCCAAACAGTGTGAGACTAATAAACTCAACAGTTATGGTACCAATATCACTACTACACAAAAGGATAATATTAGTACTATTGTTGTTATATAGAAGTGTCGCAACGAAGATACCGCGTCAAATGGTGGTGTCCATTCGAACACTATGTTCCATGTTAGGACCAGGTTATGCTTTTGATTTATTTGATTCTGTGCTCCTTTTGATTATACTTCTTGAAAGAAAAAAATAGGAGTAATATTTGGAAATCGAAGAAGTATCCAGTGACTTCTTTTTCACACTACCAATCAAATTTAATCAATTCCAAGAAAATCCCCCCAACTGAAATTCGTTCAAACCTTTACCACCGAAGGTAGGGCTGTCAATGGATATCCGAATATCCGCTATCCGTTCGTGTTCGTTCGAATCATTAGGATATTATCCGACTTAACGGATATCGGTAACGGTAACGGATAATCTTAACGGATAATTACTCTTAACGGTAACGGATACGGTTGAGTTAGTATCCGATGGATAATTATCTTTTACCAATAGTGAGGGTATATATGTAATTTATATATACCATATTGTATTTTAGGTTTTATTAAAAGAGGAAGAGTAGAGTGGTAGAGATAAATGATTTTAGTTGCTTATTAGTTATTTTTGATTTAAAAAAAAAAATCAAAAATAATTTTGATTTATTTTACCAAAAAAAAAAAAAAAAAAAAATTTTTGATTTATTATCGGAAACGGATAATTAACGGATATCCGTTATTCTTAACGGAACGGATAACAAATGAAAATTTCAATATCCTAACGGATTTTATAGGATAGCGGATATCCTTTACTCTTAACGGTAAAGGATGCGGTATAGCCATTATCCGTTCCGATAGTTACCGTTGACATCCCTAACCGAAGGAAATATTTTTTTAGTCATTCTGAACTCTCACGTCAACGAAACAACACGCTTTCACTTAGTCGGCTACAGACACTAAATATATTCCCTCCATCAGTGGTTCTCGTTTCATTCACAACAACAGTAACAATTCATTCATTTCTTTAGTAGCTGCAAAGAAAAATCTTCATTTCGAAACAAAGAAATACCTTCATCCATACTTAAAAAATTTGTAGTCGCAAGAAATCTTACAACCACACCCCAATATAACTCAAACAAATCAAGTAATCATATTAAGGTTTTCTTTATTGAATATCAAAATTATACTGCTTACAAAATGTTTACAATGCTTTACTTGCTCTCCAAAATAACTTTCTCTCTCCTAGTTCCTTGTCTAGTACTCACCGAAAGATCTCTCTTACATGTGAAGACTTCTTTCCTTTATATAGGATTCCTCAGAGTGGATGACAGCTAAGAGATACACTATTTTCGGGATCACTGTGCGTTACATTCGCTCATGTATATTCACTCATTCTCGCACAGATTACACTTCGCATAGAACATCACACTTTACCCGTGACTTTGCTGAAGTTATTCAATCCGTCATCTTGAGTTTGCTATATGCGATGGTCCTCGAGTACGTCAGATTATCTAAACTTCACATTCTTATCTTTGTGTGCGATATTCAACTCCTACATTTTGTCTCTTCTCATTTCGCTTATTCTATAGAGTGAGCGATATGAGAAACCACTATCCTTTAATATCGCACGGGTGTATCTTTTCATATTCTATTTTGCCAACAATTTTCCGAAATTCAAGTTCATCTATTCACGTGTCAATTCTTACCGGCTGAAAACTGCTTATAACCGGTCGTCTCTTCTATCTATTTATAGCTTTTGAAAGGACTATTTTTTCTTTCTTATCTTCTTCATTGCAATTTCTCTTCTTCCTCTGCAATTTGTCTTGTTTTTTCTGCTGTTTGCTTTATTCCTGTTGCTGCTCTTCTTCTTCGACTGCTGCCATGGATAAAAACGCAAAGTTTGTTTTCTTCCATCAGGATTTATCTTTTTATTCTTATGATGATCATGATTCTCGATTATAATTGTTATCTTTTTAATTTAACCCAATTCCCATACTATTGTAGGAAAAACCCTTCTTTAAGTGCCCTCAGAATAACTGTTCAAAACCCTAACTCTTCTTCAGACGATGCGACTAAAGAATCTCAAAATAGAAAGACTTCGCATGACAAATAAGTAAGAACAATAGTGTTTCCTCTATTTCTTATCTTCATTGTGTTCGCAGGCTTCTGATCATGAGATGGGTAGTGGCAAAAGACCAAAAACTAAGAAAAATCGCAAGCCCACGATGATTAAATCAAATCTTTCTATCCTTGACTTTGATGTCGCAGACGTCAGCCCTCTAGCAACAATTGGAGATTCTGATATTGATGCTTCTACTACGTCTACTCAAACTTTGGATGCGAACACTTCTGTTACTTGAAGAAATTTTTCCTGTGAAAATGAAACTGTTACTGATCAAGGAATGGGAAATGTCCCTATTACTGCCTCTGCAAATTTATTGGATGCGAATAAAATTTCTCCTCCAATTGCTAACACTGATTCACAGCCAAACCCTGCTAATGTACCTGTCATTATGAATTTCATTATTCCTTCTCCTTCTATGTCCATCCCTTCTTCTTCATCTTCTTTTTTTTGTTAAATTTCCTTTCTCTCAGCAAGGAATCTTTAGATAGTGTAAATTTTGCTTCTCAAACTTTGTCCGAAATTATCAATTCTGCTCAATCTTCCACTAGTGACCCTTGCAAACTTCGCATTTGCTCTACTTTGGGTAAGCTTCTGTGCGAATTTCTCTCGGATAGGGGTACAAGAGATGAAATCCATTCTCAGATTGATCCAAGTTTCCATACCGCCCTAGATGTCTTGGTAATTTCTTATCTTTATTTAATTTCGCACCAAAAGAATATCCATGCGTTTCTTAACTTTAGTACTTTAATTTCTTATCTTTATTTTCTTTCTTTTTAGGACTCCCATCGTCGTATGATTCTAACTGAAAAGCGTTTTGAATCTTGTTGCTCTCAATTACAACTTTCGCAAAAAAACTTTTCTTTAGAACAGGAAGTCAACAAATTAAAGGTGGAACTTCAAGAGGTCCAAAAGCTGTGGGGAAAACTTCAAGTTGCAAATCTTGATGCCAAAAGCCTTCACACTCAAAACAAAGAACTTAAAAGTAACTTTTCTCTCTTTTACTTATTGTACACTTTGATATATTTCTTCGCTTATCCACATTCTTTTAATTTCTATATGCATTTATTAAGATATAAACCAGAAGCGAGTTATGGAGAGATATACTTTTCAATATCTTGCTGAGGATAACAAGGCGGATAACAGGAAGTTACAGATTCAATTAGATCAAATAAACCAACAACATTCATATTCACTTGATAAAATTAATAACCTAACCCATGAAAATAATCTTCTTGTCCAAGAAATTGAAGTATTGAACATTCAAATATCTCATTTTTCTAAATTATCTTATAATGCTGAACTAATGCACCAAACCTTGTCAGAAGAAAATCATACCCTTTCTAAGGAGAAGCATTCTTTCTTAAGCAAAGAAGCAATGTTTTCGTACCAATATTCAGTTCTCCAGAAAATAAATGAGGATCAAGCGCGAAACCTTCGTTCTCTTGAAGTTCAATATGAAATATCGCTTAAAGAGTTAAAGACCCAGAATGAAACAATCATTTAAAGTAAAATAAACCTGGCTGTGAAGAAGTATCAGCTCCAAGAACAATACAATCAACTAAAGCACTCCCATGATACCCTTAAGAAAAATAATAAATCTCTCTCCGCTGACGAACAAAAGATTCGATCTCGTATAAGTGGTTCAGTTGGGGATGAGTTTGATAAGGCTATCGAAAATATGAAGAATAACACCCTTCTTCTTTCTGAGTTCTACGAAGGTAGTCAGCTAGGGTTGACTGTCTTATTATTCTCTAATCATTCTGAATTTTATTGACGTAACTTACATTTCTAGTTTTATGATAACTTGTGATTTCTTTACAGATTCTGAAAAGTCGCATCAAGCTACTATTGCACTTTTGAAATCCGACTTAGCCAAAGTTCGCAAGGATCGGATGAATCTGGAGACGTCACATGCGAAGCTTAAAATTTCTCTTTCTGCCTCTCGAGATAGAGCGCGAAGAAGGCTCGCACATGCATAATTTTTTTTTTGAGATCAATGCCAAGCGTGATGGTGGTTTTTAGCTTAGGGTTAAAATCGTAAAACAACCTAAACCCTAGTAGACAGGTACGCCACAAAATTTAAGTAATAAGAAATTACTAGGCGCATTTATTGAATCTTTAATGTGTCTGTAAATAATTACCGGGGTATCTTTTTCAATTAGGGTTACGACAATACAAACCCTAATTCCCACGTGTGCCAATGGAAAACCATGCCAACCACACTAACCACATCGAAGCATGCCAACCATGCTAGCCACACATCTGTGCCAATGGAAAACCGTGCCAGCCACACTAACCGCGCCAATGCATGCCAACCATGCTAGCCGCACCCCTATGCCAATGGCAAATCATGCCATCCATACTAACCGTGTCAAAGCATGCCAACCATGCTAGCGGCACCCCTATGCCAGTGTCAAATCATGCCAGCTATACTAATCGCGTCAAAGCATGCCAACCATGCTAACCATGCCAGCCACACCTACCACGCCATGCCAAACGCACCTCGCCTTATCCTCATGCCAACTTAGCCGCGCTACCATGCTGGCCTTCCCTACGTGGCTACCAAAATGAAAGCGTGCAAAAATCAACTGTTTCCCTTCAATCCCAGGAGCAAATCCTGGCCGTCTAAGGTTACCAAACGACTTTTCTCCCAAAACCCTAGCTTGGTCACACAACTAGCCAAAGCTAGCCATGCCATGCGCCCATGGAAAACCTTTGGCCCCACATGCCAAGCCAAAACCGTACCTAGCCAAATCTATCCATGCCATGCGCCCATGGCAAACCCTTGCCCCCACATGCAAAGCCAAAACCGAACCTAGCCAAAGCTAGCCAGACCATGCCCCCATTACAAACCCTTGGCCCCACATGCCAAGCCAAAACCGCACCTAGCCAAAGCTAGCCATGCCATGCGCCCATGACAAACCCTTGACCCCACATGCCAAGCCAAAACCGCACCTAGCCAAATCTAGCCATGCCATGCGCCCATGGAAAACCCTTGGCCCCACATGCCACGCCAAACCATGCCATGCCAACGGCATGCCAACCTAGTCGTGCCACCATGCTTGCCTTCTCTACACGGCTACCAAAACGAAGGCGTGTAATAATCAACGGTTTCCCTTCAACCCCAGGAGCAAAACCTAGACATCCAAGGTTACCAGACAACACATGGTAACCTTTGTCCCGAAAACCTAAGTTTGGCCATGCCAAACCATGCCATGCCAACGACATGTCAACCTATCCGCGCCACCATTCTGACCATCTCTACATGGATACCAAAACGAAGGCGTGCAACAATCAACGGTTGCCCTTCAACCCCAAGAGCAAATCCCAGCCATCCAAGGTTACCAGACAACACATGGTAACCTTTGGAACGAAAACCTAAGTTTGGCCACGCTAAACTATGTCATGCCAACGGCATGCCAACCTAGCCGCTCCACCATGCTGGCCTTCCCCGTGCGGCCACCAACGAATGAAAGCGTGCGACGATCAACAGCTACCTTGCCTCTTAAGATACAAGATCTCAACCATCGAAGGTCATCAAGCTACCAAGTCTCCCAAGCTCGACTTTCCAGGCAACCAAGACTTGCCGCATGCTTTCCACAAAAATATTCGATACAACAAACACATATCACAAACTGGGGGATCCTCTTTGGGTATTGGTTTGGCGGTTTACAGCGTGCGGCGTACACTAAGCCCGTCATATGGAAGTGTCATAAGGGTGAGGCGGTCAGTAAATGTAGGGAGTCAATAGTGAAACGCTCAATAATCAATTTCATGCGTTAACAACATTATGGAACATCAATTCCACACGTTAATGGTTTTATGGAACATCAATTCCATGCATGAGGTTATCACCTCCTCCAATTTACTTACCCATTTATCCATCCCTTAATGAGACCAGAGTACGTTTCACTTCGACTTGTATAAATAGGTCTTACCTATTTCCACATAACAACAAGTTCATTCGGGAATATACAACACTCATAAAATACTTGCTAGCTTACCACTTGTTAGCCTTCCCAATTTTCAGATACAAGTCACAGTAACACAACTACACTTCCAGAATCAACTATTCTGGTTTCATCACTTTCCTTGCTTCCTTCCCCAAAACCAACCCATTCTCCTCCACTTTGTAACCGAAGCAAGTCCGGAACGACCATTTCTTGGTTTAGGATGGATTTGTACAGATTCATCTCTCGAATTTAAAGTAATCCCTTGCAGTACATTGTTTAGGGTTTAAATTGTTTCTCACCCGCACATCGGAAATTACCGAAATCAGCAAAGACCATTTTTACCTACAAAAAATTGGCGACCACAGTGGGAGATTGATCTATCGGTCCCAATATCGATTTCTGAATACGTTTCTCTAACTCAGAAGGATGATTGGGTTTTAGACTGAATTTGTGTCTTCAAATTCCACTCAGGCAAACGACAATGTTTCTCCTCCTAACACAACGTCTAACAACACGGCCACCGAAGGAGTTCCAAGACTGAATAACCTGGTACGGGTTCAGGAGATTCACACCAAAAACATGGGTCTGATGAAAGATGCAATCAACACCATACTGGATTTCCTCATCAACCTGACGACAGAGTTGAACGGATCGCCTTCCTCAGAAACTCCAGAACTGGGGACTGACGTTCCGAACGATCACTCTCAAGCCAACAACTTCACTACCAATCAGAGACCCGTAAGCTAGGAATCAGCCTTATTATGTGAACTATTATATCTTTCAAAGGATCAATGAATGGAGACGTTCACTGCCATCAATCGAATAACACTAAGCATGCCCTTGGTTCCTTCATGCTCGGAAACTGCAAGAGTGCCATATTTTTCCATCAACAATATCACGTTCACCGACAATGTCATGATGGCAGAGGAAGGCCATAACCGTTCCCTACACGTCACATCTCGAATCAAAGACGTGAAATTCAAAAGGGTTCTCGTCTATACATGAGCTTCCTCCAACGTGGTCACCCTTAGGATGCTCAGGACGACCAAAGTACGACCAAGCGAGGTTATATGACAATCCACTACCATGAAAAATTTCAAAGGCAACCAAACCAGTACATATGGGTACATTAGTTTAGAACAATCGGTGGGACCTTTCTAGTCAAAAGTAAGGTTCGAGGTAATCGAGAAGGATCCAGATTACCACATGATACTGGAAAGACCATGGCTACATGACAACAGGATCATTCATTCGACGTATCACAAGTGATTGAAAACCATGTTAAATGGAGAGGTAATTCGCATCGCTGCGTCTTTATCTTCCTATGCGCCAATCTATGGCATGGAGATTTTTGAGCCAAGACATGGGCGGCAGGTCACAACTAACAAGGCTCGCCACACCCCACTGCCAAAATGGATGTCTATTGAAGAAGGCGAGGGTCTTGCACTACCCCGTGTAGAAACTCAGTATCACATCACACCTCCAAAAGAGAGACACTCCCTTCTTCTTCTTCAGAACTAGTGTTCGGCTCAAACCAAGCGAGAACGGGCTTTTATTACGTGCCACGACGAAGAAGGGAAAACCGTATACCAGCGCCGCTGTTAGCAATTAATAGGGGAGACTACCACAAAGTCTCCCCGCCCAACGGAACGAAAAACTGGTGACAAACCACATGAGGAGGTACCCAACGCACCACGACAGCTACAAGACGGCACCAACTCGACCATGAATGAGCTTGAGGTTGTTAATGTTGGGAATGAAGAATCTCCACGACCCGTATCCATAAGCTCGACTCTACGCGCATACGGACGCACAAAATTGGTATACCTCCTCGAGGAATATCAAGATGTGTTCGCATGGACATACGAGAAAATGCCCGGCCTGGACGAGAATAAGGGCACTCACTATTTGCACGTGATATCCGGATCCAAGCCGGTGAAGCAGACCCCAAGACAATTCTGGCATGATGTGGAAGAACAAATTTAAAAAAAGATTCAAAAGTTGCTAGCGGCTGGTTTCATCAAACCGATCCATCACCCTACCTGGTTGGAAAACGTATTTCCAGTGAAAAAGAAGAATGGGCAGATCAGGTTCTGTGTCGATTTTAGAGATCTGAACAAATGTTGTCCCAAAGATAATTTTCCACTCCCCAATATCGACATGCCGGTAGACGCCACCAGTGGACACGTCATGTTTTCTTTCATGGACGGATACAGTGGCTACAACCAAATAAAGATGTACGAACATGATGCAAGTAAGATAGCTTTTCGCACTCCTCTTGGAAACTTTTACTACACCGTGATTCCCTTCGGTTTGAAAAATGCTGGCGCCACATACCAGCGTGCCATGACCACCATTTTTCAAGATATGATACACAAGCAAGTTTAAGATTATGTAGATGACATAATGGTCAAGTTGAAAACTCGGGCGGCGCACACGGGAATCCTGCGAAAGGTGTTCGAAAGATGCCACAAATACAAACTAAAGATGAATCCGCTAAAGTGTGCTTTCGGTGTCTCCTCAGGAAAATTCCTAGGTTTTCAGGTAACCGCTGAAGGGATCAAGGTTGACCCAATCAAAACACAAGCCATCCTAACGATGCCACCGCTGCAAAACGTGAAAGAACTCCAGAGTTTCATGGGTAAAATTAACTACATTCGCCATTTCATACCCGGATTGGCTCAACTTGTTGCCTCATTTACCCCCTTACGGAAGAAATGAGCAATCTTTGTATGCACCACACTACAACAAGAAGCATTCCAGAAAATTCAGCAGACGTTATCTTCCCCAGCCGTCATAAAATCACCCATGCAAGGAAAACTACTACACCTCTAGACCGGTTTCAGCGAAACTGCAGTCGGAGCTCTCCTCGCTCGAGAAGATGACGAAGGGATTGAAAACCCCATATACTACTTCAGTCGGACTTTAAGAGATGCCGAACTCAGGTATCCCAAGGAACAAAAGGCGTGCCTAACTTTGATCTACTCTATCCAGAAATTCAGGCACTACCTATTGTGTAATAAATTGGTGCTGATATCCAAATCCGATCCTGTGAAGTTCCTCCTCTCAAAAAAGGCCCTGATAGGGATACCGGAAAAATAGCTCCTCCATATGTCATAATTCTACATAACATGTGCTTCCCCGAGAGCCATTAAAGGACAGGCAGTTGCAGATATGCTGGCGGCATTTTCAGGAGAAAATGATGTAACGCTACGTGAAGAACTCCCTGGGGACTTTACGGAAATCTCTTTCCTCCAAGGAAAAGCATGGCTATTATTTTTTGACAGCTCCGCTACCCATAACAATACTACGGGAGGATCCAGTGTAGTTCTAGTATCCCCGACCGGTGAAGTTTTCTCACACTCTTTCAAGCTAGACTTCCCTTGCACCAATAATTCAGCAGAATATGAAGGTTTTCTCATCGGGATATCTTTGACTAAGCAAGTTGGAGCCACGTGTCTGGAAATAAGAGGGGACTCCAAACAATTGGTCAATTAGGTAAACGGATTATACGCGCTGAAAGAAGTAACCTTAGCCACATATAGAGCCGAGGCGCAAAAACTGCGGAACTACTTCGCCGACGCCACAATAACCCATATTGGGCGCATCATCAATCAACACACTGACTTCCTGAAAATGTTAGCATCGAAACTGCGATTTGAAGGTCTTGAGGAAACCCTGACGGTAAAGAGACGAACTGTGGCTTCAACATGGATCTCACAACCTGAAGAAGATGGAGCTGATGACTGGAGAACACCGATTATACAAGAACTTAACATCTCACTCTCTCAATAAAAGGTCAGTCTTAAAACCTTACGTGACTTTTTCATTCTCTGAGGAGTGCTATACCATCGAAATCCATACGACTCCTTATCAAGATGTCTTGGAGAAAGAGAAACACAAAAATAACTCAACCGAATCTATGGTAAGGTCTGCGGACAGACACTGGTAGTAACCCTCTATCGTCGTATACAACTCCTTCGCTACTACTGGCCGGAGATGGAGGTCCAAGCTCGGTTAGTTCAAACAACCTGTCCCAGCTGTCAAGCGCTGTCGTATCAATTAGAAATTTTTAACATTGGTTACACCGGGGACTGGAAGGATCCCTACGTCAATTACCTTCGCGAAGGCATACTCCCCACCGATAAGAAGTATGCAGCCAAAATAAAAAAAAGGTCCGAGAGGTTTGTATTTCATGAAGGAATCTTATATCGTACAAGATTTGGAGGAAGTCTTCTACAATGTTTGAACGAAGCAGAGATCCCAATTATGCTGAAAGAGATGCACGAAGGCGAACATCAAGGAAAGCGGAAGTTATTTCTCCAGATGCATGAGAAATACTACTGGATAACCACGGAGGATGACGCAGCTGATTTTGTCCAGAGGTGCAAGGAATGTCAGATCCACAGAAACCTTGTCCATGTACCGGCAACTACCCTGTATTCAATAAGCAGTCTGTGGCCCTTTCATAGTTGGGGACTCGACATCATTGGGAAAGTCAATCCTCCATCCTCAAAACATCACGAGTACATAATAAAAACAACCGAATACTTTACCAAATTGGTCGAAGCCATAGCTTTAAGAGGAACAAACGGAACCACGATCGCGGCATTCATTAACGAGTACATTATCTGCCATTTTGGCGTTCCTAAACACATCATCACCGACAAAGGCACCCTTTTCACGAATAGGCATGTACGAGAGTTACTCGAGGAATATGGGATCAAACATGTCTTCTCCACCGTGTACTACCCCCAAGGGAACGGGCAGGTTAAAAGCACCAACAAAACTCTAATCAGAAACCTCATTCGGACAATGCATGATAATCCTCGGACATGGCATGAATAACTTCCAATGGCACTCTAGGCGTACCGTATGTCACCAAGAAGCTCCACAGGGGTCTCTCCATATTCTCTCATTTATGGCGCAGACGCTATCCTCCCGGTAGAAGTTAAGATCCCATCAGCCAGGATTGCCGAAGCAAGCAGAGTTCGATGGAATGAAGATGAAGCCTTCACTGCCAGAGTCGCGGAGTTGGACATTGTAGACTCTAAGAGGGCCAAAGCGGAGGAACACGTACAAGCATACAGAAATAGGGTTTCCAGAGCATACAACAAAACCGTGAAACCTCGAATTTTTCAAGTAGGAGACTTGGTACTAAAGACTGCTAAACACATTCAGCAAGACGCATCTGCACCAAAATTCTCCGCAAAATGGGAAGGTCCTTATATAGTCACGAAAGCATACATTCGTGGGTACTACAAAGTCATTAAAGAGGACGGAGGAAAACTAGAGACGATTATCAACGGGAAATGGCTCAAGGAATACTACGCCTGACCACCGCCTGACCACCGCCTCACCCCCCGTATAACAAGCACCGATAGCCAGGCATCTTTTGACTTTCTTCCATATCCCTAATGTCGAGTCTTTTCTTTTATTTGATTAAAGCAAATCAATAAAATTCTCTTGTTCTTTCAGGAAAAAAAAAAACAAAAGGGACAAGAGCATGCACGAAATCCAGAAAGCAGCCAAACATCTCACAACCACATAACTAAGAAAAGCCCGTCCAAAAGATTATAATATCTGGAAAACATCATCTTTAACCGACTTTGATACCTCCCAGTCCTGCTCTTCAAGTTCCGGATTTATTCTTCCACCTTCTGTGACTCAATAACCAGAGCTTTCTTCTCCTTCAGAATAGATTTCGTAGTGGGTACCACGCCGGCAAGAATACCGGCTTTGTCGACTTTCACAATTTCAAGACGATATCGCAACCAACTAACGTTGAACTTCAGAGATTCGTAGGTAGACACCATATTCTCCCACTTTTGAATAGTTTCCTCCACAACGACACAGATGGATATACACTCCATTTCAGCAACCATTGGCAGAAGACAATTTATTATAGAAACTACGTTCTTTGGGCTCGCATCTTTATTTGGTATTCCTGATGGTAAATTTTTATCATCGTTTGAAGGCGATTTTGGTTTATTGTTGTGATGTAGGAACAAAAAAGCGCATTAGGAAGCCCTTTCTTTTGAAATTCAATGAAAAAATTATTGAAAGTTGACCAGATAAATAAGTAAGACGTCATCCACATGGCATGCTTTATTTTAAGTTAGATAATGCAGTTTACGCACCTGTCCGAACTTTGCCGATTGATTTTGATTATCGCAAGGCATCGTTAGTTGATTTAAGTTAATCTTGAATACCCTTGACTCCTTGATACAGTATTAGATCGAAGTTCCATTCTTTGCCATGTCATCAAAATTAGAGATTATTTTATCTAGGGCCTAATCTGGCTTATGAAGAAATTCGGAGTCCCCTGAACCTGCATATGGATATTTGTATCTTGATAGTGTTGCAACATGTATCTCGGTGCTTCAGTAAATAAAGATAGTAACACAACCCATTTTTCTAACAGATGCAGGTGATGTGTCACCTGACATGACTGCATTTTTCAAACCATATTAAAGTTAAGCTCTGAATTTGCTTTGGATTTTTAGAAAATCTCAATTTGGACTTTTCAACGAAACATTGTTGGAATTGACTAACATCATGAATTACAATGATGTTTTCGTTTGGTCGTTGTTTTTCCATAATGCATAATATAATACTCCCGCATTATTGTAACCTTCTGACCTTTTTCCCTCTGGTGGTGGCGACGTCTCTGTATGGGATATTTCAGATATATCCATTTTCATCTTCAACATAAGGAAATAGTAACTTCCGGGTATAGTTGCATTGCCACAAATCTTAGATGAAACTTAGCAATCCTCTTTAACATATATCTTTCGTCGGAAGTAATCTATTATATCTCTCCGCGTATTATTTCTAATTCCACTTCCTATAATTAAAGCATGAAGATGCCTCTGATACTGTTGCTGAGTTATATTGGCACCCTTTTTTATCTGGATGCAATGAGTACCGAATCTAACTGGCACCCTTTCAAATTTGATGGCGATCCATTTGAAATTATGAACCATTGTGCAAGAAGATTACTTTCATGCGGTATTTTGATAAGAGTCATAAGACCGTTAATGAAATATTTATCCAAATGTTTTCATGTTCAATAAGATGTGTGGTTGTGCAAATATTGGATCTTTGTCACCGCCTGGTAGGGTGTTTTTTTTTTCTTTTTCCATTTTCTAGAAGCTTGTGTCAATTTTAAAATGTATTAGAAATAGGATATGTAAGTAACATGATGCTAACCATTGATTCTAAAAACTTAAGGTGCACATATCGATGTAAAAGGGGGGGAATTCACTCACCAGAGATAACGTTGGTCCTCCCTTGTAGTCCAAAAGCTCTTGCAAAAATAGGGGAATTTCATTCATCAGAGATAACTTAACCTTTCCTACTTTAGAACATATCAAAACTTTGGGATTCATTTTTTTTTCTTGTTTATCATTTGTTTCTTCAATCATACCGTATGGCTTCATATCGCGAACATATTTTGTTTGGTGTTGCAAAACTAAATATTTCATCATGATCCTATAAAAATATCAAACGATTCATTACGTTTTATATAATCTCTCTATATATTTTTTTCTTTCTTATAGTCTCTATTCTTTACTTCTTCTTTTTTCTGGTTCAATGCTTAACGCATTTGTTGTTATCATGAAAATTATTTCAATCAAAAGTGCATGTTTTTCTCTTTTTGATCATAACTTGGGTGGTTATGGTAGTCAAGTCGTGAAATACTTTCGTAATCAAGAAACTGTTGATGGTGAATGGTCGTGTCTGTCGGTTAGAGAGACACAATGTACCAATGCGATGACATGGAAAAATAGTGCTAATGTGACTTCACCGAAATCAAAATTAATTGTAACGGAGACATGTGGCAACTTGGGGTCCCTTATTATATAAAAAAAAAATGAGATGATAATTTGAGTATATTTTTACATCCGAAACCCTAACTTAAATCTTAGAAATATCTCTCACAACATAAACCACTCAATACAAAAATTACTCAACCTCTCTTACAATGCCCTAAGGCTCCCTTTTATACACAATCAGTAAATGGAGTACAACCCATTGTTACTTCACTTATAATCACACAATTCGCGTGATCCTTCCTTTTGCTTCTCTACATCAATATTCATTACAAAATCTACTATTATTTCGGCTATAACCACGGTCTCCTATCTGTACAACTGTCCTTATTTCTTGTCCAACAATATATCTTTGCTAGAAATCACTTCTCGTAGCTTCGGTACTCTTCGTTGGTTAGATCAAACGAATTACCTTATTCCTTTGGTCCCTTTTTTCGTCTCGTTATGATGACTTCATCATTTTCTTCTCTTCGTGGATGCCTCTTCGTAAGTTCCATTTTCATGAAAGTTATGCTGCACTCTTCTGGCAGTTGATTTGACCCTTCATCTTAATAAACATTTATCTCGAATCTTGGTGATAATATCTTCTGAGCGAGATTCGACCGTTAATTTCACTTCTTCGCAGTCCTATACGTGGTGAGTATATTTTATGTACCTACAACTCTATGTAGTCTAGACTAACGCCAATTTTTTGTACCTTTCCTATTTGATTCGAGCAAATAGGAAAGGATTAAGTTTCACTCCATACAGTTGACTCAGACTGAGTCATTTATATCCTTCATAGTTGCCGTCGGTCCTTGCAGGAAATGAATATCTTTCACTACTAGATATTATGTATCGGTGGTGAGGAAACTTATATCCTTAGCTCTAACTTCTTTGGATAACTTATCTTCTAGAACTTAAGAAATACAAACTGGAAATAATTAAGCATAGTTTTACATTTATTTTTATTTTTTTGAAGGAAGAAGGGGCCTTGAAAAGCCCCTAAAATTTATTTATTGACTACCTCATTCAAATTGATGTTTGAAGGATTACATAAAAGAGGTGGAAGATAGACACACCCTTCTGATTGATCATGATCAATTACATCAAGAAACATGACAGCACAGATAGTACATGATTTACATTTGAAACTTAAAAAAATAAGATGTGAAAATCGAATTAAACTTCTTCATCCCGTTAAAGGATTGGATATCCTTATAATGGTTTCAAACCAAATTTTTTCCTGATCATCATGGATATTAGATGCTTCCACCTCTCTATATACGTATGGTTTGTTGGTTTTTTTAGGTTTCACCACCGCAATGGTGCAGTTTTAAATATATGATTAGGGTTAATGGGTGGAGATCAGTTCTACATTTATCAACATTACTTTGAGAGCTCCATGTGAGGGTAAATTACCCGATGACCACTTGTCAACATCTCAAGGGATGATTTCATGATAAGATGATAAGGTGGGAGCACCAAATCATACTCTATAAAGCTGATTTCGTCTGAATCGAGACGCCTGCTATGAACGTTACATGAATGACGCGTGTGAGGAGTGGTCAAATCGATTCAGTCGGTCAAGTATCAAAAGAAGGACTATATTTAATGAAGGATGAGAAGAGGCGTGGGCAAATCTACATCGTATCAAAAGACTCGGACGATCTATACTGTAACCCAAAGGTGAAATATCACGAGGTTATCCAAGGAACAGATACACGATGATGAGCAGAGTGAGACAACTCGGGAGGAGAACCGAGCAGGCCATCACGAGGAATAGTATAGAACCCGTCTGAAGCAACGAAGACGATGTACGACAGCTCCACCAACTCAGCGAGACCATACCTTCACGAGTTCAATTTCCCTATAAATACCAGTCCATGTAGAAGGAGATGAACAACTGATGTATTATTTGATGGTATTTCTACAGATAATTCCTGAGAGAGATCTAGATAGAGACAGAGTAAAAGATCTCAGTGATATTTGTAGCTCTTTCAAGGGTAAGACCTTATGTTGGTCTTCATGGCTGAACCACGTTATATGCTTGTGTCAATATTTATTTTCATGTTCTTTACATCCTGTTTATCTTTGAATCTTGAATGTTTAGGTAGCTAATAGCCTTTAGATTCATTTGGGTGTAGTCATCAGAAAAGATGCAACTGCACTCCATGCATGCAATGTTCGGCGGTTGTAGTTTTACTAGTTTAACGAGATTCAAACAGGCACTTCTGATTTTTTTTGTTCAACCTCAATAGCTCATTCTTGGACTTTCCTCCAAAAGAATTCCACTATTACAAGTTCTTGTTATAATAAAGGCTCCAACCTGTGAAGCACCGACACACCGATATTGGTGTCGTGTCCGCGTTCGACGCACGTTGGACACAGGACGCGCATGGGACACCGACACGATACACGTGTAAAAATTTATACTCTATTTTACTAGTTGGGTAATCTAGTGTTTCATGGAAATTAGTATAATAGTTAATTTTTCTACATATGGACTAATCTAAGAGCATAAAATTGAGTTTGTTTCATATAATTGTGGGATTAATGTATTTGATATACTAGAACACTATGATTTTAGTATATAAAAATTATTTAATTAGTATATATATAAACGTGTCCGTGTCCTGATGATATTGAGTTTTGGAGATCCAGTATCCGTATCCCGTGTCCGTGTTAGTGCTCCCCACGTTCCAACTTTAATTAGGAAGGCTGCTGAGTGATAGTTGAAGGTCGGGATTTGGTTTTGGTGGGGTACAAATAACACTTCAAAAAACAAAAACAAAAAAGGTACAGTTATACTATTTTTGTTGTGCAAAAGTTTGACAGCAAATATACCGCGTCCCCCCTGGTCCAATTGTATCTTCCACGTGAAGTTAAACCAATAAAGTCTTTGTTTATTCCACATCCACAGAATCTCTCTGTTTGTTTATGCACTTCCAACTCACATAAAACTGAACCATTCCTTTTTTATGCATACTTCTAAAACCAAAAAACCAAATACGTAGGAGTATTTTTTATGTAGCACTGGAAGTTTCCAAGCACGTCTAGTAGTTCTTCGTCACACGTACTACTGATCAAATTTAATCACTTTCCAAGAAAATCCCAAGCTGAAATTCGTACAAACCTTTACACCAAAGGAAATATTTTTTAGTCATTTTATTCTCACGTCAAGAAAGTAACACACGTCTCATACTAGGTAGGCTGCAGGCTTACATCCTCTATATATTCCTCAGAGTCTCAGACAATAGTTCAATTTCATTCACAACAACAACAATTCCCCGTTTCTTCAGCAGCAAAAACCAGATCTTTTATTTTTGTTGGAAACTAAGAAATTCATTCATTTATTCATAATCCATCGTTTTACAAATAACATGATGAGTAACAAGAGAAGCAGAGGAGAAATGGAAAAAAGCATGGCAGCAACCATGGTAAAGTGTTTAAGCTTATTATCACGTGACAACGGAGATACCGATTATGATACTATGATTCAGCAACAGAGGATGCCAACAAGTATTCCAGGCCGTATTTACGAGTGCAAAACATGTAATAGACAGTTTCCATCTTTTCAAGCGCTTGGAGGACATACGGCGAGTCATAAGAAACCTCGGTTGATGGAACTGTATTCAGCAGATAATCAAATTCTCAATGACGACCAACAGCGAGAGAAAAAACAAAAGATTCATGAATGTTCGATTTGTGGTTTAAAGTTTGGGATAGGGCAAGCTTTAGGTGGTCATATGAGAAGACATAGAGCTGCCATCAGTGAGTCTTCGTCGAAAACAGTAGCAGCAACAATGACAGGATTGTCATCATTATTATCTGATAATTCTGACATTAGTTTTCAAGAAGATGTACTTCCACAAGTGCCGGTACTGAAGAGATCAAACAGTAGCAGGAGAGTGTTGAGTTTGAACTTAGATTTGAGCTTAGCTCTTCTTCCTTTGGATAGTAATAATGATTTTGAATTCTCCACTATTGTAAAAGCAGACAGACATATGGCATCTACTCCACCTATGATTTATAGTTTTATTTGACTCTGATTATGATTAAAATGTAACTAGACTTAGCATTTTACATAGAATTCATACTTGTATTATTCTGAGTAATAACATTTTACATGGAATTTATAGAATACATAAACAGATGATTTGAGTTAAAGTATTTATTTCCACCAAAGTTATTGTTTTTTTTTTTTTTTTTTAAAAAGGGCAAAAGCCAAATTCTAAAGGGTTATCCTCACCGAAATCCAAAGTTTTCTGTTTTCCAACCGATCCATCCAACATTTGATTCAACCCTCATAGAAGGACGAGTGAGTCTGTTTGTTAAGGTTTGAAAAAAATTTCCAACCTTACCCCTCCAGCAAAGTTAATAACTAACCATAGTTATAATTTATTTGGGTTAGGAGAGATGCTGGGTACGAGAAACCTATTGGAATTGATAATCTCTTCACTATTTTTCATTTTTCTTCTGCTCCTCTTCTTTTATTCTCCGTCGATTCTGAGAATTTCCTGGGTACGTGGGATCGATCATCGTAGGGGTTATGTTAAGGATTGATCGTTAGTGATGATGTTGTTAGTTTATAATCAAAGAAGGTTCGATGGTGATGTTGATGTTTAGTCGATGTTCCTAAGCTGTTGTATCAATGAATGAAAGAATTTAGGGTTTGTGTAGAATTGAAGTTGCTGCTAAATTGAAGTTGTATTATTGTTTTGAAGAACTGAGGTGTTAGTGGTTCTGTGAAGAGTTAGGGTTTCACTAGAATTGCAGAGAGGGTTCAAAAGATGAAATTGATACTCTAAAAGATCAATTGAAGATGGGTTTTGTGTATTGACCGTAAAAGAGAAGATTTAGCATCTTATTTTCGATTCACAAAGAAGAATTGAATGGTTAGGGTTTGTCGTGAGTTGATACTGATTATCACAATAAATTCAGTATGAAATTGAATAATTGAGGGTTGGTTTTAAGAGTATGATACGAAGAAGAAGATGGTTATACTAGTCTGAGGATTCAATTTCAGAGGCGAGTATGAATTAGTTAGGAGAGATGGGCGGGTTGGAGAAACCGATTGGAATGTGGTTAGTATAAAGTGTAGAGATGTTGGCCATTTTCTCCAAAAGCATTTGAGATTTTTGATGACGCTATCCTACTTTTCGAGGGTGAGATTGTCTACCATGGTCCCCGTGAAAACGTTCTCGAGTTCTTCGACTTAATGGGATTCAAATGCCCTGAGAGGAAAGGAGTTGCAGATTTTCTGCAAGAGGTAACATCGAAGGACCAAGAACAATATTGGCATAATAAAAATGAAACTTACAGATACATCTCGAGATCCGAGTTTTGTGGTCTTTCAAAAAATTCCACAAAGGTCAACAACTACAAGTATGGTATCTCCAACAGGGAACTATTTAAAGCATGTTTCTCCAGGGAATGGTTGATGATGAAGCGCAACTCTTTCTTATACATTCTTAAAACTTGTCAGATAACATTTATGTCAATTATAGCGTTGAAAATGTTCTTGAGAACTGGAATGGCAGTGGGTAAAATAGAAGGTGGAGGAAAGTATCTTGAAGCATTGTTTTTCGGTCTAACTCAGGTCATGTTTAATATGGTGGCTGAGCTCAGTATGACTGTTGTTAATCTCCATGTGTTCTATAAGCAGAGAGATATGTTATTCTTTCCTGCATAGACTTATTTAAGCCGTAAGCCATCCATTTATCATTAATTTTCATTGGTGTTCCTTCTGTGTATAATGTAAACATAATCTTAATTCCAACTACTTGTTCTTAAACATGGATTTGCAGCTTTTGGTGACTCCAAGGCTTTAAATGCGTATGAGGACGACAATGAGAAGAAGTCAAAGGATATCAGACTACAAGCGATTACTGGTTCCTATTTTCACTATTATTGTTAGGTGCTTTTGTTAGAATCATTGCTAAAATATTAAGGCCATGGACTCTGCCTGATTTAGTGAAGTAGAAGTTTGTTGCTGCCTTCCTCTTACAATAAACAAGTCCCCTGTACAGATGAAGTTTTTTTCCTTCACATTTGCAAATGGTGTCATCAAGCTCTTGTTGAGACTGGTCATGAGGTTTATAAGAGCTATGGGTTCCTCTAATTAGTGGTTTCTCTATACCCAACTTTTTTTGTATGGTCATGAGGTTTTGTTGATGTACATCGTAAGATTGGAAGACAAGGATTACGAAGAAGGATGACAATTTAGATGTTCCATTCAACTTTTGTCTTTGTGTACCTATGGGACTATTTTGTCCTAATCTATTTGATTCTGTGCAGGCAGTAAAGAAAGAAGACTGTACTAGCTATGTTCAGAACCTTGTAAAAAGTTATGGAACCTGGGGAGAAAGGCAGCTCACACCAAGATGAAACTCCATTCATTCTTTCGCAGTGAGTAACCTTCATGTTTCTTCTCTAGTCTTATACATTAAATGAATAGTTCCGTGTTTTGTTTACATAAAACTGATTCCCAGGCGAACACATTATGAAGTTAGTGTGACACAATTGAGTGTGTGGGAAAATCTAAGTGACCTGTTGGATTTTATTGCAATTTTTAACACTGGTACCTTATTCACACACTTAAACGATCCAGCATACTAGGATATATGTGAAAGTGTAAGTAGTCCAACTAGCGAAATGATAGTAGCTGGTATGATGCAACTGAAGAGAACCATTTAGCTTTATTTCGAGGGGTCCATGGATTAGCAGCGTTGTTCCTAGCATGGTTATATTAAGTTGGTTTTCATGACTTGTTTGACAGTTTGCTTTTTCCCGTTTTACTCTTTAGTGATTATTACAACAATGTATGTGGCTGGGTTGTTGTCTCCTGTCTTTATAGGATCATCTGACACACATGAAATGTCCTAGATAAAAAGGATTGCTTTTCAATCATCATATGAGTTAATAATTTTCTCATGTTCTTCAAGTCCTCTACAATTACTCCTATATTAGGAGGATAATAGAATCTAAAAACAATGATTTTTTATTATGTCAAGTTTTTGTGGTTACAAATACTAAGTACTTTGTTTTGCAATGAAAATACATGCAAGGTGCTTGTACCTGAAGAGCACAATGGGCAAGGTGAACCGTGTCTTTTAGGGGAGTCAGGAAGAAACAAGAACTCCGTCACATTTATCAGCAGAAACAAGAACCGTGTCTTTTAGGTGCTTGTACCTCTGTAGCCATCGAATTTAGTTTTGGTTAAATACTAGCAGAAATTTTGAATTATTAATTTTTAAAGATCCGAACATGTTTTGGTATAGTAATGTTTCAAGCAAAAAAAAAAATGGACCTTTGGTCTAGTCTTGGGTATTACTTCATTTCAGTGGTCCAGTTTTTGTAGGTCATACTATATTTCTCTAGCTCTGTAGGATGAATAGAATCAACAGATAAAGCATACAAGTACAACTATACATTTCTTAGACCGCATTGATTTCTATCAAGGAAAGGCAGAAGAAGCTTATTCTTGGTTAGAAATAGGAATTGAAAATTCAAAAGGATCAGATGCAGCAGCAATTATAGGCTGTTATCTGTCAAACTAGATTTGGAAAAAAATCGATCAGAACATCCTTCAGGAGTACAACTAGGCACCTTTAGATCCTTGAGTTTGTAGTTTCACAATCAGTACTGATTAATTATGGTACACTGAAAAATAAGATACCATTGTAATTTATGCGACCATGTTACACAAGTACCCAATTTAAATTATGCGAATTTGTTTTACAGGTACCCAATTAATAATATACGACCTCTTTAAAGATGTACCCAATTAATATTATGCGACAATGTTAACAAGGTACCCAATTTATATTATGCGAATTTGTTTCACAAGTACCCAATTAATAATACGGGTGTGGTTGAGTTAACTGGAGGGCTAAAATGTATTTTTGGTATCAACTAGGTTGACCGATTCAACACAGTCCGTCAATATTCATTGACTGAAAACATACCCGTCCATAACGTTTGACCCAAACGTTAGGATTTCCTTGAGGATATCCCAATTCTAAAAGGGGCTCTCAAACAAAAAGACCTTATATTCAAAAAACAAAGAAAACAAAACAAAAGAAAAGAAAATTTATTAAAATATTAGAAAACGTTCACAAACAGAAAAACTAATTAATAAAGTTGTTTAATCCTTAAAGAATTCAGAAATGTTAAAAGTGTCTGTTCAAAAAGCTAATCGGAATTATTACGAGCGTCTTATCAAAAAGGCTATAGAAGAAAACTTGGTGCTAACGAATTTCAAATTCTTATCAAAAAGGCTATAGAAGAAAACTTGGTGCTAACGAATTTCA
Source organism: Papaver bracteatum (assembly GCA_023529315.1). Taxonomy (NCBI): domain Eukaryota; kingdom Viridiplantae; phylum Streptophyta; class Magnoliopsida; order Ranunculales; family Papaveraceae; genus Papaver; species Papaver bracteatum. The sequence continues at coordinate 356,354 of JAJJWX010002285.1, forward strand.
AATGCAGGTAGTTGATATAATTTCACAATGATTTTACTATTGTATTAAAGTGATAACCTCAAAAAGTAACTTATTGACTTTTCGGAGTCAAAAAGTCGAAAGTAAGGTTGGATAGTTAAAATAAATTGACTTATGAAAACTACTTATAAGTTGAAAAGCTGCTCCAAGGAGAAGCAAAAAGAATTGGCTTCTCGTTTCGGAAAGAAGTAACTTCTCGTAGGACCCACATTAATAAATCCCTATCATTCATCGTTTTCTCCCATGCGTCTCCCTCTTCCTTATTCCTTTCTTCTGTCTCTCTTCCTCTTGTAGTCGTAGAGAACTTAATCCTAAAACAAAATCAAAGTTCCAGTCTCATGTATATTTTTTATTTTTACCGATAGTCTTGGTATTCTTCTTACAATATTTTTTTTCAAAATTTTTATTGACTTATAGAAATTTCGATTGGATTTCGAACCTTAATCCAATAAAATTTAATTTATGATGTGGTCACAACAAAAATCAATAGGATGATCAATCAGAAAAACATAATCAATGGTTTAAACATTACGACAACCAAACATTAAGAGGGTAGAATTTAATTTCTATATCTGATTACTAGCCAAGAATATAAAATAAAATCTTGGAAGATGAAGTTGTTGGCGATATGAATACGGATTTATAGGCATATCAGATGTACAAATTCAATTTTACTTTTCCTTATGTTTGGTAGGATAGATCTGGTTACCAGTATTCAGTATGGTTTCCATTTATTAAGTGGTTTAGGAATGATTTGCAACTGATGAATAAAAACATGCGTTCTTAAGTTTGATCGAACATACAATTTTAAGTTAATTTGAATGATAAATTTGTGATACAAAAAAATGTGTTTTAGTTGAATCTAAGCATCTATATTTTGATCATTGAAAGCCTGCTGAAATGTAACCATGAAATTATCAGATTTTTTTGTTTTTGCCAAACTTTCTTAATTGATTTTTAGCTTATAAGTAAGGGATTTGGCAAACTAGTTTTTTTTACTTTTGTCTTCTCAGAAGTGCTTCTACTTCTCACAGAAGGACTTCTTGCTTCTACTTATTTATCCAAACAAGCTAGATTTTGCGATTTTTTCTTTTTCCTAAACTTAGGTGGCTTGTCTTTATTTGAATCTGACTTGTTAGATTTTTACTAAAAAAAATTGTTAAAAGGGTGGCAAGAAATGGTAGAGGGGCGGCAAGTGTGATAGTAATGTCCCTCTTATTGGTTAGGGGGTGTCCTATAGGGGGTGTAGATTGACTAGATTACCCTTTTCACCTTAAATCAACCAAAATCAAATCAATTTTTTTTTAACCTAATGAATTAAAAAAAAATCAAATCAGTTTTTTTTTTCATCTTCTACTTCATCTTCTCTTCTCCTCCATCAACCGTAACCTCCATTAAAACTGAAAATTTCATCGTCTTCGATTAATCGGCGATTTGAAAAATGTTTGGAAAAACGTAGTTAGGGTTTAGTTTATTGTGTTGGATTTAAGTTAATTTTGTATCAAAAATTAGGGTTTTGTATGAAAATTGAAATTTATGGGTTTATGTGAGTTACGGTTGGTAATAACTCAATTACGAACCGTAACTGGAGATTTTGAAGAACATACGGTTGGTAATAGTTCAATTACCAACCGTATGTTCTTATATCTGAGATTTTCTTCAGTTACGGTTGGTAACTATTTTAGTTTACCAACCGTAACTGAGTTATGGTTGGTTTCGAGCATTTAATTACCAACCGTAACTCAGTTACGGTTGGTATCGAGCATTTAGTTACCAACCGTAACTGGTTTTACGATTGGATCTTCCCCAAATTTAACCAGTTACGGTTGGTATTCGATAACTTACGAACCGTAAGTAAGAGTTACGGTTAGTAACAAGCAAAATTGCAACCGTAAGTTCTTCTGAAAATTCAAAAGTTTTGATTTTGTTATGTACTTTAGATAATTTGGAGCGAGAAAAAGCTGATGGAAACTAATTTAGAAGTATAACGGGTCACTGGAATCACTCATTTTGGTTGAGTGAATCAAAATCTAGAGTTTCACAAATATCACATAAGTTTCTTTTTCTTCTCCTCTAATTTTTTTTTTTTTATAACTCTAAAAATCTGATGTTAGAGTTATAATAAGTGAAAATTAATTATCAACACTAATCTTGATTATCATTACTAATATTGATTATTAACAATAAGGGCTAATTAGTTATTTCCAGATTTTTCTTTGATAAGGGGCACTTGAATTACCTTGTAATGACCTTTTTTTGTCTTATTAGGTTGTCGCCCCTCTACCATTAAAGTGATAACCTCAAGAAAACTTGATTTTGCGATTTTTTCTTTTTCCTAAACTCAGGTGGCTTGTCTTTATTTGAATCTGACTTGTTAGATTTTTACTAATTTTTTTTGTTAAGTATGATATACAAATTTTTTTTATCCAATTTGATATGTGCCCAATAAGTAGCTGATCACTTAGATACTTCCGGATCAGATATATGAGCCTAGTTAAACTTTCAAATGACCTAACATCTGGCTCGGGCCTAATCAAACCCGGGCCAAATTCAAACTTTGTTCTGGTTTATGTTTGATGTTTCTAAGTACAAATACGCATAAACGTTCGATCAGGGGAACAAAACAAACAAGGTACTATAACTAACAATTATCCAACTTAAGTCTCAATGAGTACACGGCATCAACTTATTTGCTTGTTTACTTGACTTTAAAAGCTAACTAGTGTTTGGTGATTTGTGATTGAACTCAAGGAAATCTCAGATTAATTTCATTTCACTTTCTAATTTTAGCGATTCTAAATCAGTCACAAATTAAAATATTGATTGGATCCAAGACTTTCACTAGTATGATTTTCCAATGACTTTACCATGGTATTAAAGTGACAACTACAAGAATACTTGATTTTTACAGTTTTTCTTTTTTTCCTAACAGAAAATGGGTCATTTGTCCAAATATTTTTAAAACATGGTTCTAATGGACGAGTAAAAATTAGTATGGGTGAAATGGACGCCAAAAAAAATAGCAAAAAGGAAACTGGATTCATCATGTCTTAAACTTAAAAAAGAGCGATGATGAAACTGCATACATCCTGATCTAAATTAAAAATAAGAAAAAGTATTTGAAAATGAGTAGGATGAAATTGTTTACATCCTGACTATTTTTACATTCTCGTCCATTTGAATAGTGTCAAATTTTACAAGTCCTTTTTACCCAGAAATTATTAATTAATTTTGGTCTTTTTAACCAATTTTGTGTTTTTTCCAAACCCAGGCGGCTTGTGTTTAACCAATTCATTATATCTGCATCTACCTTGTTAGACCTTATTAAAAAAATTATTAAATGGCAGGATATGTAGAAAATTTGTATCTAGTATGGTATGTGCCCTATAAATAGGTGATCACTCATATACTTCCGGATCAGATATATGAGCCATGGCCCAAGTTAAACCTTCATATAGTTCCGGTTTATATTTCTAAGTACAAATACACACAAACGATCAGGGGAGACAAAAAATCAAAATGAAAAAGAAAAAGAAAAACAAGGTACTATAATTTATAACTAACCAAAGGTGCTCACAGAAGGTAGGAAAACAGCAACAGGAGCCCTCTATGCAAGCTTTCCATCAACAACCAAAGGTGCTCACAGAAGGTAGGGGCGGCAACCGTTCACTACACCGCAGCAGCAACAACTACCAATACACCAACCACTCGGCTACACAACCATCATCAAAAACATTGGGTCACTTCAATGTGCAAACACTGAAGTATCCGTCAAAATTTAGGCTATTCTTATGGATAGTCCTTGTAGAAGGTTTAACAACCTTCACACTCAGGATCTTTCACCAACAAACCACCAACGAACTTTGGGCTAGCTGTATCTACTGTGTTGTACACCAACTGTGGACTAAGACACCGGGGCCAAGAAACAACAACACACCTTGTGATGAAAATGTGCAGGCAACAGGGATCAAGAGTCGCAGGAATATCAACGGTATCAAGGGGATAAGGTCGTGGCGAACAACTCCGTCTCAGGTTAATGCTTATAATTGGGAATTTGCTAAACTACTATTTTTTTCCCCAATTGTAAAGACTAGGAATGCGATATTCCTAAAACATGTAAACCTTGTTTGATCGTCGCTTATATAAATAAGCACCTCTTTTAAGAAAAAAAAAAAAAAAAAAAAAAAAAAAAAAAAAAAAAAAAAAAAAAAAACCAATTATCCCACTTGAGTCTCGAAGAGTACACTGCATCAACTTATTTGCTTGTTTACTTGACTGTAAAAGTTAACGAGTGTTTCGTGATTGGTGAATGAATTCACGGAAATCCCAGATTAATTTCATTTCCATTTCGGACTTTAGCGAGTCTAAATCAGTCACAAATTAAAAATATCGTAAACATTGATTTATTCCAAGACTTTCCTGTTAAGGAGAGCCATCAATACATCATCATGTCAAGAGTATCAGCAATCGAAAGGGATATGTTGATGCTAACTTTTAGATCGTATCGGTTAAGTTGTCGTGTTAATAGCGTGTGCCGTGTTGAGACAAAAAGTGACGACACTTCTAGCACTCAAGTCAAGACTTACGAGGATAGATTAATTATTTTCCCAGATCGAAACAAAAATAATATTCTGCAACCAATACCGTGTGGTCCGAGTAGTAATATCTTGAGATTATCTTCCATCCTAAGTTATGCCAATCAAGTCTCTCTTCTTGCTTGTTTCCTTCAGTTTATTCCATAAAACGAACATTTTTCTAAAGAACAGTAAAAGTTCGCTTCCAACTAGACAACTTCTCTACCACACTAGCTAGCTTACTAGTCAAATAAACTGCAATAAGCATTTGCTAGCAAGGCTCTCTTACGTATATATACTTCGTCACTTACCAAGAAAATCCCCCAACAACAAGTCTTATATAAACCAGTGGGTTTTTTCATCATTCATTAGACAACAATTTTACACTTCCTCAGTTGCAAAAAACCATTTTTATTATAGAACCCAAACTTCTTTTATAACTTAAAACATCCATCCTTCCTTTACAAAGACATGATGAGTAATAAGAGAAGTAGAGTAGAAATGGAAGACATCAAAATAGGAAGCATCGCAAAGTTTCTAATGTTATTATCAAGTGATCGAGGAGAGGTCGATCATCACATAGTGGTTCAGACACAGGCAACATCGATGAGTAGCCGAACTCGTGTTTATAAGTGCAAAACATGTAATAGACAATTTCCATCATTCCAAGCACTTGGAGGACACCGAGCCAGTCACAAGAAACCTAGATTAGTAAACCAAATATCATCAGACAGTTCTCCTAGTAGCCAACAAAATATGACAAAACAAAAGACTCATGAATGTTCAATCTGTGGTCTAGAGTTTTCCGTTGGACAGGCTTTAGGTGGTCATATGAGAAAGCATAGAGCTACACTGATTGAAATTTCACCAACAACAGAAGCAGTCGCAGCAACAACAACAGAATTGTCGTCTCCTTCATCTGATATTACTAATAGTACTACTCATGAAAAGCAGCAACTAATACCCGAAGTAAAAAAATCAAATAATAGTTTATTGAGTTTGAATTTGGATTTGGATTTGAACTTATCCGCTTTTCCTACCACTACTATGGATAGTAATGATTTTGAATTCTGCAACCTTGTAGCACCACACCAACAAACTTCTGTACCACTTACGATTTATAGTTTTATTTGATTGTATACTTTCTATACCTAGATGTTACATACTCTTCATTTTGTATGCGAATGTTGATACTGCGACTATTTTGTTTACCACTTCGACATTTATCTTCATTGTTTATTTTGTTATCGACCACCTTTGTTCTCAGTCAATTAGATAACCGTCAAACTGATCTTTACAGACTTGAAATCTCACATGAATAGATAACCCCTCCATTTCATACTCTCCAAGAGACAACTAACCCTGCACTCACTGATAATAATGACTCAATTATGCGTCATACAAATGCGTGATATGTACATGATAAGCGATTGTCATCCACACCTAATTGACTTGGCCTCCAATAACAAGTCTTAGCTTGGCTAGACTCTCTTGCCACGAGAAGTACATGTACTGTATCTAGAATTCTTAGACTAATATGAAGTCGGTTAATACCTATCAGTGACTGAATCACATATACTTTTTTCGTTTTAATTGTTTTCATTCTCACATGTTTCCACTACGCACAAACTTGAATGTCTGCAAACAGTTTGAAACAAAATGCTAGCTTCCTTATTTGTTCACACTGGTCTATCAGAAATTTTACAAAAAAAAAACAACTTCAGGCATTTTATCAAAACGGCCAAATTCTGGTCACATTTATTTCTTGTTCGGCAACATCTATATGCGTATTTCAATAAATTAGCTACAAGAAAATCTACCTATATTACTACACTATATATTGTCAGAGCAACCACAGCGTTGGAGTAAAACTAAAAATTTAGTCGCAAAACCAATCGCTACGGGGCGGAGTAAAGACCAAATCTCAGACTAAAACTAAAAACCAGAGTAAATTTAGTCTTTGGTTTAGTCTTTGATCGGGCGAAGAATGAAGGTTACGCCTGGTGGGGCGTAGTTCGAAGTTGCGCCTGATGACGGGGTGCAGAAAAAATGTTCCGCTTGATGGTAGGGCGTAACTTTGAGTTACGCCCCAACTAAAAAAAAAAAAATGAAATGGGGCGTAATTCAACCCTTGCGCCTGATGGGGCGTAGCCATAGTGTTGCGCCTCATAAAAAAAATATTAGTTTTTAGTCGCTGCCCGTAGCGTCGCAGCACGGAGTTAACCAAATTTTTGGGGTTTTTTTTTAGTTTTTGGTCTTTGGGTTTAGTCGCATGATTGCAGTTGCTCTCACACCTTAAATATATATGTTGCATAAGAAATTTTTTAGTCACAATAATTCTCAGCTGCAGCTAAAAATTATAATTTACTATTGTAAAATGAAACTTTTTTCATATAACTGTAGCAACAATATGAAAAGAGTGTGAAAAAAAAATGATCTCTTGATGCAATAATAGATAGCGGGTGCGGCAATAAACTTCTTGCTACATAAATTATCACCATACTACTATTGGTTTATGCCTTAACCATTGGCTGCTACAATAGGTTAAGTTTCTTGTAGTAACAAACTTACATATTAACTTTGTTGGGCCTGGATGTTACATTCCACGACTGCAACACGAGTAATCCATATCTTTGACTGTGACGATGACTTGAGAATATACAATCAAATCTATCAAACTATGAAGAGTAAAGGCCGTGTACAACTACACATAAGAATAATCTTAACCGAGACAAAATAGTACTACTAATAAATACGGTCAAATTTATTCGTCACTTGCCAAGAAAATTTCCTACGTCACTTGTTCAGATTCTTCAAAGGTTCTTTTTTTCTGATAAAGATTAAGATAGATTAATAGGGTGCCGATGAGGCTAGGGCTGTCAATGGGACCGAGTCCTCCCGGGTACCATGCTACCCGGAACCGGACCCTATTATTTTTCTCGGTTCCGGGTCCGGTTACTAAATTAGTGAGCCCAGAACCGGATCCTATTAAACAGCCGGGTACCTACCGGTTCCGGGTATTAAACGGGTATTTCAAGTTCACTTTTTTTACACATAAATGGTGATAGAGATCTAAGTGGTATACAAAGAATGCATTGTTACAAAAATCAATTCACAACAGAGCTTAATTTCCCGACCAACTTAGAAGCCCCTTAATTTCCCATCTAGTTCGTTCATTTAGCCGTGATGGTTCTTCATTCTGTAAGGAGCGAGAAACCAGGGAACAACACAACTGTTGGTTTTGATAAGAAAGGAGAGTACAACGGTTCCCATGGAATCAATTAAATCCTTGCAATTTATCTTCCCAACCTATAAAGAGTATAAACAACCTCCCTCATCATCCATGTGTCATGACCAGTACTCCATTCCACACTTGGAAACAGATCGAGCACAACACCATAGCCATCGTCATCAAGATCTAACAATTAGTTAAGATGAAATACCAATCGAGCATGAGTAACAGATAATTATTAGTAAATAGTCACCAACAATTTCAAAACTAAACAAATAATTTTATTATAATCAGAAATCAAAGATATACATCTATATATCATGAAGACAGAGAATGAATTTACATAAAACAACTACAAATTAAAAAAACTAACCAATTTAAATTCAATTTTTTAGCACAACCCATCCCCTTAAACATGATTTGTAACACATGAAAAGATAAAAATCATATCAAGACAAGAAACAATCATGCGGATTGAGAGAATGAAAATGGAAGAGAGGAAGAAAGTAGAAGAGATAGCTGCAGCAAGTTTGGATTAGGTTTTTCTGTCGTCACTAACTATGTATATATCCATTTACATGACGAAATTAGCCCTCAGAAAACTAGGATTTACAATACCCGACTACCCGCGGGTACCCGACGGGTAGGACCCGGATGGAACCGTTTACTATCGGGTCCAATCGGGTAATTACCCGTCGGTTCCTAAGTTGCTAATGGGTCCAACATTAGGACCCAAAACCGGACCCGAATCTAACGGGTCCGGTTCCGGGTAATGGGTACCCATTGACAGCCCTAGATGAGGCACAAATGATACAATTGCAATACATAAAGACCGATAGAGTAAAGAGTTCCAAAGTTGCAGACGGAAAACTCTCAAAAAAAAAAGAAAAAAGTAGAAGCTTTATTCGTAAAGTTTTTCTTTTCAACAACAAGCTAAATCATCGAAAAATAGACCCCTAAACTCAGTACTAGGCAAACCCCACTAATATAGCAAAGCTTTTATCGCAAAAATTGTTTTAGCTTCATCTTATGCCTTGTTGCAGAACACCCTTCTATTCTTTTTCAGCCAAATTTCCCTCCAAATTGCTTGAGGTAAGTGATTCCATATGAATTATTGTCTCTCATTGTTTAATTTCCTTTTCCATCCATCAAGAAACACCTTTGTAGTTTGAGGCCACACTAAGCTTATCTTGAGATACTGTAGAAAATAGTTCCGGATGGAATACACATCACTGCAATGAAGTAGAATATCGTTTGTGGTCTCTTCTTGGTTGGAGTTAAAATTTATATTGATATTGAGTTTAGACATTTGTAAGATGTGGGAGAAAATTAACAAGTTAGACATGCTAAAGGTTAAGATTTTTTCCACCAAAATATCATCCACATGCAAGGTGAGGGTCATAGAAAAAGAAGACATGGCTAATTGATGGTCAAGGAAAAAGTCTAAATAAGACATTTTTTATGACCTTGAGTCAAGTCAACATTATTTTTTGTCTCTAAATTTTAACATCAAGAGTTAGATAAGACGTTGGGGATTGGAGATGAAATTTAGGTAGATAACTTGGACGGAGGAAGTAATAATTATATCCTAATTAAGGTTCAAAAATCGACGCACCACCCAAACAGTACCTATCCTGATAATGTTTTTTTTTATCCACCACGATTGTTTTCAAACGGACCTGAAATCTCACAAGAATAGATGGGAAACCTGAAGTCATTGATGATGACTCAATACATTGTCGTCATACACATACACATATACGTGATATGTGTGTATCATCATTAGACATTAAGCAATTGTCATGCACACCCAAATTGACTAATAGAAAGACTTCACTTGTCTCTTGTGCCGGGAAGTATATGTTCAAGCAAAAATCACGTTAGATTTCCTGTCCAAACAAATTAGTAGATACGTGTCATATCTAAAAATCAATCTCAGAGTAATATGAAGTCAACTAATACCTGCCCGTGACTATCTATGTACGTACAACGTACTGCAGTGCTTACTCCTTTAAATTTTATGTCTGCAAAAAGTTTGAAACAAAATGTTCCCTTATTGTGAAATTAATTAAAATCCATTACAAGTTGAATCATGTCCCCTAACATATTTCGCAAAATTGCTAATAGGGGTACCGAATTTTTTCGGGATATATCAATATACATGTAGGACAAAAAAATAATTTTCTTTGGATTGATACCCCACCAAGCAAAATCATACCCCATTAGCCGCCTTGATATTCCGTTCCAGGGTTTAGCAGTCGAAAGGAACAAACAGCAGTCGCAACACTAGTAGTCCATATCTTTGACATTATGATGACTTAAATCAAGTAGAAACTAGAAACTAGGCAGAGTAAACGGAAGAATAATCTTAACCAAGACAAAATAGTACTACTAATAAATAATACTGTCACACTTAAATCGTCACTTGCCAAGAAAGTCCCTACGTCACTTGTTTTGATTCTTCAAAACTACAATGTTATTTCTTAGTCATTTACCAGACAACAAATTCTAATGATCTGCTGACTCAAACTGTATATAAATGATACCAATACGGAATGTACCCAAATATTAGTTTTTCACTAAAATTCACAGGAATTAAAAACAGAAAACAAAATAATACTATATTACATGATGAGTAATAAAAGAAGTAGAGGAGAAATGGAAGTGATGAGCATAGAAAACATGGCGAAGTTTTTAATGCTATTATCAAGTGGCCGAGAAGAGGCCGATTATCGATCTGTAGTTCATCAGCCGATGACAGCATCAACGATTAGCCAAAATCGCGTTTACGAGTGCAACACATGCAATAAACAGTTTCCATCATTTCAAGCACTTGGAGGACACCGAGCCAGTCACAAGAAACCTAGATTAGAGGAATCTGTATTATCGGGTACCCAGAGAATTAACGATAACCAACAGCAAAAGAAGAAACCAAAGACCCATGAATGTTCTATTTGCGGTTTAGAGTTTTCCGTTGGACAAGCTTTAGGTGGTCATATGAGAAAACATAGGGCAGTAATGGAACCAGCGGCAACACCAACGGCAACACCGGGATTATCATCCTCTTCATCTGATACTACTACTTACAGAAAACAGCCGCTACAACCAATTGTGAAAAGATCAAATAGTAGGAGACTATTAAGTTTGAATTTGGATTTGAACTTAACCTCTGCTATGGACAGCAATGAGTTTGGATTCTTCCCTCTTTTAGAACCACACGAACAGATTTCTGTACCACCCATGATATATTATTTTATTTGATTGTATATTTTGTGATCAAAATCTAGATTTTAAATAGAACTCATTTTTCTAATGTTTTTTTCTTATCATTTTGTATGCACATATTGTAAGCCTATTCTCGACATTCTCGCTCACAGAGAATCGGGGACAAACAAGACCCTTGCTGTCTCGAACAGTACCGTAACTGGGTTCAACAACATGTTTATCTTTTAGCGAACAAGATTGTTCTTTACAGACTTGAAATCTCAGATGAATAGACAACCCCATTCAAACCTCCATTTCATAATCTCCAAGAGACAACCAAACCTGCCATCATCCATGATGACTCAATTATATATGCGTCACACATACATACGTAATATGTGTGTATCATCAATTAAAAAAAAGATAAGGGATGGTCATGCACACCTAATTGTTGGAAGACTTAACTTTCTCAGTCTCTTGTGACGAGAAGTACACACCTAATCTCAGACTATGAATAGATATTAATCTCAGACTAATATGAAGTCAACTAATACCTATCAGTAACTGAATCATATATACCGCGGTGCTTACGTCCTTTTGATTCGCATTACTTTCATTTTCCCGCCTTTCGACTAGCACGCATTTGAATATCTGCAGAAAGTTTGAAATAAAATGATTCCTTATATTTGTTCATATTGATCGAACCCCTGGGTAGAATCACCGGAATTTTGATGTTCCCAAGTCGACGTAACGTGAAATTAAGTTGCAGCGGAATCCTATCCTCTCTCTTTTGCTTTTCAAATCATATTATATACTTATTTATTTTTAAATTTTTATATTATTGGATAAAAAATGTTACATTAACTAGTTGGAAGCCTAACAAATTAAGATCCAATAACATAGTACTACATTAATTGAATATGTTGTTGTGCTAGCCTACCAGCGAGCCTCATAAGTAACCTAATTAAGGGAGCCGAAACGGATGTGGGCTGAGATTGTGTCACAAGGGGGAAAACTAACTCTAGCTTTCTTGTTAATTTCTGCAATATTACGTCATTGGAGGCTCCTGGAACCAGGGAAGCTTAACCAAAATTTTGTATACATAATTTTACCAAAATTATTAATTAGCCCACCTCTATTTATAATTAGTCCTTATAAATATAGCACAACCAATTTTTAGCCCAAGATCTTGCATAGAACTTTCTTTGTCGCATCCGTTTACTTTACCATTTTTCTTCTATAAACCAAAAATTTCTTTCTCTAATCACTTTCGTAATTAAAATTTACGGATTTTAATCTTATACTTATTTGTTTATCTGGTATTTTATAGGCAAACTTCAATTAACCACTAATTATGTAACTCGTTCCAAAAATTTGCCGCGGCCTTCAACCAGATTGACAACTAATAAAATTTTAGCCCTACCTCACGAAGATTTCTTGGTCCGTCCCTGCCTGGAACACATGAGATTTTGGGGAACAGGGATGACCAGCTGAGCTATATTTATTGCACCGGAAATGATTTATATCGTGCAGGTTATACCGAGTGAAAGATGGGGTGGGACCCACCCCAGGGGCGAAGCTAGTGTATAGCAAGGGTGTGCAATTGCACACCCTTCCAAACTAGCTCCAAAGCCTAATTTAGCCCAATTTTTCAATTTTTTGGGGTTTTAAGCCTATTTTATCATAGTTGCACCCCCCTATTTTATCATAGTTGCACCCCCTAAAATTTTTTGGGGTTTTTTGCTCCCCTTAATTAGATTTCTGGCTCCGCCCCTGACCCACCCTCAGCAAAACTGCCGGGTCATTGGGTACACACCGCGGGATTCAACCCGGGGTGCGTGTATCACTTCGGTTTAAGCAAGCAAAAGGAACAAACCGCATCGCAACACGAGTAGTCCGTATCTTTGACTATAATGATGACTTAAATCAAATCAAACTAGGCAGAGTAAGGTCCGTATAATCGTATACGACTATAAGAACAACTAGACGGAAGAATAATCCTAACCAAGACTACTAATAAATACTTTCATCTTTATTTTTTCACTCGCGGAGAAAATCCCTACGTGACTTGATCTACAAACTCAAACTTGATCTACCAATATGGAATGTATTGAATCTGAAATCGATCAGCCAAATTTCAGCTTTTCACTGATATTAATATGAAAAACTAATAGTAATCCGAAAATCACAAGAAATAAAAACAGATAACAGCACAATGGTATATTAACTCTTCATGTACTTCCTTCATGTATTTTTGAAGCCATAAGGTGTCGTTTCACAAAGTCTTTTAGCTTTCGCCAATATCTCAAAGTATTCCTACCGCTAGCAAGTAACATGGAAGCATACTGACCCATGCTATTCATTTTCGATGCTTTCACCTATGATGCAATTAACAGAAGATTTATTGTTATTAAGTAAGAGTAATTTAACAACGGGAACAAAATCCACTACTTCATATCCTTTCCAATTAGAAAATCATAACTAGACTAGCATTACTTCTTGGATGCTCATTTTCAGGTTGAAAGAAACAACGTTACCAGATTTCATACCTTCACTAATTTCTTCTTCTATGACAGGTTTGTGACTTGCAAGTAAAAATTCCTCTATGACTATGATGATGGTAGCATCCTCTATAACAATGATGTTTTTAGCTCTTCAAAATCAATCAAACATACCTCAAGACATAAAACTGAATCAACGTAAAACTTAATACATAATGAAATTCAGAACTCCTATATATATTGCAGGTTTGTAGTAGGTCTCTATACCAGGAATATTAAGTGACTAACCTACTTGGGCAGAAACATTAAAATGCTTTAAGATGGTATCAGAACTAGGTTTAAGTTCTCGTTATGATGGTGCTGGCTATGGGGTTGCGGCTATGTGTGTTGCGGCTATGTGTGTTGGATTTCACCACCCAAGTAAGTGTACGTGTGGAACTAGGTTTTTTAGATACACAAAAACGTGGTATCAAAAAAAACATGTTGATTATTCAAAAAAAAAAAAAAAAAAAAAAACATGATATGAGGACGGTATGAAAGTTGTCGTGAAAAAAAAAGGTTAACAACGAAGAAAGTAGGAAGCTGTGTGGCTTGGAAGTGACGAGTTGCTGAGCTGTGAAAAGAGCCATGGAAGCAACCCAGTAATGTGCATGAGGAGCCGTGTCTCGCCGTCCCCAAATATGGAATCGCATGAGTGCACTGTGATACGTGACAGTATACCTCAATGGAATACCCATGACTGAAAGTTCACATCAGTCCTTTGAGCACAAGAGGTTGTACTCCATCAAAAGCCGGCACCTTCCCACTTAAAGTTGGAGGCTCGCCTCCAACTCTCGACTTCGTCCTTTGATGTTCGCCCGTATGGCAGGTGTCGAGCTCATCCCGGGGCATGCTTGAAATCAGGACGTTCTCTTTGGTACTATCTCTGAAAGATAACATGTCTATAACACGCCCAAATAGCTCAATGACCTGGCAGGAAACATGGACAAAATCCGTGCAAAAGATGCAACACAACCCCAGAAAAGTTGGGGGTAAAGTATCACTTTTCTCTGGCTCCATGATCTCCACCATTACTTGCAACTCGAGTAGATGAGAAGGCCGAGAAGATACAATGAATATCGAGTGGTTGCTGCTCGAGAAAACAAATCACTAAGTTGTGGATGATGATCATCATCGGTGGAAATGATGCTGCGGTTCATATTGCAATTAATGTGGCGGAGCTTCGGATAAAGATGATGGTCATGATGCTCGACTGGCTGTTATGAGAGACAGTGGAGCCGAACTGTGGCTGAGCTTTGGATAAATCATGGCTCGGTGATGGTGTTGCTGTTCGGGACTGTTGGCTGAGATGAATGGTGAACTTTTGCTCGGTTGTTTGGCTTGCTGTTGATGACGATAATGGAGATACATGAGCTGGTAGTTGCTGATGGAAGAAGGAAGTGATGTTCGGTAATGATCTCGAGCAAGGTACTGCTGCTTTAGAGCTCCAGAAGGAAGAAGAATAACGATGGTGCTGTTGAGAGAATGACGAGCTCGAGAATGGATGTCGAGATGATAACAGCAGTAGCCGAGAAGAGATGAAAGATTGCTGCCATTGAATAGAAGATGCTTTGGTTCGATGAGTATGGAGTATTGTTTGCTACCTGAACATGGTTTGGTAGTTTTACTGTGATGAGTTTAATGAGGACGAGATTGGTTTCATGGCAGTTGATGAACTCGAGTTTGCCAACGAAGCCTATAAAGGGACTGATGAGAGCTCGGGTAGAGAACGTGATGGCATGCTAGAACTCGTGAGAACTCTGAAATGAAGGAAATGATGATGAGTTGCTGCCATGATTGATGTTTGCTAAAGAACGTGAAGGTGGCAGTGGAGATGGTCTTTGCTCAAGAAAGCAAAAAAAAAAAAAAAAAAAAAAAGCATGATGCCCATGGGAACTTTCTTCGCATGTGATGGAAGAGCTCTAGAAGAAAAAAAAAGCAAGGATGATGTTCACGGTGATGATGGTCATGACGGAGAGCAAGTTGAAGTTGATTTGAAGATGGTGAAAAGCCTCAAACAAAATAGAGAAGATGCAGACAAGATGTTTGTTTAAATGCAAGGATGATCGAAACATAAGTGTGACAATAATTTCACAACGTTGCAAATCTGTTTGAATTCGTAAATGTGGCACATCTGGATAGCATGGCAAAATTGTAATGACAATATAGCAAGAAGAAGAATAGTTAGAGCTTGTGGCGAAGCTTGACGAAATGAAAGATTGTGAGAGAATCTTTAAAAAAAAAAAATCAAAGAAGTGTGAAGGTTTTTTCGCAACAAAAGCATGACCGGAACAAAAGAAGAAGAGAAGAAGAAACAACAAAAAGATTGTGAAGAAATGGAAGCAATCACCAAGTGGTGATGAGATAGAGAACAACAAAAGTGGGTGAAAATCCTATGAGTTTTCCAAAGAGTACAAGAAGTATTTTACTGAAACGAAGAGGACCGCAATGTCCCTAAACTACGATGGAACCCGTATCTTCTAAAACTACGAAGAGGACCGCAATGTCCCTAAACTACGATGGAACCCGTATGTTCTAAAACTACGAAGAGGACCGTAATGTCCTTAAACTTCCGAAGAGGACCATAATGTTCTTAAACTTCCGAAGAGGACCGAAACGTCCTTAAACTATGAAGAGGACCGAAACATCCTTAAACTATGAAGGGGACCGAAACGTCTAAGATAAAGAGAAGTTGGAAAGTAGGTGTTGAGGGGGAGTGTTGAATATTCAACACCAACTTAGTCAAGAGTTCACACCTATCTAGACTAACCTAGAAATATCTAGGATGTCTAGAGTCAATATTAGACAATTAACATGTGTAAAATGAGTGTTCTAGGGTTAGACAAATCAAACAAGAATACTAGATTGTCTAGTAGTTGGTTTGGTAAGCCTCCATAGGCATAGTTGTTAGCCTCCAAAGGCATAGTTGTTAGCCTCCATAGGCATAGTTCTCTTCTTCTTTTGTAGCCTATAAATAGGCATGTTGTATTCATTTGTAAGCAAGCAAGCAAGCAAGTAAGAATCAATCAATAATATCAAATAGATTGTATTCCACCAAGATTAATATCAATGTAGTCTTTTACGCTTCCGTGTTTATGTTCTCCTCTCTCTTGTTCGATCTTTAAGAACCAGCTTATACAATTGCCGAATTAGATTTGATCAGAAGAAGACCAATTGGTATGGTCTCCTAGAAGAAGGGAAACCCACGAGTTTACGATTCAAAGGCATATTGATATTTAGGCCAACTTTCCCGTACCTGGGCCATTCACAACCTAGCCGCAGATACCCGTCCGAGGTAAGAAAGGAAAAAAGAAAATTGGAGGGCCAATCAAACAAAGACCTATAAGAAAACGGAAAGGATAATTTGAGACAAAATAGGAATTTGAGTCCAAAGAGAAATTATCAGAAAGCTGCACATATAAAAGAAATCCTCCTCAAACAGCAGCAGCAGCATTATTACGAAAGAAAACATGACCTCGATGATGGTTCGTCATCGGTGTAGTTGTATACCTCAATTAGATGTTAGTGGTGCTGAAATACATGGGAATTTGGAGAACAAGGATCCTGCAATTTTGTTACCTAATCAGTATGATGATATATCACATCTCGCTTTGGATATTGGAGGATCTCTGATCAAGTTGATTTATTTCTCTACACATGCGGAGAATTATTTGGTAGATGCTAATAATCAAAAGACAACATCTCCGTGTAAAACTTAAGGTTCAACTCAAACTTAATTGTTGTATATTCATCTCCAAAACTAAGAGTTATTTATAGAAAATCAAAGTAAAGTAATTACAAAATAAATTACAAAATAATTGGGTGATTGATGGAGTAATTGGTGGAGTGATTGGTGGAGTAATTGGAGGTGTAATTGGAGGAGTGATTGGTGAAATTGGTGAAGAATAGTTGAGTCAACAATTGGAGATTAAACACTTTCCCTCAAGGTGGTGCATATATGACACAGATGCCCAACTTGACAAGTGAATCGATAAATATATTATTTGATACGGCCTTTGTTAGAATATCTGCCAGCTGTTGTGTTGTTCGGACATATGGTACTTCAATAATGTTTTCTTCGAGTTTCTCATAAATGAAGTTCCTATCAATTTCCACGTGCTTTGTTCGATCATGTTGCACTGGATTTTCTGCAATTTTGATTGCTAACTGGTTATCACAAAACAACTTCATAGGTTTTTCAACAGGGAAACCAAGCTCCTCCATAAGCCTCTTTAACCATAACAATTCACAAATGCCTTTCACCATTGCTCAGATTCTGCTTTTCAAAGATTTGATAAGGAAACAACTGTTGTTTCTTAGACTTCCATGTCACTAAATTTCCTCCAACAAAGGTAACATACCCAGATGTTGATCTTCTCCTGTCACCTTTACCTCCCAGTCTGAGTGTAACCTGATACATCAAGATGTCCATGTTTTGAAAACATCAAACCTCTGCCTGGTGCGGACTTCAAATATCTTAGTATCCTAGTGACTGCATCCATGTGTTGCTGACCCGGATTATGCATAAATCTGCTTACAACACTTACAGCATAAGCAATGTCTGGCCTTGTATGAGAAAGATAAATCAAGCGACCAAATAACCTCTGGTATTGTCCTTTGTCTGCTGGTATTTGATCAGAACATTCTTCAAGACCATGATTTTGTTCCATAGGAGACCCGATTGGCGTACAACCAGTCATACCAGTTTCCTTCAACAAATCAATCACATACTTTCGCTGAGACAAGAAAATTCCTTTTTTAGATCGTGAAACTTCAATCCCCAAGAAGTATTTAAGTCCACCTAAATACTTCATATCAAACTCAGAATACAAAGAACTCTTCAGATTATTCATCTCTTCGGGGTCATTTCCTGTTACCACCATATCATCCACATAGATAATAAGCGCGGTTAATTTGTCACCTACCCTTTTTAGGAACAGAGTATGATCAGTGTTACTCTGTATGTACCCAAATTTCCTCATCGCCAGACGAAATCTACCAAACGAAGCTCTAGGAGACTGCTTCAAAACATATAAGGCCTTCTTTAGCTTACAAACCATGTTAGCATTGTTCGGAGCATTATAACCTGGAGGTAATGACATATAGACTTCTTTTGGTAAATCACCATGTAAAAATGCATTTTTCACATCATATTGTTGTAGAGGCCATCCTAAATTTGCTTCCAAAGACAACAATATTCGAATAGTATTGATTTTCGCAACAGGAGCAAATGTCTCTTGATAATCAATACCATAAACCTGGGTAAACCCTTTACCCACAAGTCTTGCTTTGCACCTGTCTATAGAGCCATCAGGATTATGCTTGATAGAATATACCCACCTGCAGCCAACTGGTTTCTTTCCTTTTGGTAACAATACTATTTCCCATGTATGATTTTCTTCCAGTGCCACCATCTCCTTTCTCATGGAATCATCCCATTTTGGATCTCGTAATGCTTCTTCTACATTTCTGGGAATAATCACATCGTCCATCTGACTGACAAATGCCTTTCCCTCTTTTGATAATCTATGAGTTGACACGTAATTTGTAATAGGGTATTTCACCTTCCTTATTTCTTCAGGTGAAAAGCGATCTGGTGGAACTCCACGATTACTCCTTGGTGGAAACTGGTACCTGTCGGTGTCAGGTAGCTCACAAGTATCATTAGTATTAATCGAACAATCTATGCTTACCTCAGGGACATCGGCACCGGTTGGAGGATAATTAGATGTAGGTATTGTTGATGAAGAGAGAGATGGAGCTTCGGATTCAATAGCAGGGGTGTTAATTTCTTGAAAAGGAATATAGGACTCTTGAACCTAAGGCTCCATGACTTGTATATCATCAATTCTTGAATTACTGACAGTTGGATGTGTACTCAAGCTTATTTCACTTGCTGTCATATTTATTTCACTATTAGTAGGAAACAAATCCATCCAATTCAACTCTTCAATAATACTCTCTCCCTGAAGAGGAGAATGAGATACATAGGACAAGTAAAACATTTCGTGCTCAGAAAAGGTGACATCCATAGTAACATAAAATTTATGACTTTAAGGATGATAACACCTGTAACCTTTCTGAAATGGATGATAACCAACAAAAACACATTTAATAGAACAAGGATCTATCTTTGTACGTAGATGTTTCTGCAGATGTACAAAAACAACACAACCGAATACCCGTGGAGGAAGCTTAAGATGAGAAGGTATTGTTACAAATGAAGCCAATTTGTCCAAAGGTGTCTGAAATTTTAAAACACTTGTTGGTACTCGATTGAGAAGATATACTGCATTAGTAATGGCTTCTTCCCAGAATTTGGGCTTCATATTTGACCCAATCAAGCATGCCCTCGTAATTTCAAGTAATCGGCGATTTTTCCTTTCGCCACACCATTTTTTTGTGTGGTAGAGCGGACATCAACTAGTTTCATGAATAATTCCATGTTCTCTAAAGTATCCTTGTAATACTTCATTAACATACTCACCACCATTATCGAACGAAGGACCTTTAAGTTAGCCGAAAATTGTGTCTGAATCAATTTATGAAATGCACGAAAACGATCAGCCACATCACTTTTATTTTTCATTAAATAGAGCCAAGTCATACGAGTACAATCATCGATGAAGATAACAAACCACCTAAATCCATATGTACTGGTAATACGAGAAGGTCCCCAAACATCAGAATGAACCAAATCGAATGGGACATATCTTCTACCGAAACTATCCGGGTAAGTAGTACGATGACTCTTCGCAAGAATGCAAGTATCACATTTAAAGTCCGATAGTTTGCAAGACTTAAACAAATCAGGAAACAAGTGCTCCAAATATCCAAAAGAAGCATGTCCTAACCTGCGGTGCCACAATAATATTTGTTTGTTAGATGCACAAGAAGACCTATTAACTGAAAGAGATCTCCCTTCACAAACATCGTCGATGTAATATAAACCATCTCTCTTAGTACCTCGTCCAATTATCTCCCCGTTTCCGAGATCCTGAAGAAGACAGAAAGTGGGATAGATTAATACTAAACAATTTAACCGTCGCGGTTACTTCAAGGCAGACAAGAGATTATTTGAAAGAGAAGGAACCAATAATGTGTGTTCTAAGGACAAGGAAGGTGTTAAATCAACTCTCCCACTCCCAGAATCGGATACGGTACACCATTGGCATTGGATATAGTTGTATATGCAGGTAGGCACGAATCTTTCAAAATAGAGGCATCGAACGTCATATGACCCGTAGCACCAGAATCGAGAATCCAGCCATGATCTCTTCCAGAATCAGTAGCAAGTAAAGATACGTTAACCTTACTTGATTGTTTGAAGAGATTCGGGTTCACCAAAGAATGAGAATCAATAACAGATGAAGTATCATTTTTTGTCGTCACCACATAAGTACTTTTGTCTGCTCCTTTTTGATTAATCTTTATTTGAGTTTTGTAGGTGTCCCACCAATCGGGATACCCAATTTTCTTGAAACATTTCTCCACGAAATGTGAATTGCTTCCACAATGAGCACAATGTCTAATGGAAGACATTATCAAGATTGAAGAAGAAATTATATGAAGGTATGAATACAGGTCGCAAACAGCTTGCGAAAAACTTCGCAAACGTTGTTTTTTTTTTGTTTTTTTTGTTTTTGAAAAGACTAAAATGAACAAATGAAACTGATTGTGTACACAACTGTTTTTGGGGGGAGAAAAACAAACCGGCTAGATACTAGCTAGCAGCTAAAAATTATATGAGTAATCGAATAGGAGGAATAAGTCCTATAAGGGTAAAAACGGTAAGAGTTCAAATTCAAATCAAGTTTTCTCTCTTGACAAATCAATCAAATATATGAAAACAAACTTAACAGGGGTTTGCTTATCAGAAAACAAACTCAATTAGCTAAGATAAAAACAAGATTTTGATCAAAGATGATAACTGTTTGTAAGAAACAAAAAACAGCAGCATAACTTACTTAGTCCAAGATAAATGGATTAACAAGTTTAAGTAGGATTTAAAAATACAATCATAAACTCAGCATAACAAGTTTATCATAAAATCGTTAGTACAACTTACTTGTTTCAATAAGTGTATAAAGAAAGACAAGAACCTTAAGCCAACGGAAGAAGGATTAATCGAAGTAACGAATCACTCACTATTACTAAGAATCACTCAACTCACCATGGAGCTCTGATACCATGTAAAACTTAAGGTTCAACTCAAACTTAATTGTTGTATATTCATCTCCAAAACTAGGAGTTATTTATAGCAAATCAAAGTAAAGTAATTACAAAATAAATTACAAAATAATTGGGTGATTGATGGAGTAATTGGTGGAGTGATTGGTGGAGTAATTGGAGGTGTAATTGGAGGAGTGATTGGTGGAATTGGTGAAGAATGGTTGAGTCAACAATTGGAGATTCAACACTCCGGATGAGACACTGCAGGGAGTTTCTAATGATAACATAAGCAGCAGCAGCAGCTTTCCTGTTCCCGGAGGAAGGCTTTATTTCATGAAGTTTGAAACTTGGAATATTAACGAGTGCTTACAATTTATCCAATCCAAGCAGCTGCTTCACCGTAGTGATTCACAGAATAATAATGTGATAATCAAGGCAACAGGTGGCGGAGCATATGCGTTTGCGGACCTCTTCAAAGACAAGTTTGGAGTGGTTCTTGACAAGGAAGATGAAATGGATTGTCTAGTATCTGGAGCGAACTTTTTGCTCAAGGCAATCGGTATGAAGTTTTCACGCACATAGAAGGGCAAAAAGAATTTGTACAGATTGACCCCGAAAAAGATTTATTCCCTTATCTTCTTGTTAATATTGGTTCTGGTGTTAGCATTATTAAGGTGAATGCGGAGGAATCTTCGAGCGGGTTAACGGGTCACATTTAGGAGGTGGTACTTATTGTGGTATAGGAATGGCAATGACTGGTTGCGAAAGCTTTGATGATTTGATAGAACTTAGTAAGAGGGGAGATAATGAAACATTAGACTTGCTTGTTGGAGACATATATGGTGGTATGGACTATTCTAAGATCGGACTTTCCGCATCGACAATTGCTTCTAGCTTTGGGAAGGTAATGTGTGGAAAGAAAAAGCTTAAAGACTGCAGACCTGAAGACATATCCCTGTCTCTATTACGTATGTTTTCATACAACATTGGCCAAATTGCCTACTTAACCGCATGCAAATATGGAGTTAAGCGTATCTATTTTGGGGGATTTTTCATTAGGGGAAATGCTTTTACAATGAACACGATATCACATGCTGTTCGATATTGGTCCAATGGTGCAGCAGAGGCTATGTTTTTGCATCACGAGGGGTTTCTAGGAGCTTTGGGTGCATTCTTGAGTTCTGAAAAGCATGGGGTTGATGACTTTTTCCATCAATTAGTAGAACAATCCCCGGTGGGCGCATGTTACATGGGAGGAGCTAATCATAGTCCTCAACTGGCATGTTTCTGTGACAAGGTGCAAACCACCGGAGCTGCGGTGTGATTGGAGTCTACCACCTCGACGTGTGTATGAGAGATCATTAAGCAGAAGTGGTAAAAGAAGCAGCGTGATACTAGATTGTAAGAGTAGATAAACCTCTGACAAAGATAAGTAGTCCGGACTCCAAATAAGAGTCTGCCTCGTCACATGGACCATTGCCTTTTGAGTACTTCTTGTGCAGTTTCGACTTCTTTTTATTCTTGTTGATTTTTCTCCTAAATTCTTTATTGAAACAAAACTATTCATAAGTAAAATTATTGCTGCAGTAAAGTACAAATTACCCTCATTCACTAGGTTCCTTGTAACTTTTGTTTCGGATGATAAAGAATGAGACTCTTTTCAGTAGACCGCATTAGAATTTCGCCTCTCTTTGTAAGTCCTAACGGCTCAGACGGTTCCCTTTTCATATGCACGCCTACCTGAGTTATATTGTATTCCAGAAAAGAAGACCCTCTGCTGTCTCATGCAGACCACCAAAGCATGGTGATTGTGGATACGAGCAAAATATGGTTGATGGATAAGAGTTTTCCATGTTCTACATACTCGAGTACACCTCAAAATATATTCAGTTTGAAACGAGATGGAATGTTGATTATGATATCTGATGTAAGATTCTCCATGATGGATTCAGTATGGGTGCCTCAAACATATAAATTTCCAAGAAATTTGTTCCTTGCCTGTGGTTTTTTAATTGTAACCTCAGGCCCATAAATGTTTTTCTCCACTCTCCTGTGCTCAAGCCCGTATCTCGTTTTGCTGTTCTAACTTTGTCTCCTTCTCCTATTTTGGAGATAAAACCCTAGGTTGTGAAATTTTCGTTTTCATTTTTGCTTTTAATAATAAAAAGGTTATTAAGATGGAGATTCTTGGGTCTGTTCCTGAGTAGACCATTCCCCCTGGACCTTTCCCTGAGAAATTCCAGCCCCTTGTCTGAACTACATTTATAAGTTGCTATGCCTATGGGCATTCACCTCTAACCATCTCCAATGGGAAAAAAAGGGTTATGAGAGCACTAGCATCCCCAAACCACAATGTGGATCTAGCTTTCATCAACTCTCGATCGCAAGGAAAAAGAGGGCATACGAATTGTAGGAAATACCACTATAGACCAGTGAGGGAGGCAACCTACGGCAAGGGTAGGCACTTGTCTCTCCAATTTCTCCGCTAGTAGTACACATTTTAAGCCAAGATCTATAATACAAAATAAAATAGGTTTTTGAGCTTGGACGGTCGGATAACATTTTAAGAGACAAACGTTGCATCCGACTATCCCAATCTCATCCCAGCGAAAGACATCCGACGGTCGTCGTTTCGGTAACCCCTCCTATTATGAATCAAAATTTATTAATCTTTAATTATTGCATCACCCCTTAACTCAAGATATTCAAAGAAACATTAAATGAAATCATAATATATCATACATGCATTAATTGGATTTAGTGGTGGTATGATAAATCTAATGAGAAATGAGATTTATTTGTTTATTTTTATTCATTTAAAACAAAATAGAAAACTATCTTGGAAAGGAACACGATTTAATTTAAAGTCCAGAAAAAAAAAAAATTTGCACCAGTCAGATATCATACTAAAGCAGTGTCGTTACGGCACGAGTTATCTCTAGATATTTATTAGAACTCTCTGTTAACCTCATGCCGTGCCATTACGGCACAGGTTATTTCTGGTATAAATACATTATACATGAGCTTCCTTACCTTAAAATAAGCCCAAGTTCAATACTATCTACACGTAAAAAGCAAAATAAAGGCAAAATAGAATTAAAACACCTTCTTCTACCTTGTGCTCTCCCTTCTCCTCTTTTCCTCTTTGCTTCTTCCATGAACTAAATCGAACTAAATTTTTGCTTCTTCCATGAACAATACGCCATCGGAGAAGTAAATAGCTAACAATAGGTGTTGTAATACAATTTTTCATGTGTAATGATCTTTTTATTTTCTTTGAAGTCTGATGTTTTTTGTTTGCCTACCCTCTCTTGATCTCCCAGCTCCGCCACTGCTATAGGCTATAGTAGACAGGGGGTTCATATGATTTCAACTTCTTTCCCCAGAGAAGAACAATATTGTTTGTACCAAAATTAAAAATGCCACACAATGGGCCCAATTAGTACTTGAATCATCTTTTGGCCCTCATCCAAGCCCGCTAACCAGTCAACCGAAGTAGGCCACCAGCCTGCCTAATATTACATAAATTCAATGCACGGTCAATGGTCAAAGTCAACCGTTGGTCAACAGTCAAAGTCAGGTTGCAAGTCCCACCTCTAGCCAATTTTCAGTCTTGTTGTCAGCAGTGCTGCTAACTAATTCTCAGCCAAGTACTCTACCGCGTAGCCATCCAGTTTCTAGCCCTACTGCCAGTTTTGCTGCCAGCCAGTCTCTACTCTCTACCCATGCAGTCAGCTATTCTACCAGCCAGCATCCACCCATACTGTCAACCATTATTCATGCAGAATTTATTCAAAGAAGCATGCAAACAGTTTCATGCAGAATTGAAGATGGAGGCATGCAGAGTTAATTCCAGAAGTTTCATGCAGAATTAATTGCATGGTATATTAATGTCATTAAGTCTATCTCGAAATTACTTATTAAAATTGTATAAATAGAGATGCCCTGAGAGAGGAGGGAGGGAGAAAAAATACACGGTAATACAAATATCAATAAAATATTACTCCCTAAGGGGATTCGTCCGTGGACGTAGATAAACCATGCCGAACTACGTTAAACCTGTCTTTTTTTTTATTTGTTCTTCAATTCGTCTCCAACCCTAAATACACATTCAATAATCGATTCAATCGTGTTTCGTGCCTAAAAATAATTTTGGGTACAAACAAATATATCATTATTATCATTATTCAGAGCTAGCCTATTTGACCAACGGATTGTTAGGTTCACAGAGTTTGGATCCACCAAGCAGTTATCTGGTCAACCAATGAAACAGAACACTTGTGGATCTAAGTTAGTACTCCATTAATCAAACAACGTTAATTTAAGATATTATCAATAATTTATCATTCGTACAATAATTAATCAAAGCTCACCTACCATTAAGTGGTGTATTATATAGTCGTATTCCTCACGGTTCTCACCCCGGTTGGTGATCAGATGCCTAACCACTGATTATTACTTCACTATGACCGACATTCACATCAAAGGACAAAAATTATGTATCTTTCTAGATTAATTAGTAAATGTAATCTCTTACGAACTCAGCGCACTACAATATCTAAGAAAAACACTAACTTAAGATGAAGTTTTTACGTGAAACACGAACTTCTTAGCGTGTAAACATCAGCTTCCAACTTATCGTAACTATTCGACATTTTTTTTTACATATAATAAAAAGATTAACTATAATTCCCCAATTAAAAAGGGTTTAAATATACAAAGATCTTTCGTCAATAAGGTATACGAAGTTCCTAGAAACAAAACCATAAGAGATTCCATTGCGAATAAGTTGATGAATCCTGCCAAGAGTGTTCAGTTAAGGATGGGTTAGTTTATTTGATCATTTAATTTGTTGATTTTCTAGACAATGTTCAGTGTGTATTGGACGAACGAAAGGTTTAGTTTTATAATAATTGAGATTGCGGCTTTTTAACGGTGCCATTAATTAAAGCTAATCCATGCTTAATTAAGTTCAAAAGAATATAGTGCACAAAGAGATCAGTCTTAATCTTTTGTGTGAACCTAAACCAGTATAATGCTTACATACGATGGCAAATCTCTAGGCTCTACCTATATGAACCGGAAAGTAGCCTAGTGGTGGCCTGAATTAATTTTATTAGTCTGCCTAATCAAATCATTTACGGGTTAGGTTTAACTAACAAATTAAACTTTGATTGAGATTTTTCACTTGCGAGTCGAGCAGTTGAATGAGCACCAATTGCAATCTAGCTAATACCGGCCACCAGTTCTTAGATCGAATACATATACAGATATCATTACATACGATACAATTATGACTTCAAATTTTTTCCAGGTTTGCATTTTATAAACACTCATTAATCACTGCACGCAAATGTAGCCCATGATTGGTCAAGATAAAGTGTTATATAAGCGTGGATTAATCATCATACGAGTAAAAATCCATTTCAAGTCCCTTTCATAACTGATTGATTTTCCATTTTGTCCCACAGGCATAAATAAAAATAATTTTTAAAACAAGAAAAGAGGTCGATATTAGGTTTAGAATGTACCTATTTTAGTGAGGTTGATTAGTTTATAGAATCCTTTATGAGATTAATATTCATAAAAGAAAAGTCTCTCGCTTGTGGAGTATTCATCATTCATGGAGTGTTTGGAGATATAGATCATGGCACCCAAATTCTTATATAAGATTAACGGCGATTTAGGGACCTATTGCTGATTCATGAGGTGAATGATTATGGCACTCAACAAAACTTAATCATGATCTTTCGCACTAATTATGATTTTCGTTTGCAAACGTAGTATCGCTTTGAGGATTTGATCATGACTAATCTAGTACAAACCA
Source organism: Papaver bracteatum (assembly GCA_023529315.1). Lineage (NCBI taxonomy): Eukaryota > Viridiplantae > Streptophyta > Magnoliopsida > Ranunculales > Papaveraceae > Papaver > Papaver bracteatum. The sequence goes on from JAJJWX010002285.1 coordinate 383,921, forward strand.
TATTATGATCCCTGTAAAGCTGGCTAAATAGAGCTTGCAATATATATAGCACTTTTACGCACCAAGTATATTACTTGCTAATTATGGTATACGGATTATGTTTAATTGATAGTACTTAATAGCCTAATACCGTTAGTTCATTTCATATATGCAAATCGTAGCACTAAAAATGAACTATGAGAAAAACATCCCTAGATATGTTCGGTATACGTGGAATTTCTGCCTCCGAAAATTTTAATATATCTACCAAAATCCAAATTTATTTCCTCATTAACTAGATGCTTATGCATACTCTTTCTCGTCGCCAAATTTCAACTCTTAATCTCATGTTTTTGTTGCAATCAACTATTTCCAGCTAATTTATGTAGAGAAAATGCAACCTAGTTGTCCTACAAGTCATGATGTGTAAGAACAAGCTCCGCAAAATGGGTTACAAGAGCACTACTAACACTCTTACCAGGAGAACAGAATTTTCAACCTTTCCTCGCAATGAAACAAAGGGAATACGATCTCCATTGTAGTAGAGAGTGGGATCACGCGTTGTCAACTCTTCTCCGAAAGAATAAACGACAAGCAGATAAAAACAGTATCATAGGCTGCGAGCATATCGTACTCTCGTTTCCAATACCCACAGGACCGATGGAGAGGAACTGGAATGGTCTCTAGATAGGTTTGATTGGATTGAGCCCAATATTAAAACTGCAATATTCATCATTAGGGGCTCATAAATTTTGACCCACTCCTGCAGATATTTGGTTTGTCCAGATTCAGTTTACAAGTTTGCTCAATGTTGGTATATCCGTATATACCTTCTTCAACCTCGGGTTGGCAATTTATCCCAGCTGCAGTCAGTTGGGTTGTTCGAAAGGATGATAATACGGGAAATTTTGAATATAAAAACTTGTATAAAGCTGATCTTGATTTGGATATGGAGGCGCGAACACTAATGTTGAAGTGGGCAAGGACAGCTGGTTTTATTCATCACATTAACTTCTCTCAAACTCGTCTTGACAGGGGTTTCAGCTTTCTTGTAATCTTGTTGTTTCTGTCTTGCTCTCACCTTTGCTCGTTTAAGCTAGGTCTCAGTACTGTATTTTTTTGTTTTATTTTTTTGTTGTATACTCATCTAATATATTTCCCCTCCAATGGGAAATCACAATGTCCAACCAATGAAACATGAACATGTACGGATCAAAAAATACATTATTCTTGCTAAATATCTTTCACTAACTATTTTATTCTCCACTAATCACCAGTTAAACAACGTTAATTCTATAACAATAAATTCTTTTATGTGGGTCCCATTAGAGTTTTATAAAAACAAAATACATTGTCGTCATACACATATACGTGTACGTGATATGTGTGTATCATCATTAGAGATTAAGCAATTGTCATGCACACCCAATTACGCCATAAACTTCGATTCCAACAGACGCCATTGATGTCTGAAGATGAAGAGAAACCTGTTGGTGAAAAGATGTCTTTTTCCAACAGATGTGAAAACCTCTATAAATAGCATCTCCCAAAACTTGTTTAAACAGATCGAAAAAAGCTTCCTCTTTTTTCTCTCTTTTCAAAAGCATCATCAGAACTTTTGTTTACATGTGTTCTTGATTGAATCAAGGGGTACAAACCTTGAATTCAATTTCTGTTGTAGAGCTTTCATTGTATCCTGAAGACATTATTTCACATACCTGTTGTAATCGCTAATTTATTGGGAGGGTAGAAATAATTGTCTAAAAGAAATCTTCTGAGCCTTGAAAGTTTTTGAGTACAACAAACTCTTCCTATGTTATTTCATCTTCTATTGCAACCCAGTTTTTTCCAACATTATTCAATTAAAATTTCAAGATAAGTTTTTTAACGTCGAACTAATATTAAATTTCAATATGTGCCATTTGAAATTAGTGTGCAGTTCCAACAGCCAATCATTGTATTGAAAAATGCAAAAAATAATTAAAAATTATGGGAGATGTTGTTAATTTGTATCGGAGAATGCAAATTGCAATACCTCACACGATACAAATGCAAATTTGGAAAATCCATTAAAGTTTCAATTCTCTAATACAAATTAACAACATATTTCAGTGCAATGTTCACCATTATTTTGTGCATAGATGTATAAAACAACAAGAAATTTCTGAGGAATCCAAATTTGGTTCCTCTGTCTTCCAGAACCTGGTTTGATTGAGGTATACCCATATTAATTGGAATATACCTAATAAGACAAAATAGGGTCATTTTGAAGTAAAAGATGCCACCCTTTAACCATATATTTTCTAAATGGCTAATATATCCTTATTTAATTAACACTAAAAATTCTGATTAGGTTAATTAATTGAGTTTAGATGAATTGATTAAGTAGATTAAAACTTATGAATTTAAGTTATGAAATTTTGTTTTTGATTGAACTCATGTGAGAAAATTTTTGATGAAACAAATTGTTTTGAGAATTTTTTTTGCAACGGAAATGAAAACATATTACCCAAACACTTCTAAAAAGGTATTGCAAAGCTGATGTATGAAATCATAATCAAAATAAAAGAAAAAAATCAATACTTTCAGTTCGGAAACTATGAAAAGTTGACAAGGTCGACGAATAAAGACAATGCCGACTATATCCGGCCGGCAAGGTCTGCGGAAGAAGAACATGCCGACAACTTATGGATGGAAAGGTCGGTGAATGAAGAAGATTCCCACTTTAATATTTTTGACACACAAGAGACAGTTGTAAATGCTTCACTGGTCGGCATCTTATTGATTTCTTACCTTGCCGGCTACCTTATAGTCGGCAAGGTCGATAAAAAAATACCCTTCCGACTATAGGATTTTTGACATACAAAGAGAAGGTGTTACAAATGCATGATTAGTCGGCAAGGTATTAATTTCATAACTTTCCGACTAAACTATAGTCGGCAAGGTATTAATTTCATAACGCCCCTGTAAATGCTAATTTCAGAGTTGAAAAGTCGGCACGATATTCAACCTCATACTTTGCCGACTAAACTATAGTCGGCAAGGTATTAATTTCATAACGTGTCGACCCTGTAAATGCTAATTTCATAGTTGAAAAGTCGGCACGATATTCCACCTCATACCCTGCCGACTATATTTTAGTCTGCAAGGTCGACAAAAAAAAAACCTTGCACACCCCTTATCACACTAGTTTGGATGGGAATAAAATGAGTATACCCCAATCAAGCCAAGTTCCAGAAACCCGTCATTAAGATGGTATATATCTGTAGCCCAAAATACAAGATCTACGGTTAAGATTAATAGTCTTACATTAGATTCATTTTTTCACATTTTCAGATGGACTTAATTAGCCTTAGTTAGTTAGTTATTATTAACAATTTTTTTGTAAAAAAATCTTTGATTCAAGAGAGTTATTTGTGGGCGTTATTTATGGGCAATTACTTCTTTAGATGTGACAAGAATATCGGGGTCCGAAAGTTACTCTTTTTTTTCTTTATTTACTAACATTTATGAGATTAATTTTCCCTTTTGTTGTGAGATCCAAAGAGAGAGAAACAGAGATCTAAATATTGAGTTCAAATAATTATGGAAGGTCTCGTTCACGGTTTATGTGATGAAGAGCAATACGAACCACTAAAGAAGTAACGAGGAAAAGATTTATAAAGGATGATTCATAGTTCTTTGAGTTATGTATCTTTTCTATTATTTTGTCTTGATTAGTACTTTATGTTAGGGTGCTCGAAGTTTTATATTTATGAATCAAGGGTTTTATATTTCTGATCGATCACAACCGCTTATTACTAGTGAAAGCTACGATTTTCACAATCGGATAATATGATGAAAACTTAAATTTTCACAAAAAATATTACGGTTTTCACCAATCGGTAATACAAACTAGAATTTTCACAAGAAAATTACAAAAAAAAGATATGATTAATACTATTCGCACCACATCAGTATGGGTAAAAGCTAAATTTTTCACAGAAATATTACGATTGAAAATTAGAATTTTCACAAAAAAATTACGAGTTTTCACCATTTACACGATCAAAACTGGAATTTTCACAAAAAAAAAAAGTGATTAATACTAGTCGCGCCACATCAGTACGAGTAAAAGCTAAATTTTCCACCGAAAAATTATGATTGATAATTAGAATTTTCACTCAAAATTACGAGTTTTCACCAATTACAATAGTGAAAACTAGATTTTCCGAAATCAAGTGATAATACCTGGTATAATATGACAAAATAAGAGTTCTTACATAGCAAGAAAGCGAGCAACAAGCTGCGCCGCAAGCCCTTTTTGAATTGCAAAGCCTATCCTATTAAAAACAAACTCTCTTGAACCGGGGGTTATGAATTTATTGTGCATGACTCTCTGAACTCTTTTGAGAAGTCCAACCGCCTCATGAGCCAAGAGACCAAAAGTATGAAAAGCAAAGGGGATAAAAGTGTGTCTATTATCGATACATGCTTTCTCATGATTTGCTATCTTACCTGACGCAGCTCTTAGCGCTGCTTGGCCAACAATAAAGGTACCATGTCCAATGCCTACTAACGGAGAAACCCCCGTGAGGTCAACACATTCGTGTTTTCCATTAGCCCATCCAAAAATAAGCACGTCTGCTGGTCTGAGTGTGGAACTCCCCTCCAGTGGGTTTGTCAAAAAGTTGACAGCCGCTTCCTTCTTTGCTGAAATACCCGCTCGCCATAACAGATCATATAAGGTATCTCTTACATGATCATGTCTAAACTTAAAACCAGGGTTTACCTTACAATGGACAGTATGTTCCCCATATGTGTCTAAGCATCCTGTGAAGCAAGCAGGACAGCGTGAATCAAAAGGATATAAAGGGATCATTAACTTGTACTTAAGGATGGATTGGTACTCCACGGGTGACATCTTCTTTCCAAGGCCCTCAATCGGAATAGCTAGAAGGAAGTCTTGGGCATGCGATGCTCGTAAGCAACCAAAGACATCTTTCTGCTTGTCTGATAACTCGTAATCTCGATCTATGTCTTTAACCACTTTACCAAAAAGAGCGCTCGCCAGGTGTTGATGGTGGTCTTTAGTTTAGGGTTAAAATCGTAAAACGCTAAACCCTAGCAGACATTTAAAACAAGCATTTACTAGGCACATTAATAAAGGCTATTAATGTGTCCCTAATAATTACCGGGGTATATTTTTTCAAATTAGGATTACGACATACCAAACCATAATTCCCTCGCGTGCCATGGCCCTAGCTATGCTATCCGCATCTCGTGTGCCAATGGAAAATCATGCCAGCCACACCCTACCACGCCAAAGCATGCCAACCATGCTATATGCACCCCGCGTGCCAATGGAAAATCATGCCATCCACGCCTAGACCAAGCTAGCCGCGCCATGCCAATCACACCATGCCATGGCCCTAGCTATGCTAGCCGCATATCGTGTGCCTATGGCGAATCATGCCAGCCACACCCTACCGCCACAAAGCATGCCAACCATGTTAGCCGCACCCCGCGTGCCAATGGAAAATCATGCCAGCCACGCCTAGCCCAAGCTAGCCGCGTCATGCCAATCACACTGTGCCATGTCCCTAGCTATGCTAGCCGCATCTCGTGTGCCAATGGAAAATCATACCAGCCACACCCTATCGCGCCAAAGCATTCCAACCATGCTAGCCGCACCCCGCGTGCCAATGGCAAATCATGCCATCCACGCCTAGCCAAAGCTAGACGTGCCATGCCAATCGCACCGTGCCATGGACCTAGCTATGCTATACGCATCCCGTGTGCCAATGAAAAATCATGCTAGCCACACCCTACCACGCCAAAGCATGCCAACCATGCTAGCCGCACCCCGCGTGCCAATGGAAAATCATGCCAGCCTCGCCTAGCCCAATCTAGCCGCGCCATGCAAATCACACCGTGCCATGGCCCTAGCTATGATAGCCGCATCTCATGTGCCAATGGAAAATCATGCCAGCCACACCCTACCGCACCAAAACATGCCAACCATGCTATCCGCACCCTGCGTTCCAATGGAAAATCATGCCTGCCACACCTAGCCCAAGCTAGCCGCACCATGCCATAGCCCTTTCTATGCTAGCCGCATCTCGTGTGCCAATGAAAAATCATGTCATCCACGCCTAGCCCAAGCTAGTCTCGCTTGCCAATCGCACCATGACATGGCCCTATCCATGCTAGCCACGTCTCGTGTGCCAATGGAAAATAATGTCAGCCACACCTAGCCCAAGCTAGTCACGCCATGCGTTGGCCCTAGCCACGCTATGCACCCATGGAGAACCTTTGGCCCCATCTTCCAAACCACGCCAAAGCATGTCATGCCAATCTCGAGCTCATCTCTATGAATCTTGCTTTACAAGCCTATCTCTGATTGGATTATGATTCTATGACCATATTTCCCCAATTGAGTTTTACTCCTTTAAAAAAGTTCATCATATATTCAACCATTGCATACATACCAAACATTTGTCCAGCTTCACATAGACTTTGACAGCTGACACACCAATCATCTTCACCACTTCAGCAACCTCAACGGGCTTTGACAAAAAATATCATTTTTACGGGCTTTAACATAATTTTCAAGATAATATTTTATCAATTTCTTAAGCAAGCATGTAGTTTTGACTTCATGACAGTCAAACCACAACACAATCGGACTCGGATAGAACTATGATCATCGTCGAAGAATTCACCGTTACCCTTGTAACACTACATAATGTCACACATTCTCTCTTGTGCATATCCCTTTCCTAATCTTGCTCCAAACGTACACCAACATTGCGAAATCTGATAATCCGTCCTTCAAACAAAGACCCAATTACACCCATCCATAATCTGAAACCTTTGGCAACTTCCTCAAGCTCCAAGCAATTCAAGACGTTGTTGTGTTTATCTTCTCATGCTATGTAGAGAAAATAACTTGACAGAAACTATATCGTTGTTGAACCAAATTTATCAAAAGAAATCTTTACCTTCATCTCTACAGGCTCTGTAACTATTGAACTTAATTTCAATAACTGTAGCAGATGAGAAAATCCCCAAATATTACTATTGCTATAATGTAGCTCTCGCCAATAGAAAGTCTCACAGTGATCATTAGGAATCAAATAGCCAATGGATAATAAAGGTTGATGGAAAAACAGGCCGAAATTGTAGCCAATCAAATTCATGCACCATGTTTTCTCCTAAATAGTATGCGCTAGCCTCCATACTACCACATATATTCTGTAGTATTGTATCTTTATTCTTAAAAACTCTTAAAGTGTCCAAGCGATACATTTTTAATTCCTCACAACGGGTCTTTACCAAAATAGGAACGTATTCGCAACACAAATATACCAACCTGTTTATCCAAACGGTCTTGCACTTTAACTAGCTCCGATCGACTTCAAATGGAGTACAACCAAAAAATAACTCTTCGAATAAACGTCATCGACAAGAATCAAAAGATCACAAACTATGTAGCTTCTCCATCGGAAACAGTATGAGAGAAACTCCAGAAAACATTGTTCTACCCGACACAATGCCATAATCAACACAGACAAACAAACCCTACAAATTGTGTCGAAAAACTTCTTCTTATACAATTATAAGAATTCATAGCTCCACTAAAACCAATATAACATCTCATCAAACGGTCAATGTCTTGCAACTATTTGTAGCCACATGCTTCAAATACTAAGATTGGAAATCAAACTCTTCACTTCTGGAACATATCAAACCCTGGCCAATGGTTAATACTTCCGAAATAAAACCTACTACGATATTTCTCTAAATCCTTATTGTAACAAACAACCAAGGAAGAACGAGTATGAATTCATCTTCACATTTTTGAACTTCAGGTTCAAGAAACTCAACAACATGATCCAACTGATGACGATTGATATAACCAAGTTATTGTTTCCGTTGGTTTGGAACAATAATGAGACTTTGACATGCGAATATTACATCTTCACTTCCACCAACATACAAACCAATATGTGTATCCCAACTACAATATTCTTTCCTTCTTGTGCCTTGCCAAGCAAACACCGATTAATTGAAAACCAATCTACGTGGGTCTTTCAAACAGTTCACAAGAATATGGTACGAAGTATAAAGAATAAATAAACTTACTTGAAGCCATGCATAGGGTTTACTCTCCAATAAGTATCAATGTCAAATCTCCATTTTAGAGCACCACAAACATCAATACCATACATCTTGACCATATCGAATGAAGATTACCTGATATAATCTCATTCCTTTAGAAGTACACTTTTCTTTACTTTTTTCCCAAAACCGATGAAATCAAATCCTGCACATATTTGATAACATCAAACTCTGCACCTTCGGAAGCTGTAACATCAAATCCTCACATACTTGATGAAACCAAATCCTTTGTCTTCAAAATTTTCTGCTACTGGAAAAACCCAAAACTTATCTCTTCAAATCTTCTATCCAACCTAAATATCTGATACCAATTGTTGGGGTTCAGAGACATCTACATGCTAATACTGCGGAAACAAAATAGCTAACAAGAAACACTTGATCTCTTGGATTGTTCCATAAACCTCACTACGATCTAGGATAAGAAGAAGGGAAAGAGAACCACATAGATACAAGCCATAAACAAAGAAACAAGAAGTAAAGTACTCACGTATTTAACGTGGTTCAATAATATACACAATGTATGTAATATTGTCTGCATCCACCAAACGGCTACGACCTCTTTATTCATTATAGAATTACCACTGAGAATTACACAACTCATTGAATAAATCTATCCATCGACTCACCACAATGTGATCGAACACAAGAACTCTCACAAGCACCCTATAATATCCAAAGTAGTGTCTTCACCCATATGAGATAACGTTTACCAAATTATCTACCACAACAAGATGATCTTCTCTGCACACCCTGATATAGATTACCATGGACGCCTTTATCTCAACACCAATAATCTAATCCAGCACCACCAAGATGATCTTCTCTTCAACAAGATATTTTACCAACATCTCCATATGAATACTCCATAACGACATATCTTCCAACAACGATAAGTATCCCATAAGCACCATAATGGTGTACTCCTTCCACCATTAGGTCTCTCACATAACCACCTCAATAGGTGGGATGAGTCCCTCACATCTTTACGAGATCTACATTGAGGATTCCATGACTAAAACACTTAGCCTAGACCTCCTTATATAGGAGTCACAAACTTGGTTCCCAAGGAAACCATGGTCAATTAGGAAACACATCTTATATATGGAAGTTGTCCTAAACTAGATATGTTTCCCTAACAGAGTCTTTCCGGAACCTCCTAGAATTTAGCCGTCTTCTTTGACCTAAACAAGGAAACCCACGTTTCCTTACAATTCTCCACCTCGGATCATGCCTTCATTCATGAGACGATAAACTGTTATCCCTCCATCTTATGAACATCGATTGCACCATCATTGGTTGCCTACATATCCACTATTGGAATCAAACCGAAAATGTAGTTCACCCCAATTGTTCCGTAGAACCTCCACCAGAATAGAGGAAACCAAAATTGAACATCACCAACTCAGACTTAACAATCCAACCTACTGGTGATTGTACAAATCTCCACAACGGTAAAAAAAATTGACCGTCTCAACAAATCAGCATCATATGATCATCCGTTATGCAACATCTTGAGAAAATACACCTTACTCCTTTATGTTCACAACTCCACATTGATTGGTATCATTATAGGTATATTGCATGCCAACTCAATCAGATCATACACGATCATTGTCCATATGCTACCAATCGAACTTAGTTACAGTCATTATGCGCCCTTGAGCCTTCGCTACCTCTTGAAACTTGTTTCATACTACAAAAAACAGTTCCGCCTTGGCCTTCCTTGCTCCACCTGAGTTAATATTCTGCTTCTCTAAGATACTAACTCTAAGTTGCGCCCATATCCGTTTAGGTTGACATCCATAACTATTCGATAAGCAAATGAAACTACCACAGTATCCTCCATGTGTCTGCCTAAGCATTACCTTAATAGAACCATAATCTCACATCTTTGTCTCTAAACTCCAGTCGAGTCAATTGCTTCTTAAAACAACTAAACACATACTTGCTCCGTTTCATGAGCATGTCCTCCAAAGCGAGTTAACGAGATACCTTGTGTTAGTTTGTAATAAACCAACCTCCATGTTATCTTCCAAGAAACTAACCATCTTTTATGTACCAAAGCATAGTGAGTATGACTCTAACTGCGCACCAAATATAACCAATCCTTCCACCATTAGGTCTCTCACATAACCCCCTCAATAGGTGGGATGAATCCCTCACATCTTTACGAGATCTACATTGAGGATTCCATGACTAAAACACTTAGCCTAGACCTCCTTATATAGGAGTCACAAACTTGGTTACCAAGGAAACCATGGTCAATTAAGAAACCCATCTTATATATGGAAGTTGTCCTAAACTGGCTATGTTTCTCTAATGGGGCCTTTCCGGAACCTCCTAGAATTTAGCTGAACCTCGAACCTCCTAGAATTTAGCCGTCTTCTTTGACCTAAACTAGGAAACCCACATTTCCTTACAGAATAAACCTAGCCGAATAAGCTTGCCATATAGCACTTTAACGCGCAGCCATATGGATTATGTTTCATGCATACTTAAAAGCTTCATACAAACTTAAACCACTGTTAGATATTTTGGCTCGGTATATTTTGAAGTATCTATCAAATAAATCCAACTTTTTAGATAACTGGATGCTAATATTCTTACTCTTCTTCGAATTTGTTGTCAATCAATTATTTCCAGCTCTCTGTGTAGAGAAGATGCAACCTGGTGGCTGTCTTACAAGTCATGGCATGTAAGCACAATCTTCAGCACTAGATTTCGATAATTGTCATACAGAGACCAAGTTGTTATTTTTTAATATGTTTAGCTGATTAAGCAGCCTCCACCAAAAGTTATCAACACTGTTGCAAGTGAGAATTCACGATGTTAGTTTTTTTTCTTCCTGTTTGTCATTCCATTCTAGCGTCACCTAGGTTATCCTTGTATTTTAAATTTCAGCATATCAACGGATACTTCAAAAAATAAATTAAAACTCAACTGACATTAGCTTAAAAAGATTCATAACTGCTAGACACTTCTAAATAGATAATCCACCAAAACGGATTTGCGAGGACTGTTTACGATAGGTTTAGACGTGTGTCCAGCACAATGAAAAAATCAGGAGATAATATAATACTGTTAAATGGCTTCAACTTGGTTTGATAATTCAGGTGGTTAATTTTCATCCACATTTCTTTTCTTGTAGAATCCATAAAGAAGTACACCACTTGTTCAGTTATGACGACCTGATGCTTGACCTTTTTTATGCTTGATTTGGGGACAGGCGTGCACCTTATCTCAGCGGCCAAAGGCTGCTAATGTCATTTGAGTTTACATCCTAATCAACCAGATAAAATTATGAAAAATATTTGAAATTTTGGGTCAGTAGAGCCGTAGAGGGAAGGCTATTCATAGTAATTTATAAGAAAAGTGGATTCAGGAACACTTTTCAAAAGAGGAGATTTGATCTTCGCCACTTGCCAACCTAACACGCACTGCATTTGAGCATGACAAGCTTCATCATCCTGAGTTCTTCCTGCCAATAGTTACTTCAGTTCGAAGCTGCTAGACATCGGACAAAAGGGATTGTACATATATATGGGACAAGAGGTGACGCCTCTCCCCACAGTAGATTAGCATAGGGTGCTTTTCCACTTCAGTTTGCTTGTTTCCACCGGAGGTTACTTGGAAGTTTAAAATAAACATGTTGACCTTAAAAATTAAAATAGTAAATATTAAGTACCACACACACACTTCCCTGTGTAAATCACTAAAGCCTATGCACGGTACTTATGTGTGCATGGCAGTAAAAATCGGAAAAGTTTAAAGGTGTGTTAAAAATGGTGTACCAATAGTGGACCAGTAAATTGTGATTATTGGATATTATTTTGTGGATTCTAATCGGATTTAAAAACCCAATTTTCTCCAAATCCAAAAGTACAAAGGCTGGTACACCAATTAATCCATCCAGACACGTCGGTAAAAATGATGGCGGCATTAATCAATAGCAGGCAATTATGAGAGTGAAGCAGTCGGAGTAGCTCAGCTAGCATTATCCTGCCGGTTAAAAGACGGATGCAAGAAAGGCCCATACTGAGAGCACTAATGAGTAATCACTAATCACTGGCATATAGGTAATTCATCTGGCAGCCACATTAGATGGGAAGTTACATTATTTAAGTCCTAAAAAGGGGTGTGTACTACTAATTACTAGACTAGTAGTCATGATTCAAGTCACATCCTTTGTATTAAAATTCTGAAACTTTGGCTCAACTTACAAGTACCATCATCATCATTTACCTTCTTAATCACGATTCTCGACGCTTAAATCTCTGTGTTTGTCATCTTGAATACATAACCTCCCAAATATATCTCATTCTTATACCGGAAAAAGGAGATTGTGTCCTGTATCTCTTGATACGTGGGTACAGTTTAATACTCCATGCAGGGTTGACAGTGACACACAAAAGAAAATGGAGGAAAAAGTTAATATACGCGCCGACTAAGGGGATCGAACCCTTGACCACGGGAATAAAAGTCACGCGCTCTACCACTGAGCTAATTCGGCAACATCTGACGGTTCATTTCTATTAGTTTATTCTCTTCAGGTGATTCAAAAATTCATAGAATGAACACTATAAGTTGGATTACCAACTAATACCTATCCCATCATACGATTATCTCAAGAGTGTAGAATACTCTTCATCTACTGATTATGTCATGGTTACACGTGCTAGATCGATTAGAGGTTCTCCAATTTAAAACCTAAAACATGGGTTTGGATGTCGACAGCTTACATAATTCTTGCCACCACTGTGAGTTTTTGGTTTCTTCCAAACTTGCAAAGAAAATCTTACCTAGTGTTTATGTAATTCGGTGTACAAATACTGTATGGTGATTCTTCACCTAGGGTAAGTTGGCGCATTGTGGGTTATCCTGCGTGACAAAGTCACAGTGGGTTCCCCGAGAGTTTAGAAGGGGTAGGTTTTAGGGTTGCGGCTACCTTGACCATTTCACGAGGAATAATCCGCAATGTCCACCTGAGAATTTTCCGAAATTCCTGTAACATGAAAATTTGAACGGAAACTGTCTTTCCATCCTTCAATTGTGGACGTCAAGTCAAATTATGGTTTCATATTTCCACTTGACGCTTCCACACGTTGGATTGTCCAGTCACTTACCCATAGACAGCGAATTTGGATGGAGTTGCACATTTGAGACTTTTAAAATCTCGACATCTTATATTGTAGGCTCAAAAGGCGGAAACAGGCAAGGCAAATGAATATAGCGCTAGCATACACTTGCTCTTATCTGCCGTTTCGCTCCACCCATGCACGGAGTTGTTAAGGGTCTAATGAGGACAGTAGTCCCCACTGGATTTTATGATTTTTGCTAAATAGATCTAGTAATCAGCTAACTTTAATAAATATGGGAAGAAATTCATGGGGAGATAACAGAAAATTGGTAAAAACAAATACGATTATGTATCCTTCGCTTAATTGCCGGTAGCTTTTCTCTGTAGGAAAGAAATGAAGAGAATTAAATGGTTAAAAAGCTCCATGTACTAGCAAATTCCAGCATCATAACTAATTCAGAAAATAAATTAAAATAAAATAAAAAAAATAAACCCTTCGATTGCATGTTTGTTATAATGTGTGTTCATGGAGTTTCTGTAAATTCATATATATACGGTTCTAAATGCAAAAAATGTTAGAATTAGAATTTAACAAGTATTTCAATGTGTTCACAATCCAAAATATAGTTAATGAAAAAGGAAAAAAATTGCAACCTTCAACCGCCTAATTGGATTTAGATCATCACTGTCAGTATATAAATTTGTCTCACCTAACCAAAAGTTCTAGCTCCGTCCTGGCTCGAACTCCACCCTCATATGTGGTGCCCCCTCAAACAAATAGAACTCCACCCCCATAAGTGGTGTCCCCTCAAATAAATAGAATGACTTTTTTTTTTACTTTCTGATAAAGCCTGCACACAGATAACATCTACATATTTTATCCTTTTCACTGATGCACTGAACAAATGAGAAGAAAATATTGGCGTATCAAAGATATCATTCACGTCCCATCCGTTTTAAAAGAAAATTCACCTCACTCACTGACCTCACCAACAACGAAACAACCACTTGCCCTTTTCTAACACTAACATAAAATCAAACACATTTTCTACACATAAATTCTTCCATTTCTTCTCATTTTAGTTTCATGATTTTCTTGTGTCTTTCTCCATTTCTACAACGATAATTCAATTCGTACAACAACCTTAGATATTATCAATAACTTATCATTCGTACAAGCACTAATCAATGTTCACCTACTACTATTAATTGGTGTATTATTAGATACGTCCCATTTCCTTCAGTTCTTACCCCTGTTGGTGATTAAATGATATTTAACCACTGATTATTACTTAATTATGATCATTCAGATCGACGACAAAATTTTATGTATCTTTCTAGAGTAAATAGCAAACGTAATCTCTTACGAAGGCAGCGCACCACAATATCTAAGTAAAACACTAACTGAAAAGGAAGTCTTGACGTAGCTCTTGTTCGCATGTAAACGTTTGCTGTCAACTTATCGTCACCGCCCGATCAATTTACATACATATAGTAAGAAAATTAATTACAATTCGTCAATTAAAAAAGGTATAAAACCGTACGAGACTCTTTTGCGAAAAATAAAATAGATGAACAAGTTGATGAATCCTACCAAGAAACAAGAAACACTTCTCCTGATACCTTTTTGTTATAACCTAACATAGGCAACCACTATTTAACTCCCCCTGATAAGGGGAACCTTGCAGGATCATAAAGAGGACCCGGCCCAACAGTTTATTCTCGTCAGGTATTAAGAAAATTCAAAGAAAACCAAGTTGCATTACCAACAAATACCCACCAAATGGCTTCAAATGGGCAGCTACTGATGTATACAGTCCCTGTGACGAAGAACCAAGAACGAATTTCTAGGTAGATATGTCTGAAGTAAGACGTTGGTGGAATGGAGCCATTTGCATTGCAGGGGATATGAATGCGGTTCGATCTAGCGAGGAAAGGAATCGTGGAGATGGTGACAATAGAAATAATGCACTGCTAAACAATTTCATAATGGAGAATGAGTTAATCGACCAACCACTGATTGGTGGAGCTTTTACATGGTCCAATAACCAAGCTAACCCTCTTTTGTGCAGGCTTGATAGGTTTCTCTTCAGTCATGAATTCGAAGCGGCTTTCCCAAACGCTTTACAGGTGGTTCTAACGAGAACTACTTCAGACCATAATCCTTTATTGGTTATTTGTGAACCAAGGCAGCAAATAAAGCCGTACTTCAAGCTGGATAGGGTCTGGACAGAGCATAAATATTTTGCTAGTAACGTGAAAAAATGGTGGGATATGATGCAATATTCTGGAAGTGCAAGTACTCGGGTCTTCTTAAAGCTTCGAAATTTGAAATATCTTATTCGGCCTTGGAAAAATCAGGAGTTTGGCCAAATTGTAAGAGATAAAAACTTGCTTATTGGCAGGATTCATGATCTGAACATTATCGAGGAAACGGGGGCTCTAATTCATTCTCAACTGGAAGAGAGAACCACCTACAAGCTGGATTTGAGGAAATTAGAAGCAATGGAGGCGAGGAAATGGATTTTTAGATCCAAGCAAAACAATTTCAGATGGGGAGACTCAAACACAAGATACTTTCACAGTATAGCGAGTGCAAGGAAAAAGCGAAATACAATTGCTAAGTTGCAAATAGGAGGGGCGGACTGCTTTGACCAAAACATTATAAAGGAGGAGTTTCGAAGCTTTTATATTATTTTGTTTACTCAAGGGGCTGAGGTTAACTCTCAGATGGAATATCTTCACTTTCAGAAAATTTCGGAAGTGGATAGGTTGTGGCTGGAGCGTGAGTTTTCGGAGGATGAAGTTTTGGATGTGGTAAAGAAAATGGGTAATAAATCGCCGGGGCCAGATGGATTCACAGCGGAATTCTTCAAGAGTTGTTGGAGTACATTAAAAGAAGATTTCATGAATTTAGTCAAAGATTTTCACAGGTATGGCTCAATTGATTGGCGTTTTAATTGCTCTTTCATCACTCTAATACCGAAAAAGGAAGACTCCTGTACTCCTAGAAATTTTATACCTCTGAGCCTTGTTGGTATGGTTTACAAGATTCTTGCAGCTCGCTTGAAGACGGTGATGCCGTCTCTTGTTTCTGACTTTCAGGGTGCATTTGTTCATGGAAAACAAATTCTAGATAGTGTTTTAATTGCCAATGAATGTGTAGATAGCAGATTGAAGGATAGGAAACCTGGAATTCTTTGCAAGATAGATATGGAGAAAGCTTTTGATAATGTCAATTGGCAAGCAATGTTTACTATTTTGCAAAAGCATGAGTTCGGTGGAAAATGGATTTCTTGGATCAAATGGTAACTTCTACTCATCTCTATCTTTTGGTGAATGGAGCATCCACGGAGAAATTTAAACCAAGTAAGGGTTTAAGACAGGGTGACTCTTTATCCCCGTATTTGTTTCTTTTAGTGGTCGAAATTCTTTCAAAGCTTCTAAATGATGCGGTGGAAATAGGTCAACTTTCTGGCTTTCAGGTGACAGATCAGGGGAATATTATTTCTCACCTTCAATTTGCAGAAGACACTTTAATCTTTCTTGATGCTTCGGTGGAGGAAGTTAGGAGGCTTTTTTCCATCTTGGTTTTGTTCGAAACTATTACGGGGTTGAAGCTGAATCTAAATAAGAGTACCATGATTAGTGTGGGAGATGATGGGGATATTGAGGAGTTAGCTAGAGAGCTTGGGTGCAAGACATAAAAACTTCCTTTTACCTACCTTGGGATGCCGATTGGAGCTCATTGGCGTAGCATTTCTGTTTGGGAACATGTTTTGATCAGAATGGAATAGAAGTTGGCAACGTGGAAGAAAAGGCAACTTAATAAAGCTGGTAGGTTAACACTCATCAAGAGTTGTCTTGCGATTCTTCCAATTTACTACCTGTCTCTTTTTCATCTTCCGGTGAGTGTGGAAAAAAGGATGATTAGGATTATGCGCAACTTTTTATGGGGGGGCGGTGGAAGGGAGAAGGAAGTTGGTTTGGGTCTCTTGGAAGAAGATCAATGTTCCGATCGTAAATGGGGGTTTAGGTGTGAAAAATATGAGGAGAATTAATCAATATCTTTTAGTTAAGTGGATTTGAAGATTTTCGAAGACAAAAAACAGCCTTTGGAGGAAATTAGTTAATGACAAATTTGCTCATAACAGTGACTTGCTAGTCCCTGATGTAGATAATCAATCTCAAGGTAGAATTCTGTGGAAGAATGTTACAAATATGGTTCTGACGGCCCAGAGTATGGAAACTTTCACTGTTAAAAATGGCAAAGGCATTCGTTTTTGGAAGGTTCATTGGTTAGACAGGGGGAGGTTGAAAGACCTTTTCACAGAGGTTTTCAAGGCGTCTAAGGCTAAGGATGCAACTATATCTGATATGATAGTAGATGGAGCTTGGCATTGTGATTTCAAGAGGCATCTAAATATTAATGAGAAATTAGAATGGGACCTTCTTCACCGTGATCTAAACCAAGTGCCTGAACTTGTTGGGGCGGAGGACGAAATGGAACTTCTGGATAATTTCAGAACTTCAAGATGTTATGAACATCTCACAGGAAATCTAGAAGAGTGCGGTTTCGACCAGTTTCTTTGGAATGCTTCTATCCCTAACAAGGTTAGTTTTATCCTTTGGGCTAATTTCCATGATTCTCTTCCAACAAGGGATATGCTGTAGCACCGTGGTATGACTATCGATAGCGATCAATGTGTTTTGTGCAATGAAGTTCGAGAATCTGCAAATCACATGTTTATCCACTGTAAGCACTCTTTTGAGATTTGGAGATACTTCATTATCGCTTTCAAGATAGGTTGGCCCGTGCCAAGAACTTTACTTGAATTGTTTCAAGCGTGGTCCACTAATGTACTTCATGGTAGAGGGAAGGATATCTGGAAAATCTTACCCTATGCGATGTGTTGGATTTTGTGGAAGGAAAGGAATGGAAGGGTTTTTGGAGGTCGACATAAGAGTGCTCAAGAAAATATTGATATGGTTAAACAATTGGTAGTCCTTTGGTCTTGTGACAACGATACTTTTAAGTATGTTGATCCTAGCTTAATTTGGAGTAATTGGGATACTCTAATGTGTTTGTAATTTCTCTGCTTTAACCTTGGATCGATCCTTGGTTTTCTCTTTTTAATATAACGTTTTCTTCAAAAAAAAAAAAAACCCACCAAATGCATCATTTGATTATCTCGAGAGTTTGTAATACTCTTCATCTACTGATTATGTCACGCTTCACGTGCTGGATTTTCTAGTCACTCACGAATAGATAGCGAATTTGGATGGAGTTAGAGATGAGCGACGTTAGAGAGATTATTGTAATTTTTAATTCTGTTATATTTGTAGTTTTAGTTTTAAAAGTACCATAGTCTTAATTAAAAGAAATTACATACAGAGCCGGGCTTGAGGGTGTGCAGGGTGTGTGACCGCACAGGGCCCAGCTCTGTCGAGGGCCTTTTCCTCCCTAAGCCCAACTAAAGAAGAGGAAGAAAAAAGAAAAAAAAGAAAAAATCTTCTTTGTCTTCAAAGAGATTCGAACTCCTGAACTAGTCTCTTCATTGTTTTTCATTTTAGACGGGTTTTGTATTTATGGTATTATTATTACCTCCCAAGACCTTAGATATAATACATGCGGCGATGTCATTGAGCTTTTCTTGCGTATTCTTATTCCTGCAGGTGTATATCAACAAATAAAAGGTTTCAATTGATTTTTTATTTTTTTTAAATATGCGTTAATAAACCAGTTAAGTGTTAAAAGAATTCTAACGAATTCGTCTATGAAAAAAATATAGACGTTTTTTTTTTTACAATTATTATAAAATATTTGACACTATAAAAGGCCCTATGGAAAAAAATTCGCACAGGGCCCTTCTAGACACAGGACCGGCTCTGATTACATATGTTTAAAAGTAAGCATTTTACATTGGCTTCACTAAAGTACGACATGCTAAGTTACATTAGCTTCACAAATGATCAGAAGAAGTACTTGGTGGAACAACAACTACAAAGAAGGGGTTTAAACTGTTCAACACCTTAAGTATTTCAAAACAATTTCGAAAGGAAAATCCACATTTTTCCATCTTCGCCATTCAGCCAAAGATCTTGTTACCATCTCAGCATCAGTTTCACCTCTCAGTCGATATCGATTTACTTGTATGGTTAAAGCTACAAACTCACTTACTTTTTTCTTAATTGTACAAAAACAATGTTCTATGTCGCATATAGAACGACGACTCGGATTATGAGTGTCATTGTAGAACCCATTGTGAATAACCGCCCAGATATTCACCCATGGATAGTTTGCCGAAGCAAGCTGAGTAGATAAACATAGTTTCTGCAAATATTTTCATCTTCTTCTTTGGCATACGGAACTCGCCGAACTAACCGGGGCCGAGACATGTTAAATCAAGAATTGAGAGTGAAGAGAATAACGTGTCAATTTAGAGGAATTTAGAGTCGAATGTGTGAATTTAGAATGTGTGTATTTATAGATTTCAAAAAATGTAACCGTTGGATCACAAGTTTTTATAGCCGTTCAGATGCGCCATTGGGACAGACACTGGTGCTTTTAATACTGACGTGGGCGCTTTAAGTGAAAACGAGCATTGGACGTATAAACGCTGGCGTTTTTTCAGAATAAACATATATGACTATGAAATATTCATATGATCATTGCACACAAATGGTGTCCATGATTAGTGAGAAAAAAGTGTCATATAAGCGTGGGTTAATCACCATTAAGCAAAACAACCCATTTTAAACCGCTATCCAATCTGAGTGATTATCCATTTCCCCACAAGTAAAAGAAGAAATTTAAAACAGGAAAAGAGGTCAAATTTGGGCTCGGTTTAGAATGTACCTATCTTATTGATGTTGACTAGTTAATTTACAGAATCCTTTATGAGCATATATATATATATATTCATAAAAGAAAAGTCTTAACTCACATGGTGCATTGGAAGATATTGATCATGGGCTCATGGCACAAAGTTCTTACTTTTATGCAATCTAGTGGCTGTTACAAGTCATGGTAGTGTGTAAGCACAATCTTCAGCACTAGATAGTAGATTTGGATAATGTCATACAGACCAAGTTGTTATTTGTTAATATGGTTAGCTGATTAAGCAGCCTCCACCAAAAGTTATCAACACTGTTGCAAGTGAAAATTCACGATGTTAGTTTTTCTCCTCCTGTATGTCATACCATTCTGGCGTCACCTGAGTTATCCTTGTATTCATATCAACTGCCTCTTCGAAAAATAAATTAAAAATCAACTGACATTAGATAAAAAGTTCTAAAATAGATAACCAATAAACTCCATCAAAAAAGGATTTGGGAGGACTGTTTACGATAGGTTTAGACGTCTTTCCAGCACAATGCAAAAATCAAGAGATAATATAATACTGTTAAATGGCTTCAACTTGGTTTGATAATTCAGGTGGTTAATTTTCATCCACATTTCTCTTCTTGTAGAAACCATAAAAAAGTACACCACTTGTTCGGTTATGACGACCTGATGCTTGCCTTTTTTTTTTAAGTTTGATTTGAGGACAGGCGCACAATGCAAAAATCAAGAGATAATATAATACTGTTAAATGGCTTCAACTTGGTTTGATAATTCAGGTGGTTAATTTTCATCCACATTTCTCTTCTTGTAGAAACCATAAAAAAGTACACCACTTGTTCGGTTATGACGACCTGATGCTTGCCTTTTTTTTTTAAGTTTGATTTGAGGACAGGCGTGCACCTTATGTCGGTGGCCAAAGGCTGGCTAATGTTATTTAGGTTTACATCCTAATCAACCAGATAAAATTTAGAAAAATATTTGAAATTTTTGGTCACTGGAGCTGAAGGCTATTCATAGTAATCGGTAATTTATAAGAACTTGGATTCAGGAACACTTTGCTAAAGAGGAGATTTGATCTTCGCCACTTGCCAACATAACACGAACGGTATTTGAGCATGAAAAGCTTCATCCTGCCAATACTTACTTCGAACAGATATAGGACAAAAGAGATGGTCCATATATGGGACAAGAGGTGACGCCTCTCCCCATCGTAGATTAGCAAGTGACCGGGTTGCACGGACACACCAATGTTGGTGTCGTGTCCGTAATTTTTGTGCCGTGTCCGTGTCGGATGCAAAATGCGCGCAGGATGCTGACACGATGCGTGTCAGACATGCCAACATGCGCATCTCACGAGTTAACAAAAAGTTTGTGTAAGATTTGAACTTGAACCTCGTGCATTTGGCGAAGCTATAAACAAGTGAGTCAACTAACCCTTACTTGATACAAATTGTAAATTTGATGTGTATAATATATTAAAAACCAAAGTAATGATGCAAATTATTTTGTTAACGCATTCTGATGGCGTTATTAAGCTTTTTAAATTCCAAACCAACAAAAATTATATGAATATTTTCGTGTATAATTTAGAACATGCAATTGGGGATATTTTTACTGTTCATCCCGACATGGTTTTTCAATGCCGGAAATCCACCGACCATGCATGAATGAACAGTAAAAATATCCCCCGATTAATTATTCATAATTTATTGAGGAATGATCCCTTTACGCTTTTAATATCACACTATCTCACACGTTAGACGTTATTTTTGTAAATAAAAATCAAACCGTAACGGATTTGAAGCTAATATTGAGGATATGTTCCTCTAACCAATTTCTACATGCCTACCAAAAACGAGCACATTCCGAAATATGAAACCTCACAATCTAATGGTCTTAATTTCGACGGCCAGAAATCCGTTGATTTTCAACGGCTCATTTTCAAAATAGTAGATGGTGGTTTTATACGTCTCGGGATATGCTCATTTTTTATAGGAACGTAGAGCTACGTGATAGTAACATATCCCAAAATATTAGATTCAAATTCGTTATGGTTTGAATTTTATTCGCAAAAATGACGTCCAACATTTGGGATAGTGTGATAATAGAAGTATGAGGAAGCCCTCCTCTAATTTATTATATAAAAAATTATTTGGGTTTTATATATACGCGTCCGCATCCTGGTTTTTTTGGAAATTTATTCGTATCCACGTCCACATCGTGTCGTGTCCGTCTACGTGTCCGTGCAATTTGCTTGTTTCCACCGGAGCCTACTACGAAGTTTAAAATGAACATGTTTTAATTAAAAATAGTACTCCCTCCGTTCCACTTTAGATGATGTTTTTGGAGTTTTCAAGATTAAGAAATGGAGAGACTATAAGTCTTCAAACATTAATTGATATTAGTATATTTAAAAATAAACTTATAGTTCCATGACAAAATGTAATAGTGTTATTGACAGTTTTGTGGAAAAAAATGAAAACTCTTAAGTGTGGAATAAAAATTTGACCATAAAACATTATCTAAAATGGAAACGAGGAGTAAATAATAAATACCACGCACACTTCCCTATTATGTGTGAATGAAAGTAAAAATGTTGGCGGCATCCATCGACAGCAGGCCGTTGGCATGCTTTTATGAGAGTGAGCAGTCGGCGGAGTGGCTTCACTATTACTATCAGGCAGCAGGTTAAAAGATGGATGCAAGAAAGCCCCATGATGAGATTACTAATCACTAGCATATATGTACTTCATCTGACAGCCGCATTAGATGGGAAGTTACATTGTTTTAAGTCCTGAAAGGGGATGTATTGGTTAGTAGTCATGATTCATCACCATTTTGTTAAATTTCTGCGTTTGTCTTCTTAAATACATAACCTCATTGGCATGTGAAATTTCTTGACACGTGAGAACATTTTAGAACTCCATGCAGGGTTGACACACAAAAGAAAATGGAAAAAGTTTACGCGCCGACTAAGGGTATCGAACCCTTGACCACGGGATTAAAAGTCACGCGCTCTACCACTGAGCTAAGTCGGCAACATCTGCCATGTCATTTCTATTAGTCTATTCTGGTCAGGTGTTTCAATTTTTTTTAAAAACACTAAAGTTAGATTACCAACAAATACCCACCAAATGCATCATTTGACTATATCAAGAGTGTATAATACTCTTCATCTACTGATTATGTCACGGTTCCACGTGCTTGATCGGCTTCACTTGGGATGGCTTAAGCCAAGTGTTTAGGCTTGATTTTTTGTAAACAAACACAATTGCACTACATAATAGAAGTTTTTTTTTTTGACTTAGGGGTGGCTTAAGCCAGCACAAGTCAGAACATAGATCCGTCCATGTTCCCGGGTACGAAACTAAACGGATTTGTACTTTAAAGAAGAAATTTAAACATGTGACTGGAGTCGGCGGCTACACCTACTCTAGCCATATTTATGCCCCCACAATACAAACCAGTGACAGAAATGTTGGTTTAACGAAATTTTCTGAAGTTGCATCAAAATTTGAACGGAAGAAAAGAGAAATGTCTTTGCGTCCTTTAGAGGTGTAAAACGTGTCGGCCCGGCACAACCCGGCACACGAAGTCGCGTGCTTCACGTGTCATGTGTCATGTTGTGATGTGCCAACGATTTAAACGTGTTGTGCCATGTTGTGCTTTACTAGTCAAAAGCTAGGCACAACACAGACCACGGGCACAACACACGAATAAACGTGTCGTGTTGTGCCGTGCTGGCACACGTGCTATAAAAAATTTGAAATCACTTAATGTATATATTAAGTCGGGCATTATCACAAGAATTTAATTAGACAACATATCATTTGAAATTATTTCAAGTAAAATTAACAAGTTTATTCAATAAAAAAAAATAGCCCATCAAATATAAAATTTGATTATTATCATGTAAATTAATGTTCTAGTTAAATATAGGTGACGACATTATAACAACGATATTGAAATATATTTTCTAAATATTAAGGTATTATATGTGTTGTTATAAATAAGCCAACATAAAATGTTAAAAACTAGCTAGAATAGTGACTCTTTTGTGAAATATACAAAAAATGTGATGTATTATGCCTTGTTATATAGTGTATTTGTACATGTTATGACATGCTTTGTTAACGTGTTGTGCTGGGCTGGGCCACGTGCTTATTCGTGCTGCGTGTTGTGCTGTGCTACTGTGCCAATTAGTCAAACCCAGCACTTCCCATTTAACTAACGTGTTGTGCCGTGCTGGGCTAAGTCACGTGCTGGGATGGCATGTGCTCAAATTTTAGCGTGCTGTGCTGGGCTGTACTCGTGCTAGCACAGCCCAATTTACACCTCTAGCGTCCTTTAATTGTGGACGTCAAGTCATTTATGGTTCCACATTTCCACTTGACGCTTCCTCAGTTGAATGGTTGGATTGTCTAGTCACTTACCGATAGAATTTCGATGGAGTTACAAATTTGAGACTTTTGAAATCTCAACATCTTATATTGTAAGCTCAGGAGGCGGAAACAGGCAGGGCAAATGGATACAGCGTAAACTTTCTCTTATCTTCCATCTCGCTCCGCCCCCATATATGGTTCCCCTCAAACAAATAGAATGACTGTTTTTACTTTCTGATAAAGCCTGCAAATAGATAACATCTGTTATAAACGGAAGTTTGTTAGTGGGATCCCATTACTTGGCACCAAATATGTAAACTTTATAAATAGAGTCTCAATCCTTTATAAACACACATATTATTATAATTTCTCTCTCTTCTTGCCCTCTACATTGTGTCTTTTTCTCCTCTTTCTTTATATTACAATACGTAATCAGCACGCCTTATGCTGAGCTATACGGTCGTCTAACGAAGAAAAGAAATTCATCGTGAAACAAACACTTTCTAGTTTTTTGTTTTTGTTTTTTTGTTTCTTTTCTTTTTCTTTATGGGTTGATTTATTTAAACGTAGTTACATGGTGTATTGACATCTGTTTTGTCTATTTTTTGTCTTTACATGTATTTGAATGATGAAATCGATACGGCTGGATCAATACTATTGATCCCAAACCATCTGCACAGAGAATGAGGCGAAGTAATCCGCTAGTTTTGATTTTAGCTCTCCAACCTTAGTTAACCTTTTGGTCCGCCAGGGCAACCAAAGATGCTCATGGATGGGATTTGTCATCTATGCTCACATAGTTTTATTAGTGTATTCCATCCGAGGCACACGGGCCATAAGTTAGAGGTGTTCTTGAATCTTCTAATTTTTGTGGTGTATTAAATATTCCACCACGATGAAGTATGAACTGGATACCAACTTCTAAGGTATGTTCTAATATGTGTATAATTTTATTTGTGTAAGACTTGCAATTGAAATTCATTGGTTAAGCTATGGAGTATATTTAGGGAAACAGGTGATCAATATTATCGATTAAATTTGATTTCCATTCTTTTCTAATTCTTCTTTTTATATAGAGAAAAGAAAAGAAAAGAAAAATCCATCCAATATGGTTTACAGTTTCTATTCCCGTTAATGAAACTGTAATCACCAAAAATTGGTGTTACCACAATCTAATTACGTTTGCGGTAACAAATCACGTGCATGGTTGAAAAACCTCTGGCCAGTTAATATTGGTATCTTTGTCAATTGGGCAATGATCATGTGATTTGCATTTGGTTTCTTTTCTTCAAAGAAACAATTCTTTTACCACACAATGGATTTTCCATAGAAAACAACATTTTTTTCTCCCAGTAGTTGATATGTTTTTGGTATATCGTTTTACCAATCATTATTAATTTTATCCATATATTCTCTTTAATGAGATGTAAAATTGGCATTCTAAATATTTTTAGCCAATTTAGGTTTTTGATTTCTATTCCTCCAAAGAAATCTTCATCATCCAATTTTTTTTTTTTACAAAACATCTAAGATTTGTTTTCAAAGGAAACATATAAATCAATTGGGTATTCTATTAGTACTACGAAGATTTTATATCATTATTATGGTATTGATAGTTGCAAATACCAATAAAATGAGGAATTGTTGCATTCTTGTTGGATATTTTTGCAATTTTATTTTTCTTCGTGGTAATTATCTCAAAATTTTGGGATTGTTCCAATTGGAATTAGAATATAATTGGACACTTAAAATCAATGGGCGCGCACCCGGCTTGTTATCCTATATAAATAACCCTTGAGCGACTTAATTGATCTTTCTATAAATTTCTTTTGCTAACATAAGTGTCCATAATTTTATTCTAATTTTAGTTTTTTTGGAGAATTCACATATTTTATATGCTTTTGTGTTCCAAACGTAACCCATGGTTGATGTTAAATATGTAGGTCTATTAAGACTGCATTTTTTTATGTCGAAAGATATAATTTGTAATAACTATATGTCTCGAATTAATCGGATAATATTATGAAACTTGTTTTCGTATATGAGATAAAATTATTTCCGCCATAATCAGGGGGAGACCATATACAACCGGTTAAGGCTAGATGTTCATTAACTTAAAAGTTATATCAATTTCTCTCTCTTCACTCAAACCGATTAAGGCTGTCATTATATGATTAGCGTGAAATTTCTCATTTTTCTTTTATATAAGTTTTGCCTCTTAAGAGGAAATCCAGTCACATCTAGCAGATAAGTAGCGTTCTATAAGAGGCTACATGTAGTGCTCCAATTGAGTGTACCAAATATACATTCTCAAATATAATATCTTCTCACTTGAAGATGAGAAAATTATAATGCCCCCGGGCGCGGGTACCAGTAATTCAGAGATTTTTTCAAGATATGCATAAACTTGAGAATTGTGTGGGCTCGTAATAAGCTAATGATTGTCAAATATTTATTTATAGTAGCTACTAAAATAATAAAGATGGTGGTAGTTAATCCATCTGCAGAGGAATATTGACACATGTGATTGGCTGGCATACAATCCAATTAGTTTGGATTAATTTCTCGATTGACGCATTTTTGGATCCAAAACTTAACACCTTCAAACATGCCAAGCTTATTTATTACAAGTTGGTGTACTCATATTGCTCCTTTATATGAGAAATTTCTTCGTTGTAAAAACGATTTGAGGGTTTTATTTTTTCTCAAACCCTGGGATTGGTTTAATAAGTGTTCTCTTTACATGATGTATTTGGTTTGGTAGTGCTTGAAGGACTCGTATGTGGTTGAGAACATATCCAAATTTTAAATCTTTGTAGGATTCAAATTATATTCTGGAAGCCATCTGACTTGCTTATGTCATATTTAACAATCCTTCACGTGTTTTTAGAAATTTGGTACAAAACCAAAAATCTGGATTAATCATTTGAAGATATCAACTTTATATGTCTCTTGAAGGGTCCTTAAAAACAGAAAAATCCACGTTTTAGGAGCATAAATTCTATTTTCTTCCCTTCTTAAATTTGTAGTTAGAATTATGCTAGCATAAACTCGTCTTTAAGATAGACTAGAGTTATTATTTTGATGTTATTTTTTGAAAAACTCATGTAGTTGAGTTAGCATCCATATTTACGTTAAAAGTTGTACTCTTTTCCCTTTGTTTCAGGTTTTGTCCCATGTGATTTTCCTGACAAGGTTTTAGTGAGGCAACATCTCATTGACGTTTAATTTTCTTTCAAAATGTTGATATTTATGCTCTTTTTTCTTCGCCTAGAGTTTTTCCCCATCTGGTTTTACTGGCAAATTTTAGTAAGGCAATTAAATTCAACATGATAGTCATCCAAGGGGGAGTTGTATCAATTTTGGCTGCTTAGTGGATGCCCACATTTGATTACCAAATCAACTTAATCATCTCCTAAGAATTTGGATTTCCTTCTCACAAATACGATTTTTGTTCACGTATATGTTGGCACTTTGTTGAAGAAACTACATCAACTATTTCTGCAAATCATCTCCAAGAAATTAGCCATCCAAGACACAAGTACTTAATGTATTGAAAGAAACATGAAGACTCGAGAACACTACTATTAGAAGACTAACGCAAAAGAAGACTTCATCAACTGGAAGATTTCTCATGTAAGCATTGCTGTCTCCAGCATTCAAGAAATTCGTTTATCGAAATTGGGAAGTGTCGACTCGAAGATTTGCAAGCCAATACTTAAATGAAGTACTTATCAGGGGGAGCATCATAAAAGGTATTTTACTGGACTATTACGTTGTACGCTTTTTTCTTCGTCAAGGTTTTGTCTCATTGGGTTTTTCTTGTCAAGGTTTTAACGAGGCAACATATGCATGTCCAACTCTATTCTAAGTTTTCTCATAAGTGTACTCTTTTTCCTTCAGTCAGGTTTTTCCCTTCGGATTTTCCTGAAAAGGTTTTAATGAGGAAATTATCTTAGATACAGTGGCCATCTAGGGGGAGTGTTATAAACAGAAGTTTATTAGGTAGATGCACACTTTAGTGGGACCCCATTACTTGGGCACCAAGTATGTAAACTCTATAAATAGAGTCGCAATCCTTTGTAAACACACATATTAATAGAATTTCTCTCTCTCTTCTTGCCCTCTACATTGTGTCTTTTTCTCCTCTTTCTCTATATTACAATAACATCTTCATATTTTATCTTTTTCATTGATGCACTTGGAGGTGCAAATTGGGCTATGTCAGCACGAGCCCAGCCCAGCCCAGCACGTGATTTAGCCTAGCACGACACAGCTCATTAGTTTCATGGGACGTGCTGGGTTTGACTAATCGGCACAGTAGCCCAGCACAGCACGCGGCACGGATAAGCACGTGGTATGGCACAACACATCACGTTAAGAAAACACTTCATAATATGTAAAAAATACTACACAACATGGCACAAAACATCATATTTTGTGTATAGTTCACAAGAGAAACTTTATTCTAGCCAATTACTGACACTTTATTATCGTTATGTTGACTTATTTTCATAATAACACATATAATACCTAAATACTTAAAAAAAAAACGTTTATATTGGAAAATATAAAATGAATGTGCCCGGTACATCACGTTTATTTTTCAGACACAACCAAACCCAACACGCCTTCTAGCACGGTACAGCACGACACATCATAATCTTCGGCACGGCATAGCACGACACATAGCATGCTAAGCACGTGATTTCGTGGATTGTGTTGTGCTGGGCCGGGACGGCACGTTTTACACCTCTAGATCTAAATGCACCGAACAAATGAGAAGAAATTATTGGCGTATCAAAGATATCATTCATGCCTCATGCATTTTAAAAGATAATGCACCTCACTGACTGACCTCACCAACAGTTAAACAACCACTTGCCTTTTTTTAACACTAACATTTTCTACACATATTCTCCACATAAATTCTTCCATTTCTTCTCATTTTAGTTTCATGATTTCCTTGTGAGTTGCGTCTTTCTCCATTTCCACAACGTTAATTCAATTCGTACAGCAACCATAGATATTATCATTAACTTATCATTTCGTACAAGCACTAATCAATATTCACCTACTATTAATTGGTGTATTATTTGATATGTATCTTTCTAGAGTAATTAGTAAACATAATCTCTTACGAACGCAACGCACCACAATATCCAAGTAAAACACTAACTGTAACTGAAAAGGTTGTTCGCGTGTAAACATTTACTGTCAATTTATCGTCACCGTTGGATCACTTACGTACATATAGTATGAAAATTAATTACAATTCGTCAATTAAAAAGGGTTCAAGTATACAAAGATCTTTCATCGTTATTCGTTAAGGATACCGAAGTTCCAAGAAACAAAACCGTACGAGATTACTTAGCGCAAGTTAAAATAAATGAACAAGTTAATGAACCCGACCAAAAGCCAGGGGCGGATTCAAGAATCATGAGATGGGGTTAGAGGTGTAAACTGGTTGTGCCCGCACGAACACAGCCCATCCCAGCACGTTAAAAGTTGAGCACAACCCAGCCCAGCACGGCAAAACACGTTAGTTAAATGAGATGTGCTGGGTTTGACTAATTGGCACAATAGCCCAGCACAGCACGCGGCACAAATTAGCACGTGGCACAGCACAGCACATCACGTTAAGAAAGCACGTCATAGCATGCACAAATACACAATATAACAAGGCATAATACATCACATTTTGTGTATATTTCACAAAAGAGTCACTATTCTAGCTAGTTTTTGACATTTTATGCTGACTTATTTTTATAACAACACATATAATACCTAAATATTTGAAAAATATATTCCAATATCGTTGTTCTAATGTCATTACCTATACAAGTGGAGTGCACGTGCTTTTCACGTCAGCAAACCTTAGTTTTTCATATGCATTTTCCATTTCTGCAAAAGTATGATGTTCTGAAATAAAAATCATTAGAACATACTAATCTCCGCTAAATATTTCTGTATACTTGGGCGTGTATGTGGTGGAGTGAACAGGATGAGCAAGGTCTAATTTCTGCATACACTATTATTTTCTCAAACATTACGACCTTTCTCTTATCGGGCTTCCCCAATTCTTGGACTATTTTCTTAAGTAAGCATTTGGACTGGATTACTTGAAAAGAGATCAATAGTTCCAGCTGCAGGTCTATTATTATAAAATTCAAGATATAGACCATTGCTATACTGGTACCATTGATGATACTCAAACCTGATTTTATAAAACAAATAAGATGACACCAATAGTTACATAAACAATGAACACCCAAATCTACAAAGCATAATATGAAGGATATATTGAAGTTAAGTGTTGAGCATTATCTGCACTCAAACCTCTTTACAATTTAAAAAAAAAACACTCACAGAACATGTATATTGTACAGTTATTGCCATGACTTGCATTGTTTGCCTAATGAAAAATTATATCTGAACAAAGAAATGATCACCGCCGGATCAAGGCATTTCCAGTAAAGCGTTCATCATCTGACAAACGCGGGTTCCCTATCAAGGTTAGCTCCATTAAGCAAAATGCTCAATTTTGTTAGATATGGCAGCCCCACTACTTGCATCTAAAGGTCTTAAGGTGTGTTAGACATAATCCTGAATGCTCTAAGAGAATCAAACCTATAGTATTTCACAAATCAATATGACAACCGCAAAATCAATTACCAACCATCTATTCATTTTCTTCTAATATATCAGCATTTGCTACACATACCATCTCATCTTTGCTTCAACTCTGGCTTTGTCTCATCCTCAAACTAAGCACTGCAACAAACTACAAAAACTCAGTGAAAAAAAGACTAAAAATTGGAAGCAAAAACTCCAAATTAAGGAACACGCTTATTATAAATTTTTTTTTTTACCCGTATTGAGAAACAACCTTAATTTCGAATAACTGAAATGAGAATCAAATAATTATTAGGATTTTAATGTTAGATGCCCTAACCTAATTAAGGGGAAACCCAATTTCGAATAAAAGACAATGATTAAGAGTTTGAAATTATACATCTAATGAAGAATATGAATAGAACCCTAAAATTATAGCTTACAGTAGAAAACAATTAAGATTTGAGGACATGTACATACCTAATTGAAGAAAAGAGAAACAGTCGATTCAATTTGTAGTCTCCTCCATTAATCGTTGGAAACTTATTTGAAGATTCTTATGGAGAATATCAGAAATTGAATCGTTTAACTAAGAGAAGTTTACGATGTTCTCCATTAATACCATCGATTCTCCATTAATCGTTGTTTCTCTAACAGCTACAGTCCCACAGAGAATAGAGTGATCGAAACAAAGAGATGCTGAAGTAATGTTTTCTTTAGAAGTCCTAGTTGGATCTGACGGCCTTAATTAGAGATTGAAATAATCCAACGACGGGTTATAAAAAAACGTGGGAGGTGAATAATACGGGCGACGTACCAAAGATACGTGCGCAGACGAAACATTCGTGAGCAACGAAAAAAGGTTAGCGATTTTAAGTTTGGGTTATTGGCATTAAAAGGGGGGGGAGAGATTTGACTAGAACATTAATTTACATGACAATGATCCAATTTTATATTTGATGGGTTATTTCTTTTTATTGAATAATAAACTTGTTGATTTTACTTGAAAAAAATTCAAATGAAATTTTGTCTATTTAGATTCTAGTAATAATGTCCGTCTTAATGTATACCATTAAGTGATTTCAAATTGTTTATAACACGTGTGCCAGCACGGCACAACACGTTTATTCGTGTGATGTGCCCGTGGGCTGTGCTGTGCCTAGCTTTTGACTAGTAAAGCACAACACGGCACATGACACGTGAAGCACGCGACTTCGGGTGACGGGCTATGCCGGGCCGGCACGTTTTACACCTCTAGATGGGGTGCAAAAATTTGTTATGAGTTGAAAAAATAAATTTTAGGGGTGCAAAAAAATAAATATAGGCTAACATATAAAAGAAGAAAAAAAATATTTTTTGGGCATTAAATAAGTTTTGAAGCCAGCTGGACAGGGGTGCAAATGCACACCTTTACAGTGGGAGGGCTCCGCCCCTGCCAAGAGCTCAATCCTCAATAGTTGGGATGCAGTCTTCGTGTAATTTCAGAGGAGGGTTGGATGCGAATTATCTTGAGTCATTAGCTATTCTGGAAGGAGTTAAATGGGGCTGGCAGCTAGGCCTGAAGAATCTCATCATAGAGAGTGACTACAAGAGTCTCATTCAAGCGATTAGAGGGGAAGAGTCGGATATCCCATGGGAACTGCGTGGCATCATCGAAGATACCTGTATTCTGCTTAAACAATTTGAATTTTATTCTTGTAAACACATAAACAGATTGGCTAATAATTGTGCGGACAAATTAGCTAAACATGCCCGTAAAAAGGGTACTTGTAATAGTTGGGAAGGGGTAGCTCCATCTTTCCTATCAAACTCTATTATGTACTATTCAGCTTAATCTATTGAATGTTTTTCTTTGTAGCAAAAAAAAAAAAGTCTTCGTGTAATTTTTGTTATAATTTTTTCTCCCTCTACCTCCAGCAGAACTTTTGTGATCTTTTATATATCCAGCCATCTAGGATTATGATCAACTTCTTGTCTTACGGGCAAAAAACAAATAAAAAATAAAAATAAAATCCTGCCAGGAGTAAGGATGAATTATTTTTATTTGATCATTTTATTAATTTGCTGATTTGTTAGTCAATATTCAATAACTACCGGACGAGCAAAACAATGTTTATACTAATCAGGATTGACAGTGCCATTAATTAAAGTAAATCTGAATGAAGTTTGAAATTTAATATATTGCATAAAGAGACCAGTCTTAATCTGAAATGTGAACCTAAATTGGCATCATGTTTACTTACGATAGCAAATCTCTAGGCTCTACCTATATGTACCGGAAAGTAGTCTAGTGGTGGCCTGAACTAATTCTATTAGTCTGCCTAAGCAAATCATTTACGGGTTAGGTTTAAGAGATAAATTAAAATTTGATTGAGATTGTCACTAACAATCAAGCAGCCCTCAAGCACCAACTGCAACCTAGCTAGGACTAATACACGATGCTTAATAACCTTGACCAACCATTTCGTCGTAAAAGATTCCCGAAAGAATGGAGCAGGTGATCCGGAGGATGGAGACTTCTGAGTTATGATTTTCCGTATAGTGAAATATTACCACGCAAAATAAGATCATAAGAGGGGGCAACGGTTCACCTGCAAATTGACCCCAGATAGTTTTGGCGGGTTGAGGGGTTCAGTGTGGTGATTGCTAACCTTTCTTCATATATTAAAAAGGTCCATAAATTTAACCCTACTCACAAATAGGTCAACCCTGTGAAGGTTACATAATGCAGTATAAGGGTGCGTTTGACACGGAGGTAGTTGAGGGTGGAGTTCAGTCAACGGGAGGAGTCAAAGATGGAGTTGAATTCCAAGGGTGTTTGACATGGGTGAAATTGGAACTCCAGGGAGTTGAAACTCCTTCATTCAGTGGAAAATCAAATGACACCTCCCCCATGGAATTTGAAACTCCATCCTTCCAACTCCTCCCGTTGACCATTTTGACATTTACTTTCTTTTTTTCTTTAAAAAATAATTCATTTCCTATACTTATAAATTTACTATGATAATTAAAAAGTAATTATATTTTATTTTATTTTAAAGTTTATAATATTTATTAATTGGTAATATTTAATACTTTAATAATATTTTATTTTTTCACATATTCAAAAATGGAAAAAATATATATTTTCTTATTATTTAAATACAGTAGTACTATTGATAAATTATTAAAGTTGAAATTTAAAATAATAGTTTTATTTAAAATTCCAAAACAGACTATTATTGAATATTATGGTAAAATTCCAAAACAGACTATTATTTAATATTAATATTTATTTGAAAATTTAAATAAATTTTCAATTAAATATAAAATTATATTTACATAAATAATTAATTATTATTGTTGATAAATTATTTTTTTCATCGAAAAATAATAGTTTTATTTAACTATTATTAATATTATATTTACTTAAATAATAATTTATATAACTTTTTCACTTCAAAAATCACATTTATATTATATTATATATATAAAATAAAATAAAATAAAATAATATTATTAATATTAATATTAATATTATGTTTAAAATTAATATTTCTTATTTTTTAAAATATTTTTTTTATTTTTTTATCTATTTTAAATATTATTTTTATGGAATTTCATAAATAATAATATTATGTTTAAAATTAAAATTATATTATATTTAATTAATTAATATTAATATTAATATTATCAATTATTAATATTTTTAGTTAATATTTTAATATATCAATATTATACTATATTATATTAATATGCTAATATATTTAATTAATATTATATTATATTTAGTTAATATTATATTTAAAATTAATTTAAATAATATTATATTTATATGAATACTTTAATATTTATTTAATTACTAATATTGCATTTATTAATTTACTAGTCTTTTATGTAGTTATTTATTAAAATATACATTATTAATGACAATTAAATTAAAAATTATTTAAAAGTAATTAAACATAATTTTTTGAAGAAATTCAGTGATTGAAGAATAAATTTACCAGCAAATAATATATTACAAATAAATATTTTGATGAAATAAACATTTGAAAAAGAAGAATGACGTAATTACCAATTTCATCAATTATCATGCCAAACACATAAATTTTAAAGGATGGAATTCAAATTCTAGGTGGTTTGAATTCTAGGTAGTTGGAACTCCCTAGAATTCAAACTCCATTTGTGCCAAACGGACCCTAAGTGTCTAATTGGTTTCTTTGATTGATAAAGCGGTAGAGGTATAAAACGTGCTGGCATAGCACAGTCTAGTCCAAAAAATCAAGTGTTTAACATGTTGTGTGCCGTGTTCTACTGTACCGAAGATTCTGGCGTGACATGTTGTATTTGTCCCAGACGGCCTGAGTTTTTCGGAGAGACTAATCTTTCGACAAGCGAAATATTAAATCCTAAAACGAGCATTTCTGAGACCAAACGGTTTAGAAAAACTCTCGCATATTCTGATATTGCTGCATACATTTATAATATTAAACACTCTTAAGTTTAGGTTTTATAAACACCCAGTGATCGCTGCACTCAAATGTGGCCCATGATTAGCGAGGAAAAGCATGGATTAATAATCATTTGAAATAAAAAAATAAAAAATATCCATTTCAAGTAGCTTTCCTAACCGATTGATCTTCCCATTCCCCTACCAAAATGTAAGAAGAATTTTAAACAAGAAAAGAGGTAAGTATTTGGTTTAAAACGTACCTATTTTATTGAAGTTTGATTAGTTTATAGGAATATCAGGATCCTTTAGGGTCCTATCTCAATTATGGAGTGAATGATTATGACCCTCAATAAAGCTTAATCATGATGATTCGTACTAATTATGATTTCCGTTTGCAAACGTAACTTAATTATCGCTTAGCTGATATGACTAATCTAATCACCAATTCACCATATAAACCTGATTAAGTAGTGCTGGCCATATACCACTTTTAGGGGCCGCTTCATTATATTAGTTGCTACTTATGGTGTAAGGATTATATTTAAGGGTCGCTTAAAAGTTTAATACAAACTTAAACTATCAGATCATAAGCACTGTGGCCCTGAAAATGAACTATGAAAAAGAGTCAGACATGCGAGATATGCTAGGCAAATGCACCAGTATATTTGAATATGTGCATCAAAATCCTTTTTTCCCCCTAATTGAATTCAATATATTATTCGAACTCTTCTTTAAATTTGTTGTTTAATCAATTATTTCCATCTCTTTGTGCAGAGAAAATGTAATCTAGTTGGTTGTCTTACAAGTCATGGAAGATGTGTAAGCACAGGTTTCATTAGCACTAGACTATGAATATTTGTTTGACTAATTTAAGCACAAGTTGTTATTGATTAGTAGTTTAATTTGATTGATTAAACTGCCACCAAAAAAAATTATTAACACTGTTGCTGTTGCAAGTGACAATTCACGGTTTATTTTTTCTTTCTTTGTGTACATCTTATCAGTCTGGCGTCACTTGAGTTATCTTGTATTTTGAAAGAAAAATAATTTGGCACACACATTCTGCCATCAACTGAATATAACAAAAAAAAAGTAATCCGGCGAACACATTGTGGATCAATATATGGTACCTCTAACAGGGTGGTGGTTGTTGTTTTGAGGGTTCATCAAATTCTGAAAGCTACTGTTTTAGAATTGTAATCTCCAAACAAAGGTCAAAAAGTAAAGAAAAAATAAATGTAAACTTTAGTTAATAATTTAGCAGTAAAATCAGTTGATTTGGCCACTTGGGGATGAAATGACATAAAATAGGCCAAATACATTATCTCCGAAGAACTACTAATCCACTTGACCTACTGCAAACACCTAAATGAAGCAAAAGGTAGGCGCATCTATCTGCACTACATCATACGACCAGTTATTGATTGGGTGTCTTAGCAACAAAAGATACAACACTATTGGTTGCCTGGTTGGACGGAGGTTTTTAATTAAGTCAGTAGGACAAGTAGAACTAACTACGTAACTACAAACTTTTGTTAATTATTTGAGTGCTATGTCTTACTAATGTATCTGTATAGGGTATTCAGTATTGGATTAGTTGTGTTTGGTAGTTTGCACTCAAAATCCACATGTGATTATCAGATTATGGTTGCTATGATACTATTTAATTTTCGATAATTAAACGGAGAAAGAAATAAGAAGAATTTATGGATTAATGTTTTACACTATGCTTAGACGCGTTTCCAGCTCAATGCAAAATGAAGAGATAATATGAGACATATAATAATACACTTAATGCCTTCAACTTGCTTTGAAGATTCAGGTGCTTATTTTTCATCCACAATTTTTCCTTTCCAAGACCATAAAAAATAGGCAACTTGTCCATTTTTTTATGTTTCGTTTTTGGTGATCTGCGGATGGGGAAGGTCGGAAGGGAGCTGCTTACTCAGCTGCCTATGGCCCTATAGGCTAATGTCATTTATTTTTTTATTTTATTTTTTTTTTTGATAATAATAAAAACCAGATAAAGGTTACATAAATGTTTGTAGCTGGGCGATGTCTAGCCACGACCTTGTATTGGTTGCATGACAGCCATGTTTAGCTAGATTAATCAAATCTGTTGAACAATTTGGATGTAAATCCTTACAGTAAATTGAGTGAAACTTCTTTTTATGCTCTATTATTTTATCCACCGTGTCGTCTGCTTGCCATGCCGTGTTTCTTGTGTCTCCCCTTATAGCTTTGTTCGGTTGTTTGTTTGTCCTGCTATCCGAATGTCCCCGCAATTGAGGCTAGACGCCCACTCCAGCCGCTTCTAGGGCCGCTGATTTATCTCTTTCGTCTGTTGAGTGCTTTCGGTGGGGAAGCATTTCTGCCGATTGTTTCTCTGTTGGGGTGGTGATGCAGATCCCAATTCCTGTTATTTCTGAGATCGGGTCAATGAATGTTGTGTAGCTGAAGGTGATCAGCCCCTCCTTATGTGTGTTTATTTTTCCGGTTGGTTTTGTTTCTTTCCTAACTTGGTTCGATTCTTGTGACTTCCAGGTGATTAATTATTTGAGTTCCTACCGTTTTTGGGTCTAAGTTTTTTTGTTGGAAAGCCGCATCACACCGGGCTTTCCAAACGAACCAGCAAATTGTCGCACAAACTACCTCCCAAGTACCCCATCGGTTCGTGCAGTAATTCGTTCTAAACCAATTACCACACCAATCCGTGACGCTAATCTCCTGTGTGGTGGCTCTCTCTAGGTTTATGTTACACCTCGACCAAACATGCTTAGTGAAATCACATTTCATGAAGAGATGTTCATTCGTTTCTGGGTACTTTTTACACAAAGCAGATGGATCTATGTGATGCATGAATTTAGCTAGGTGCGCACTAAGGGGAAGCATATTCGAATTCATTTTCCATGTGAAGATTTGGATGCTGGGTGTGGTGTCCATTTTCCATATTTTCTTTGCTATCTTATCAATAGGTTGACTCTTTTTCCTGACTAGAATGTTGTATAGCTCTTTCACTGTGAAATTGCCTTGCGGGTTATGGCGCCATCTAAGGTTATCCTTGCAGTTGGTTTTTGGCCTGATTTTACAAGCTAGGATGAAATTTTGGTTGGATAATGTGTCTCTTAGGGTGTTTAGGTTCCAAGCATTGTTTTCTATGAGATCACTGACTAACGTTGGTTGATTTGGATTGTCTGGTCTATATGGATCGATGGGGGTAGATTGTCCCGGGAGCCAGATATCTTTCCAGATATTAATATCTCTTCCGTCCCCCACTTCCCAAATGCAGTTCTTTTGAAGAA
Organism: Papaver bracteatum; assembly: GCA_023529315.1. Taxonomy (NCBI): domain Eukaryota; kingdom Viridiplantae; phylum Streptophyta; class Magnoliopsida; order Ranunculales; family Papaveraceae; genus Papaver; species Papaver bracteatum. The sequence continues at coordinate 422,721 of JAJJWX010002285.1, forward strand.
GTTTAATTCCTTTGTTCACCCCTTTCCAAGCCCAAGAAGCTGAAGCTGAGCAAGTCGAATGAAAAGGGTTGGAAGTCGGATAGTATCTAGATTTCATCGACTTAGCGTACAGGGAGTTAGGTTGTTTGAAAAGTTTCCAGGCATTTTTGGTGATAAGAGCCAGGTTCCATTTGTCCATTTGCTTTAAGCCATTTCCCCCATTCTCTTTGTCTTTACACAGACCTACCCAAGCTTTTATATAGAAACCTTTTTTCTCTACTTTCTTGCCCCACCAGTAGTCTCTCATGATGTTATTGGCTCTTTTAGTTATGTCGGTAGGAAGGATGAAGGAGGACATAGTGTATACCGGGATGGTTTCTAGCACCGATTTCACCATAGTGTTCCTTCCCGCCGGGGACAGGTTTTTCCAGCCTTTCAGTCTATTGCCCATTATGTTTAGGATGGGTTCAAAGCAGGTGATCTTGGACCTATTGGTAAAAAGCGGGGTTCCTAGATATTTATCATGGATAGATATTTGTTTCACTTTAAGGATGTTGATGATATCTTTTCTGGTGGTGCCCGAGGTTTTAGGGGTGAAGAAAATACCGGATTTGTGGAAGTTTATCATTTGCCCAGAGCTATCGCCATAACTCTTAAGGATTTGCATTAGGTTCTTGGTTTGGTGGATGCTAGCCTTCTCAGAAGATGAGGCAATCATCAGCGAAAAGAAGGTGAGTTATGGAAGGGCTTTTCTTACTAATTTTAAAGCCCGAAATTTGACCCTTAGTTTCAGCAGAATCTAGGCATCTAGAGAACGATTCCATACAGAGGATGAAGAGGTAAGGAGATAGAGGATCTCCTTGTCTTAGCCCTCTAGTAGGTTTGAATGTCTCACAAGGGCTTCCGTTCAGCATTATCGCCGAGGAGGTGGTGCTGATGCATTGGAAAATGAGGTTGCACCACTCTTTGCAGAACCCCATCTTTGCAAGCACCGCCATTAGGAAACTCCACTCCACCCTATCAAAGGCCTTGGCCATATCAATTTTGAGCCCCATGTTTCCTTTTATACTAGTCTTTCTTCTCATGGAGTGAATAATTTCGTGCGCCACTAGGATATTGTCAGATATTTGACGTTGGCTCACAAACGCCGATTGACAGGGAGAGATGATCTTAGAGAGGAGGGGTTTGATTCTATTGGCCAGGACCTTAGAGATAACTTTGTAGACTATGTTGCACAGGCTAATAGGACGATAGTCATTTGGGTTCGCCGGGTGCTGGACTTTAGGGATAAGAGTGATGTAAGTTCTATTAAGCTGTCTTAGCATATGGCCACTGTCGAAAAAGGCTTTTACAGTTTTACAAATGTCTGGTCCCACCAGGTCCCAGTTTTGTTGGAAAAAACACGCGGGAAATCCATCAGGTCCCGGACTAGCATTTGGGGGCATTCCGAAAAGGGCGTTCTTTATTTCTTCCTCTTTAGGGGGTTCCATGAGAGTGTAATTATCCGTGTCAGTTAAAATGCTAGGGATCATATCTACAATCTCAGTATTAATGTTAGGGTTGGAAGTGGATAAAAGAATTTTAAAATGTTCAGTAAGGCATTTACTAATGTTTTGTCTTCCTTCTATCCACTCCTGATTTTTGTCGTAGAGGCCAGTAATGTTGTTCCTCCTACATCTAATGGTTGCATTTAGGTGGAAGAAGCTATTATTCTTGTCACCTAGGGCAATGAATTTCTCCTTCCCTTTGATCTTGAGCATTTCTTCCTCATAGTTGTAAAGTTTTAGAAGTTCAAATTTGGTTTGGCGTAACACCGGATCGTTTAGTTTGTTGGAACTGTCAGAGAGAATATGATTTATAGTATTTTTTAATTTTGTTATGTTTGTATGTATATGTCCAAAATTAGTTTTGTTCCACCGACTCACATTATTTCTGACGTTTTCAAGTTTGTTCACTAGTTGAAACGCCTGCGAACCTCTACTTTCCTTTTTCCACGCCTCATTTATTACTAACTTACAGCTTTGCTCTTTTAGATAAATCCCGAAGAATTTAAAAGGTTTAAAACCCGATTGCGTAGGTACTTCCGTATTTAAAAGAATAGGGGAGTGGTCCGACCCAATAGGAGGGAGATGTTTTATTATGGCATTAGGGAAATGGGTTGACCAGGAAGCGTTAGCAAGACCTCTATCTAGCCTTTCCTCTATCAGGTAGTTTCCCTCCTGGTGGTTAGACCAGGTAAACGGGAAACCAGAGTATCCTATATCAGTAAGACCCATTTGGTTGAACATATCGTTCCATTTCCTAATTAAAGCCCTATTAGGGGTCCTACCTCCCCTTTTCTCGGTCTCGTTAAGGATTACGTTCAAATCCCCTATGAGGAGCCAAGGAATGTTGACAACCTCCGACATTTTCTGCACTAGAGACCAAGATTCGTCCTTTAGCTCAGGTTTGGGGGAACCATACATAAATGTTATTAGCCATTCGGAGTTGATTTTTTCTGACCAAATAAGGCAGTCAATCTGGTTGCTATCCTTATGCATGACTTCAAGTTTTACCGAATTATCCCAACAGATGGCTAGACCCCCTGCTGCCCCCACCGGAGGGAAGAAGGAGTGGTTATAGAATGACGATTTGTGGAACACATTTTCCACAAAATCAGACTGGTTTTTAGTTTCCGATAGAAATATTATATTAGGGCTTTCAGTTTTTACAATTGCACTAAGATTTTCCCGAGTTCCCGTAGGACCTAACCCCTGACAGTTCCAGGCAATAATTTTAACAAACTGCCAGAAATAGGAGATCAGAGGGTATGAGAACGTTATGAGAGGTTTAGACTCACAGACTAATTTTTTCCTGTATGTATTTTTATTTTTTAATCCTAAAAACTGCAAATGCAGATCAACTAGCATGTTCAATTTGGAAAATAGATTAATATGCCAGTGAAGATTAGGAAGGCTAACCTTTTTGTTGAGCAAAGTCCCTCCCTGAACGCCAATCTTAGGGCCTTTGGTCATGTTCAATCTCAGCACTTTCCTACCATCAGCTGACTTCGTGTTTTTTGCCGGTTTGTTATTCATTTTGGGTAGGTCTACTGCACCTGGGCTGTAGTCCGCAATGCCAAGATTGAAGCTTACGGCAACTGATGGGCCATCTTTGCTTCTTTTGATCTCGTTCTGGCTCAACTGTATTTCTTTCCTCTTGCCGCCTTGAGTCTTAACTGTCTCAGTGATGTGTTTTGAAGTTCCCGTTGAGCGATCAGTTGGTTGTCTGGTCCATTTTCTTCCGTTGACGGTTGGCTTGTTGTTGATCAGATTTGCATTTGCCATGGGATGATATGCGGGGATTGGGTCAAAACCTGGTGGGTAGGTTGGTTCAGGTGGTTGGGTAAGATGAAGTTTTCTCTGCTGAAATGGGTTATAGTTATAATTCTCGAGAGAGTGAGATATGAAGGCTAATTTCTGGGTTTGGTTCACTGATATTTGGTTCTCTAAGTCTTTAGGATGGTTTGTTTTAGGTTCGTTGGTGTTAGGGATCTCTACAGTGTTCCTGTTTACTGGGTCGATAGTGCTTGTACTTTGTTTCTGGGGGGTTTCCTCGTCGGCAAGGAGGGCAAACTGGTTGTTATTGATATGGATAATTGGAGGTGATTGGGGAATGGTCTGGGATTTTGAACCCGGGGTTGTAACTTTGGTAGGTGTATCGGTTTTGTTGACGAGAGTTGGAGCAGCTGTCTCAGCGATCGAGTCCCTTCTTTTTTGGCTGCAGCTGTCTCTTGAGTGATCTATAGTGCGGCAGAATTGGCAGAGTTTGAAAGGGAAAAGAGCATATGAGAATTCTATCCACGTTTTAACACCTTCAACGATACATTGTGTGCCGTATGGGAGACGGTTTGTGACCTGAACTTCCACCATTGTCTCCACATTTTTTTCATAATAGTCTCGTCCGTAAGGATCTTTGAAAAGAATTAGTTTCCCCGCCGGTTGTGCTATTCCTTCCAGAGCTTTGAAAGTGATGTAGTCATTTGGAACTCTTTTCATGGTTATACTCAGCCTTATTTTGTTGTAATTATCTTCTTGAATATTATCGGTGCCTTCGAACGGAATTTGTATTATTGCTAGCATAGCATCATTTATCATCCATGGCTTTGGATAGTTAATTGACAGGAAATCTTCATCGTTGTTGAACTTAAACTTGAAGAAATTTTTCCTTTTTTGGAACGGAGAGATTTCCACTTGTTTCTTTAGTTTCCAGAACTTTCGGACGTAGTTGTAGGCCTCAGTGATCAGCACATTCTTTTTGCTATGAAGTTTCCCAACAGCACTCATCTTGTTATCTTGAATGGGTTGAAGTTTTAAGTTGTCTTTGTTTAGAAACACTATAGGACGTAAGGGGTCAGGGATGTGGAGGTTGTTTGCCATAGCTTCCGATAGTTCTTCTATCGGGTTGTTGTTTTTTGACTTTGCCATGATAGTTTTGGTATTGAAGTTTTGATGGTTTAGGTGACGGGTATGAAGTGTTTTATGATCTAGGGGAGCTCTAAACTAAGAGTTATTGGAATGTTTTTCCTTAAAATATGTACTAGCATGCTTAGGGGAATATCTTAGTATATTGATGTACAGTTCCCTACAAGGCAAGACGTGCGATTCTATGCCTCTGTACTTCTGGTCGTGGCCTGCTTCTTCCGCGTATTTTATAGTATACTTTTGAACGGTAATGTCTGTAAGTTGACGAGTAAGGTGAACGGCTATTTTCCTTGAGTTTCTCACATGGGTAGCAGATTTGTTTATGATAAAAATTGCATACGCGTGGGTTTGGGCCGTTTGGCTAAGATATGTTGTCGCTCACATCGATATTTAGGATTAAAGCCTGACAAAACAGCTTATGACCAGTACAGATAGCTGCTTTTGAGATGAAGCAAGTGGTTGTGTAAGTGCATGTAGTGGTGCCGCCATGGTTGCCATGTTTTTTCCTGTCCCCTGTGTGGCTGGCCTGGCGACAGCTGAGCTGAGATTGAACACTCCTGCGATGATTGGCGCCGGAAGGGTCTTCGCCTGAAATTAAGTTGAAAAACCAGTTGCAGTTAAACATATTGCATATTAGAAGCTTATGGTGAACGGAAAAAACTATCAAAGAAGGAGTTATCAAAGAAGCTTCAAATCGAGTAGGGCTGATGACGATGAGGCTAACAGTTAAGAGGATTGTTAGTCTGAATTGGATTATATTATAGTGTTGTAGCCTGTATTGGAGTTCATTTTTCCCCGCTACCGGTTGGAGAATTTTTGTTGTAGTTAATCGTCTCGAGATGCCACGCCTCCCCGATGGTGAATTCTGCTCCTTCCCCCTGCCAATTTTTCTGAGTTGATCGTAGTACCGGAAAATTTTATAGTTAAACCGCATCATGTAGCTTTGATTCGATGATGATATACCATTTGGGTTTGACACCGTGAGGGTAACATAACCTCTTCTATCAGCTTCCATTGGAGGCAGAATGATGTTAGAGACTGCAGCTTTATTCTTTGTGCTCTTTGTGTTATTTGAATGGGATGGATTATTATGGTTTTTTTCCTTCACTTTTCTTTTGCTCTTATGGTATCTGATTTCAGCTGTTATGTAATGTTGGTGATGTAATACCTTTCCATATTTGTTGATTGTTGAGATGGTTTGTTTGGTTGATTTGTTGAGGTGATTTGTTGAGATGACTTGTTGAGTTTGCTTGAGAGATATTTGCTGGTTATTAGTGTTGAGATGTTCGTAATTGAAGTTACTTTCGCAGATTTTTGGTGTTGCTTGTGTTGCTTTCTCGTTCACATTTTTGCTGTTGTTTGAGAGTTTCTCTGTAATTGTGGTTACTAATGTTGTTGTTCTTGTTGTTTCGGAGAGAGAGAGAGAGGAAAACATGAGAGAGAGAGAGTCCATTTTTTACACATGCCAAGTAGCTAATGTCATTTGAGTTGACATCTTTATCAAGAACCCATAATTGGGGATATGAGAATTAATTAGGGGATATGAATTATTTTCCCAAACCTATGGTGTGTGCTAAGGGGTGATTTTTGGTTATGAATATACTAAAATACCCTTCCCTCAAATAAAAAAAAACCTAAAAATCAAATATCAAAATCATATCCCCTATTTTCATCCCACTTCTTCCCTCAAAATTAAAATCAAAAAACAAAATCATATCCCCATTTTCATTTCCATCTCCACTTCTTCCCTCAAAATAAAAATTAAAAACTTAAAATCAAAAATCTAAATCATATCCTCCATTTCCATCTCCACTTCTTATAAATTTTATTTAGGGGTAGAGCTTTGAAACCCAAATATTCTCCATTCCCTTTCAAATTCTAAACTCTCCCCACTCTATATCAAATTCTCTTCACCTCACTTTGGAAACAAATTTTTTTTTTTATTCGGAAGTGATGAAGATCATGCTGAAAGTGATGATGACCATGCCGGAATTGATGAAGACCATGCCGGTACCGTGTTCCGGCATATGGTCTTCATCAATTCCGACATGGTCTTCGTCACTTCCATTTTGAATTTTTCCAGCCTTTACAAAGCTTGGTGCCGGCATGATCAGTTGATATGAAGACCATACCGGTATTGTTTTACGGCATAGTCTTCATATTTATTTCCTATGCCAGTATTGTTTTTCGGCTATATCCCCCAATTAATTCCTATATCCCAACTATGGGTTCTTTATCAACCAGATAAATATTTTAAAGAGTAAATATATAGTATTTGAAATTTTGGTCAGTGACTCCGTGCACGTGGGAGTAAAGATGGCTTACTAAGAGTAACATATGGTTGAAAGTAAATCCAGAAGAAAAAAACAGTAAAAAGAGGAGGATTTGATCTTCTTCACTCCCCAACCTAACACGTACTTTTTTTTTTGAAAGGGACCTAACACGTACTTGAGCATGACAAGCTTCATGATCCTGAGTTTCTGACAGTACTTACTTCAGCTGTCGGTTTCCACCAGAGCCGTCTGTCTGAGCAGCTACCAGCTGCTTATAAACATCTACTCCAAAATAAACATGGTTGACTTAAGATAGTAAAATAGAATAGCTGTTCATGTAGATTATACTTTTAGCAGATGATTCTTCTGTAAATAGTGAAGTCTACACTTCTCTGTTAAAAAATCGGAAAGCTGTGCATATTCATGAGTGCATGGCAGCACATACACAATTATACATTACACAAACAACACATAAGTGCTTGCGGCATTAATCAATTGTAGTAGGCCGTTGGCTTCTTTAGGGTGGTGAAGCCATGCAGTCTAGCATTATCCTGCAGGTTAAAAGATGAAAAGTTCATAATGATGAATAATCACTAATCAGTAGCGTATGTTGTTATGTGCTTCATCTGACAGCCAATAAGATGGGATTGGATGTTACATTATTGAAGTCTTAAAAAGGAGAGTAGTAGTAATGATTCAAGTCACATCCCATTGCGTTAAGATCTGAAAATTTCGGCTCAACTTACAAGTACAATCATCATCATCATATGAATTCTATCTTCTTAATCACGGTTCTCGACGGTTATGTTTCTGTATTTGTCTTCTTAAATACATAACCCCATAGGAATGTCCTCAAGAAAAAATATTTCCCCCCAAAAAAGAGATGGATTCTGTGTTTTGATATTTGCTTCACATTTTGATACTCCAATGGGGCTCGATAAACAAATGCATCAAAAAACACAACCACTAATTAGTATTTTTCAGTAAAATGTGAATGAAAAAAAGCTTTATAACCGGACGCCGACTAAGGGGATCGAACCCTTGACCACGGGATTAAAAGTCACGCGCTCTACCACTGAGCTAAGTCGGCAACATCTGTTGATGACTTTCTATTAGTTAATTTTCTTGACGTTTTCCGAAAATTAAACACTAGCTAGATTCCCATCTAATAATATCCACCAATGCACCACCGTTTGAATATCTTTTGGCTTAGGAGTGTATTATACTCTTCGTAAGCTGGTAGCCCATTTTCATTACTCTAACTACTGATGACTATGTCACGCTTTCAAGCGCTGTATCCATTTTCCCTTATTTCAAACCTAAAATATGGGTTTTCCAAGTTGACAGACAAGGTACAGTAGTCACATTCCCACCAATTGTGGGTTTGGTTGTTCTCTGATTTCCAAACGTATGAAGAAAATTCTGCGAGGTGTTTTTTTGTAGTTTTCTTTAGAGATAAGGGATAATCTTGGTGCTCTACATTTTGGGCCAGTACGAAACTGAATTAAAACGAAATTGTACGAGAAGGAAAAGAAAGTTTGAATGGGTTGAACTTGAACAAATGAGTAGGGTCAGCTACATCCGCAAATCTGATGGAAGAAAGATTTTCTTCTTGGTTTTGTCTCTAAGAATTTGATGCGGAAATAGCTAGAACTTAACTTAAATCATTAGTACATACTTAATGATTGTACCATTGTACTACATTATTATTTATGACAAGATAAATACTCTATAGTTGGTTTAGGCAGAAAAATTTAGTAAAATAGGCCCCTAATCCACGGCCTATTATCCAATAATATCGCATAAAATGTTATAAACACTGCCATAAAAGTAGGTCAGGAAGACAAAGGTAAAATGGTCCCAACAAAGAATGGTATCTTCACTATCAAGTCTTTCTACAATAAACTGACAAATAGGGGCCAGTCAGGGACTCAGAAAAAAAAAATGGATGGCAATATAGAAACTAGAGGTCTCTCCTTCTATCAAAGTCTTTTTATGGAAAGCTGCGCATTCCATTCTCCCGATCTGTAAAATATATAACTGCCAAAATGAGTCTTTAATTCATCTGTTTATCAACTTCCTTCTAGCTCAAGATGTGTGTGGTGAACTTCATTTTGACTCTTATGAAGTTTTCAACCAAAGATTGGATTTCCATGAATGGCTCACCTATATACTTCTCCACAAAAACCAGGGAGAAAATCATATCTGCTGGGCTGAATTATGTGCAATTGTCATCTGGCACATTTGGAAAGCAAAATGTGTTATAACTTTTCAAAAAAAGGTTCCAAATTCAAAAAGCATTGCGAAGGAAATTACTAACTACCTAAACAACCAGAAGGCTGCCAAAGACAAATGCCGGAAAAATACGATGTTTGTGGATTTCTCGAAAGAAAAAGCAGAACAACAAATCATTGAATTCGGAACTACTTGGATAATCCCAAATCTATTCACATTGAAAATAAATGTAGCAATTTATTTTAACCTAACGATTAATATTTTTGGTTGGGGAAAGTTCCTTTTTGATCACACAAATAGATGTAGAGGAGCAAGGGGATCAAACTTTGGCCAGTGCACACCCGTAACAGTAAAAAGGAAAGTTGCAACTAAAGCCTACAACTGGGCAGCGGATTTAGGAAGCAGAATGGACTTCAAATCAAATTCCTGCCAACTAATAAAGCTGATCATAAGTAGGCATGCAGAAAAGATAGGATCAAGATTCACTTTATTTCACGATGGGAAGGAACTTTTTGAGATCGATGCCTGGAGTACGATCAATGTCGGATATATAATCACATAACAGTCAATTTAGCCAAGCTCAGTGCTGACTGCAATTTTCACAGACACTGGGATCATTCTTCTGTTCAAGACTTGATACCTTTTATCTCCGGCAATGTCTATTTTAGTACTGTAGAATTTCATAACAGTAATATTATCTTTAAACTCTAGAAATGTTTTTATGAACCATCAGAAGATTTGCAGTCTGCTCAGCACCAGTTCTCAAATGATGTATTCCTCATGAGGTCGTTTTCTGCCTCTTTTCTTATAATTTTTTTTTTGTAAAGGCTGATTATTGCTTAATAATTTTACCATTATGCTATATTGATACGAGTGACAAGATAAATTTTCTGAAATTGTTAATAGGTTGTTTGTATACACATCCAGAAGTTGTTTTTTAACTTTTGAAAACAAAAAAGTCAGTAATTAATTTTAGGCGCACACTTTCAAAATGATTCCTAACAGCAAAATAATCAACTTTTTGTGAAGCAAAATGTTTTTGTTTTTGATTTCTGCTCTCAGTTTCTAATATCCAAACACGTTATAAAAGACGTTTCTTATTATATGGAATTTGGAACACTCCCGTGTGAATTGATACCTCTTCCGATAATTTTGGAAGTTCAAACCAAAAAAAAAAGGGTTTGCTTTGGCTATGGGCGTGAAGTCATTTATGGTTCCATATCTCTTTGCATTTCGGCTCCAGGCTTCCTTAGTTGAATGATTAGATAGTACTATAGTAGTCACTTATTGCTCCCAAGTTGTGAAACCAGATGATAGTAAGCCATTTGACCCCTTAGAGTCCAAGAACAAAATTATTTTTGTTTCCGATTTCTATTATTGACTTTTACTATTTGAGAAGCAAATTTATTTCGGATAACATTGCATGATTGATAATGGCTGATACCAAAATTACTGGGCTGATACCATTCAGCCAATCCAACAGTCAGGATTGCTTAAAACCTTTTTATCCTATATAAAATAGTATCAGCCCCTAATAATTTGGTATCAGCCTATACCAATCGTGTAACATTGGGTATATTTTTTGATAGTGATAAATTTGTGATTCCTTTCTGCAATCTCAATTTTGTAGGCTACCCCTAGAAAAACAAAATGACTTTAAATCTTTTTTGATAAAGCCTGCAAACAGATAACTTGATGCACTGAAAAAATGAAAGGAAATTATTGGCATATCAAAGATATCAGATGCCCCATTGGCCATTGTAAAAGAAAATGCATTTCACCGACTGACCTCACTAACAATGACAGTGAAACAACCACTTACCTTGTTAAACACAAACATAAAAATCAAACTCATTTTTGAAGGCTTTCCTCTATAATCTAATCTTCTCCACATAAATTCTCTCATTCATCCCCTTCTAGTTCTACACTCTCTCTTCTTAACTCATCTGTCCATTTCACAAAAACTTTGATTTTTCTCTGTTTTTCTTAGTCTTTGAACGGCAACTACAGGAAAAGTACACAAAAAGGACAACAAATACAGAGATCGGAAAAGCAAAAAAAAACAGAATTTTCAAACATACTTTTCCATTTCTTCTAATTTAAGTTTCATGATTTCCTTGTGTGTCTCTCCACTTCCATGTAAATTTCATCTTATCATTCTCTTCACATCCTTTCTTTCCTCTGTATTGCATCAATCATAGTATTCCTCCATTTTTTTCCTCTGTTTTTGCTCTGTTTTTTCTCTGTTTGATTGAAGAAACCCCATTACTTGAAAAACCTTTGTTAATTACTTCAAGTTAGAGAAAAAACCTAACAAATCAAACAATTTGAAATATATTTTAAACTAATTTTATATTATTAATATCAAATATTTTCTTTTGCTGTCAAATTCCCAACAACTTGCAAGTATTTTGTAATTAAATACACTAAATCTTGATATTTTTTACTGTTTTTAAAACAGAGACAGGAATTAATTGTTTATTGCAAAATCGGTTTGTTTTTTACTAGCATTTTTTTCCGGGCTTACTTATAGTTGTTTTCCTTTAACGTTGTACAAAGAAGAAGAAGAAGAAGAAGAAGAAGTGGGAGAAGTGGGATCTTCTTCTCTAAAAAACAGAGAAATCAAAACCTCTCTCTGTTTCTGATATTTCAATTACAAAATCTGAGCAATGAGAACAGAGCCTTCTTCTGGTAATACAATGAATTATAAGGTAAGAAATTTCTTGACTATCACAGATTAAATTTAGCTCATCTCATGAAGAAATTGTAACTCAATTGGGTGGGTGTTTGCTTCTTGTTCTTGGTGTCGGTGTAGTCATCTTGGCCTAAGCAGGTTGTGAGAAAATGGTTAAACATTCAGAGTGGAGCTAAAGAGTTCCATTCCGATTATAAAGTTTCAGGTAATTTCTTGGGTCTGAGATTTCAATATCTGACGGTAAAACCTCTTCAAATTGATATGATTTTAGAGCGGAATCCAAGACCAACTAATTCATTGAAATTGTAATGGATGATTTTCTGTTTTGTAGAAATGGGTGGAACAAATTCAGTGGAAGATCATTATGGTTTCTTAAGTGAAGAATCACCAGGTAACAAAATCATTTGGTTCACTCATGTTGATGATTAATTATCACTTCCGATTTCATCTATGGATGGATGATGGACGGTGTTGGTCAGTTACCACCAAAATGGGTTCACTAAATTTTTAAAAATTTGATTGATAAATACATGCTGATTTTTCTTCTAATTGGATGTCTTAATCTCATGGTGATTCAGAAAAATGGCTGACTGAGACTCCTCCAGAGAGTTTGAAGCGTCCAAGGATTGAATCAGACTCACCTGCATCTGTTTCAGACCCCTTAAACCAAAGGTACCCTACTAGACTACTATTGCCGGATCCCTTCAGTCAAATTAAAGTCAGTCTTTGTTGACCAAATGATTTTTTTTTTTGGTTTCTTGTTTTGTTCTGTTCCTGTTGTTCTTTCAAACTTTGGCCATTTTTTTCTACAATGACTGAATCAAAATTCTAACTGTAGCCATCAAGGTATTTGAAATTAAGAGCCTTTTACTTGAAAAAATTGCAGCCATATCTACCTAATTTTACTGTTTTCTTCGTCGACTAGTCCTTCCTCACTGCAAGAACTGGCAACTTAGTTACAACTAGCTAAAGAGTTTTTGCTGCAATGGAAATTTTTTCTAAATTTACTAGTTGTTGATGATAGATATGAATTGCAAAAGTAGTTGCTTTGTGGATCTGAGCTACAAATTTTGCAAATTAAATGTCAGATCACACCGCCCACGCGGTGAATAGCGACTTGATTAGGACCATAGGTCCAATTATGGTTTGCAATCTGATAAGGAAGTGACAGTGAAGCAGCCGTGTGCCAACTTGCATTTTTTCTCTATTGAATATAGTAATTTACCAACTTCAGTTTCGGCTTACTTTTGGCTTTTGGTGTAGGATGTTTGTGGGTACATGGAATGTTGGAGGAAAATGTCCCCATGAAGGGTTGAATTTAAAGGATTGGCTACTAACCCCAGTTCCTGCAGATATTTATGTACTTGGGTAATTATCGGCCGGTCACCCATGACAAGTTGTGCTTTTCAACGTGCATAAATAGGATAAGTTTGAATACTTATCTGGTTTGTCTGTTTTTCTATGTGCCAGGTTTCAGGAAATTGTACCTTTGAATGCAGGGAATGTATTAGGTGCAGAGGACTATGCTCCCGCCTTAAAGTGGCTTTCACTTATACGCCAGGCTCTGAATAATACTGAAAAGAGTACAGAGTTGACTCAAATTCCTCACCGGCACAAAGAACATAAGAATCTTAAAACTAGAATTAGCTTCTCTGATCTGATATCATTGGAGGATGAATTTGTTAAAGAGGATTTAGAAAGACATTCAACTTCGAGCCCAAACTCAGACATTGAGGATGAGCCCTCTGATTTTTCTATGAGGCGTAAATCTCCAAAGAACGCTAGTAGTCGTTACAGCTTAGCTGCAAGTAAGCAAATGGTTGGCATCTTTTTGTGTGTGTGGGTTCGAACTGATCTTAACCAACATGTTAGCAATTTGAAAGTCTCCTGTGTTGGAAGAGGCATTATGGGTTATCTTGGAAATAAGGTTAGACAAGATGCTAATGAAATGAAAGTTTTCGAATCAGAGCATTTTACTGTTAACGTTTTCGAGTTAGACAAGATACTAATGAAATGACTGATGGGGTATAATTTTTGCAGGGTTCGGTTTCAATCAGCATGACATTGCATAAAACAAGCTTTTGCTATGTATGCACCCATTTAACTTCTGGTGAGAAAGAAGGTGACGAGGTACGGAGAAACTCTGATGTTATTGAGATATTGAAGAAAACGAAGTTCTCTCAGTCTCAGATAGTATCTGGGCAATCATTCACACCATCCCCTGTTAGCATTTTAGAACATGAGTAAGTGTCCCTTTGCAAATTTTGGTTATTTTGTTGGGGAAATAACACAGTGAATGTCTGAGATTCCCTTTCTTTGATTATTTGCAGTCATACTATTTGGCTTGGGGATTTGAATTACCGACTTGCCTTCCCTGGTGGCGACATGGATGAACTTCTGAAAAAGAAAGATTGGGAAACCCTTCTCAAGAAAGACCAGGTGAATGATCTATAATAACAAAAAATTAGAATAGAATCAAGATGTGGCACATAATATTGGTGTTGTGTGAAATTAGACTTTTAGTGTTGTTCGAGTAATTGGTTAGAATTGGTGTGTGCAGCTCATGATAGAACAAAGAGCTGGCCGCGTGTTCAAAGGATGGGAAGAAGGAAGCATAAGTTTTGCCCCTACTTACAAATACCTTGATAATTCTGACCAGTATGTTGCCCAAAACCAAACATCCAAATCAAAAGAAAAGCGAAGAATACCTGCCTGGTAAAATTCTTCTTCCTTTTTCATTCTTTACTACTTGGTCAGTTGGTCAATGCGTTTCAAACCCAAGGGAAGCCACTCTAGTTAGTTTGCATAATGTTTGGTTCGAAGAAGCTAATCTTCGTTGGTTGGGGAATGCAGGTGTGACAGAATACTATGGAAAGGCAAAGGAATGAAGCAGATGTGGTATGTAAGAGGCGAGAACAAATTTTCGGACCATAGGCCTGTCTACTCCCTGTTCTCAGTACAACTCGACTCCCCAATTGACAGAAACAAACTACAGAAGTCAACCCCCACCAAAACCACTTCCTCATCCTCGTCATCTGCAATTACGACCACAACAACTTCTACTTCTACAAAGGGAATGCATTTCCCAACAGCATGTGTTGCCAAAATCAGAGCTGAAGAGTTGTTAGTCCAGTCATCACACAATCAAATGATCCAACCTTACCAAAAGAAAGAAACCCACGAGTGTATTACTTAAAGACTTTTTATTGATATCTAGGCCAACTTGCCGGGATTCGGTGGATAGTAGTTAAACAATGCTATAAGATCTACAGAAAATGGGAAAGGGGAAACCGAGACAAATTGTAGCAATCAGAAAGCTGTATTCTCAGTACCCAACGTCTTTGCTGATGGTTCTTCGTTGGTGTAGTTCTATGCTGCCTCAGTTAGATGTTATTGGTGCTGCAATTCGTGGGAATTTTGAGGCTATGGATCTTGCCTAATCAGTCTGATGATATATCACATCTGGCTTTGGATATAGGAGGATCTGTCATCAACTTGATTTATCTCTCGAGGCATGAGGAAGAGGATGGCTTGGTAGATAAGCGAAAGACTACCCCAGATGAGACAATGCAGGGAGTTTCTAATGACACCAATCGTGGAAGATTAACGAGTGCTTACAATGTATCCAATATTCGAATCCAAGCAGCTTAACGGTAGTGAATGGAGATGGATCTTTCGAGCGGGATTTTGGGACACATGCAGGAGGAGGTACTAAATGTGGTCTCGAAATGCTTATGACAAATTGTGAAACCTTTGATGATTTGATAGAACTTAGTCAGCAGGAGGATAATAAAACAGTAGGCTTGCTTGTTAGAGACATATATTGTGATATTGACTATTCTAAGATAGGAATTTCCGCATCAACAATTGCTTCCTTTGGAAATGTCTGTAAAGGAAAAACTTTTTGACTATACAATTCCTGAAGATATATTCCTGTCTCTGTAATGGATGATTTCATACAATTTGGCGGTATCGCCTATTTGAATGCACGACATTATGGAATTAACTGGATCTATTTTTAGGTATTTTTGATAAAGGGCGATGTTTATACCATGAGCACGATATCATTTGCCGGTCGGTACTGGTCCAATGGCGGCACGAGGGAATTTTAGGAGCTTTGGGTGCATTCTTGAGTTATGAAAAGCATGGGGTTGATGACTTAACGTCCCATGGATTAGTAGATTTACATCCTAGCTATTTTTACATTTTTTTCCATTTAAACTGGATCAAAATCTAGATATATTTTTCGCCCATAAATTATTGATTTTGGTCTTTTTACCCAATTTTGTGTTCCGTTCTTTTATCTTTATCTTTCATGCTTTCTGAATCTCCAAAAATTCACCGACAAGAAAATAAAATAAACTATTATCTTCAAAATATCTAGGGACGGACGCAAGAACTAATAGATATAATCTCGAAGCCTGAAATCTGATTTTTCTCTGCAAATCGGTATCCACTCAGCCCCCCTTTTGTTTTTCTGCTTGTTTCATGTTTACTGAATTATCTCAGTTGTTCATCACTCAATTGGCTTTCCTCTTTGTCAGCTATCTAATTTACAGTCTCAGGTGCCATCAAATTAAGCCCACATTCAAAAAAGAAAAAAAACACCAAAATCAATCCAATTTCAACAAAACCAAGTGTCAATTTGACTCAAACATCACTGTAAGAAAAGACCAAAGTCCATCAGCAACATTAACCATAGATTTCAAAGTTCATAATTCTGTAGACATCATAACACTTGTTTCAACATCTTTACACACCATAAGAACTAGTACTAAACATCACTTACATCACCTGCAACTCAAATGTACAGAGACATTTGACATTGAAAAACAAAAACTATTAAACACACACTCTGACAACACTACTACTTCAAACCATCATCAAAATCTTCTGCAACATAAAGTTTTTAATCACCAAACGAAGAGTTTCAGCCAAACAAAAGCAAAAACAAAGAGAAAGCAACATTCCATCACTATCAAGAGCAGTTTCAAGAAGTGGGGTAGACAAGGAAATCACCAGAAGAGCCTCTGCACAAAAAATTTGTTAACCATTTTCAAACTGTTCAAATCTCCAAAAAAATTTGGCTTCTCCTGATAACTTTGTGGAGTTAACCACACATCTTGTCACACCCCCATCCTTTCACCGCTCGCTATCTTCACTTCCTGACGGAGCCGGAGAGGTCCCACTGGAGTCCGATTCTTCCTCTGAAAAAGGAACCCTGGCACTCACACTCAATGGAAACTTCTCTCCTTCATTCATGGTTCGTGAATACTTCTTGGGGCTGGCGATTTCATGCTCAAATCGAGTCTTTAGATGATCTTCATCGTACACAAGATGCTCAACAACCCTTTCCTGACTGTTGTCTCCATAATCAGAATCAAGGTCGATGTTCTCCATTCTTTATCCAGCCTCCTCATTAGCATCAAAACCACCAGTTGAATCTGTATCTTCATCGGTCTCGCTTCCGTATCGGGGACCCTTGGCTTTCCGTCCAGCCTCTTCCTCCTGCTTTGCTTCCAACTCATTATCCTTTCTTTCCCGTATCTTCAAGTACTGAGGCACCCACTCCGCATACATTCTCTCCTTTCATTGTGCATCTCTTTGCTTACGATCTTCCTCTTCTTTCTGTTGCTGTTGAACCGCTTCACGTCGCTGCAACTCAGTCTGAACATCAACTCCTAATTGCTGCAACTCTTTAGTGCTTAAATTACTTAAAAGTGTTCTTATCTAATCGTAGAGGAATAACTCCTACCATTAACTGCCATTTATGGCGTTTGGTTAACCGTCATATCGCTTCGTTCTCTTCAACCATGCAAAACCATGTGTATCATCTTCTCCCTAATGAATATCATTACCCTATCGAACCCTATACTATCCCAATACCTAACAGAACCACATTTAAGGGTTGCCTTGGAAAGTCTTCTAACTTTGTTATTCTCTTTTGGGGTCTAATTAAAATTATCTTATTATTAATACATGCTAGTTGAAGGTAGCATCCGGTGGAAGGAAGCAGTGCGGATCGGAGAACCCCAGGCATAAGTGTTGCTCATATCACCAATGGAAATCATACTCATTCTCAACCCCCTAATTTTAAACCTTCCCCCCAAATTTCTATCATTATAACTGTTGTCTTTTTGCCCCACCCAAATACAGCCAAAAATGATAAATGTCCTGGATATTCTCTTTATATTATACAAATCCACATTATTTATATCAAAAGGTATATCGATCCATTATTGGATTTGTCCACAAGTGGTCTTGTATCTCCATCTCTTACATAAATCACTTGTCTCCTAACCAATCTGTTTCCCCGAGATATGAGAACGACATGCCTTGTCCCAACAGTCTTCCCCAGACTACCATTTGTAATCGTGCGACAACTACTTTACATCAATATTCTCCTGAATTTTCCCCAAATTATAGTCAACAAGAGTCGCATTCCGTTTTTAAGGTTGGTTACCATAACCAAACAAAAAAGTCTTATGTCATCTCTCAACACTTTATATGGGGTCAATATAAGTTTAATAAGTATCATGGTATCATCTCCTTGAAACTGTATTTTATCCTTACTATCCAAAAAATCAATTTCTATCAAAATATAATCTTTCATGTACATCTCTCCTTTGTGATGACTTCATCTCAAACCCCTTAGCAAGATCAAGCTTTGAACCAAGATATCCAAAATCTTTCTTTACAAATGTCTGAGAAACTTACTTTACCATCTTCCCTTGCTAATCTTGTATTCATAGACAAAAAAGTCATCCTTGCTGAAGCTGAATCTAACTGGAAATGGTGTATTGTGGGATATATCTGCTGTGAAACATTGATTCCTACCGCTTCTATCAGATACTACATCTGTAACAACTGGCCTCTGGCTCAACACCCTGCTGTTTCTGCTTGGAATGGCCAAAGGAACAAAGTCCTTATTCGTTTTCTATCTAAAGAAGATTTCAATAGAATAAGATCTCAAAAACATTGCTTTGTTTGCGGTTATCTGGCTGTGTTAAAAGTGGTTCCTACTGAAGGCTGTCCAATCAATAATCAACTCTCTTTTGATGAATAAATTATGTGGTTCATCTTATGAAACATTCCAAACGAATGAACGGAATTCAATGACCTCAAGTTACTCACCATGGAGATGGGAGAACTAGTGGAAGCCCAAAACCCCTTTGGAAAGCACCCTCTCATGAAGAATGTGAAGGTCTGTATCAAGATTTTTGTCCAAAAATCTCTTCCAACTGGTATCCCTCTATTCACAGGTGGAATAATAGAACCTTTCTTGATTGAATGTAGACACATCAGAGTTCCAAGGTACTTCTGCACCTCTTGCCGTGTTCTTGATCATAAGGACCAAAACTGCCCGGATTGGAAGCAGAAACAAAAGAAAATCACAGAGCTCAAGGCTTCCTGCAGTAACTATACTCTACCAACAGTTTCCAAGTTAATGTTGTCTCCAATTACTACTCAAAATGAATCCACTACTGTTGCTGAAGATGATACTCCTTATATATCTTCGGTTATCATCCTAGATACTTAGTCTTTACCTTCAGATACTACAGTTAATGCTAAGGGTAAAGATGAGGAAATGGATCAACAAATGGATAATTCCATCCAGAAAAGTTTCTCTAATGTGTTCCAAATGGGCCCTTTCATTAACATATCTTCATCTCTGAAAAGCTTTGATGTCGGACCAGTTCAAAAGCATACTACTTCGGTAGAAAATGGCTTACCTTTGATTTACAAACAAACTACCACTCAAAATGTCTCTGTAGCCGCTTCTATTACTGGTGCTAAGTTGAACCAAAACGATCCGATTCGAACTACCAACTCATCAAGGCGTTTTAAAACGGCATCTTTCCAAAATCCTAGCTCTATTGTCACTAGAGGAGATGCTAGTAATTCTAATCAAGAATCTCTAGCTAACCTCAAAAGGAAGATCAATCCCAGAGCTGAGATACGAAAACGTACCCAAGCTAATTCCAGTTCCATTAACCATGTATCATCTTCTGAAGAAAATCCTCAGGCTGAGCCCAATTATGCTCACCTATGTCCCCCAATCACCAACTTGGGAGATCTACCAGACTTAGATCTCTCTACCTGCTCTTTCAATACCCAACCTCTATTCAATTCATTTGGTAATTATAATGTTCCTGCTTCTGGTTCTCCAAGCAACACTGATGTCTACAATAATTATCACCTCAATGCTGCTACTTCTAGTCTGGACTCATCCCAATTGGCTTCTCAAAGTGGTGGTAATACTAATTCTTCCCTCAATGGTGGATCTGATCAAACCACTCAGGTAAACCTTCCCCAAATTTCTCCCATTTTTTTGTGTGAACCCACCACCATGAATTCCTTCCATGTTAATAATGTGAATTGTATTTCCTGGAACCTTAGGGGGTTTGGAAAAAAATCTTCCAACAAGGAGCTTAGTCTACTGTGCAAAAATATCAATCCTGATATTATTTTCTTATCTGAAACAAAAATGAATAAAGATATGGCAGCTAGAAAACTTAGAAATATGGGGCATCCTTGCACTTTCAATGTTCCCAGTATTGGTAGAAGTGGAGGTCTTTCTCTTGCTTGGAAAAAGGAAATCCACCTAAATGTCACATCTTCTAGTCAAAGGGGCATCTATGTTACTTCTACTGACATCATTCATTCTAAAAATTGTCACATTCATTTTATGTATGGTGAACCTAATAGTAGTCTTAGGAAAGCTTTCTAGGAAGAACAATGCAATTTAGTTATAGCTCCACTGGATGATCATGTGTTTGTCATTGGAAATTTTAATGCCCTTTTAAGCAATGAAGACAAAAATGGTGGTTTAGAAGTTGACGAGCCTGATTTTGAAAATCTTAGACAATTTTGTTATGTTTTTAACTTTCATGACCCTGGATTTTCTGGTCCAAGGTTTACTTGGTCTAACATGCAGCAAGGGCCCGACTTAATCCTGGAAAGGCTTGATAGATATCTTATCAACCAAACCGCTGTAGATCTCTGCCCTAAACTTTGTATCAATAACCTCCCTAGGGATTCTTATGATCATTGTCCCATGAATATTGGTTTCAACTATGAGGAAGTATGTATGCCGAGACCTTTTCACTTTATGGATATGTGGATAGAGGATCCTACCTGTAGAGATATCATAGACAACTCTTGGTCTGTTAATGTGGTAGGTTCTCCTGCCTATAAGCTTAAAGCCAAACTTTTAAGCACTAAGAAAGGCCTAAGAGAGTGGAATAAGTCCTCCTTTGGAAATATTCAAACTAATATCTCCAATGTTAGGAAGGAGTTAGTTGATCACCAGATCAATCACCCTACTGATACAACTAATACTTCCAGACTCAAAGCTAGATTGAAATTTATATACAATCTGGAAGAGTTATATTGGAAGGACAAATATAGAGAAGTCTGGCTCTTGGAAGGTGACAGAAATTCATCATATTTTCATAGAGTAACTCTCTTTATAAGAAAAAGAAATGCCATTAGTTGGATAAAGAACTCCCGAAATGATATCATTACTGATAGAGATAGTATTGGAAATTCTTTCATAGAATATTTCAAAACTCTTTACTCTTCTCAACCTAAGTCTTTCCAAGATGATATCCTTGATGATTACCCTATTAAGTTTTCTGAAGAAGATAATTCTTCCCTAAATCTTCCTCTCACCCCAGAGGAGATTAAGTTTGTTGTTTTCCAAATGGGGAAAAAAAGAGGTGCCTGGACTAGATGGTTTTACTGGTCTGTTCTACCAAAAGCATTGGGACATAGTGGGAGATGTTGTTGTTGATATGACTCAAACTTGCTTTAGAACTGGTAACATTGCTAAAGTGTTTAATCATACCAACATTGCTCTTATACCTAAGGTCCCTTTAGATGAGTTGGTTACCTAGTATAGACCAATTGGTCTTTGAAATTTTATCTATAAAATCTTATCTAAAACTTTGGCTAACAGACTTAACCCTTTCATGGACAAAGTCATTTCTTAAAATCAAAGTGCTTTTGTACCAAAAAGAAGCATCTCTGATAACATCTTACTATCTAATGAGGCCATTTATGCTGTTAACCATTGTGATAAGGTTGAAGGCATTGCTGCCATCAAACTGGACATGTCTAAGGCCTATGACAAGCTAGAGTGGGATTTTCTAGAGAAAGTCCTAACTAAGATGGGTATGTCAGAACATTGGGTTAAACTAATAAATCAATGTGTGTCTACTGTCTCTGATTCTGTCCTCCTGAATGATAGTCCTACTGGTTATTTTAAACCTATAAATCCTTTGCTCTCCCTACCTATAAATCCTTTGCTCTGAATCTCTATCTTTTTACATAGATACCCTTCAAATTAAAGGTATGTTAGAAGGTATTAAAGTTTGCAAAAATGCTCAAGAGATGAAATTAACATCTGTTATTTGCTGATGATTCTTTGTTAATTTCCAAAGCTACTGAACAAAATTTTAATGTCATCAAGGACTATCTTCAAAAATACAGTTTAGCTTCGGGGCAAGAAATAAATTTTGAGAAATCTGGTATTTTGTTTAGTAGGAAAATTCTTGAGCATAGGAGAGTTATTCTATATAATATCCTAGATATTCAGAGCAGAGATGTAGGAGAAAAATACCTTGGTAAACCACATGTTTTCCAAGCGTCTAAAATCCAAACCCACATGGGAATTCTCCAAGCTGTGGATGCCAGGATCTCTATCTGGCTCCACAAGATCTTATCTCAGGCTGCCAGGACTACCCTGATTAATCACATTGGTCAAGCTATCCCCATATTCCAGATGAGAGCTTTCCTTATCCCTAAACATCTGTGTAGGAAGATGGACTCTCATCTCTGCAAATTCTGGCGGGGTGAGACTCTGGACCCTAAATACAGAAAACTTCACCGTCTAGGCTGGGATATTTTATGTTCCCCTAAGAGTTAAGGTGGTATGGGGTTTAGGAAAGCATAGTTGAACAATCTTGCTATGCTAGCTAGGAATGCCTGGAGAATTATGTAACATCCTAATTGTCTTTTGGCTACTGTTTTGAAAGTTAAATATTTTCCCAATACTGATTTTCTAAATGCTAAATGCTCTGCTAATTTCTCTTGGACCTGGAAATGCCTCCATGCCATAAAGGAGCTTATTAAACCCTTTATTTCTTGGATTGTTGGGGATGGTAAATTTATTGACCCATGGTGTAACAAGTGGATTCCCATCATGGATCTGCCACACCCAACCCATTGGTCCCTCCTGATCCAAGTATCAAAGTTGCTTACTTTATTGATCCCATATCTAGTTCTTGGGATGTACCAAGAATTACCACCCATTTTGATGATGCTTTTGTCCAGAAGATCATCACCATTCCCTTAAGCCATCTTTGCACTCCTGATAGGAGGGCTTGGGAACTTTCTAAGACTGGAAAATTTTCTTCAAAATATGCCTACTTGGGGCTTAGAGGCCTTAGCCCCTCCCCTTGTAAAAATTTATGGAAGTGTATTTGGAAAGTGAAAGTACCTTACAGAATTCAAGTTTTTCTCTGGTGAGCTGCTAGAAATGCTTTACCTAGTAGGGTTGTTCTCCAAACTAGAATGCCAATGAATTGTGTTGATTTCTCTAGATGCTCTGATCCTCTTGAAACTATTATGCATGCTCTGGTTAACTGTTCTTTTGCTAGTAGGGTTTGGTTTTTATCTGATTTCAATATCAATACCCAGTTTTTTCACAATATATCTTTCATAGAATGTATGCTTTTCTGGCTTGTTGATCTTATTTCTAAGCTATCTAATGAAAACCAATGTATCTTTGTGGCTATCCTTTGGTCCCTATGGACTAGTAGAAATAATCTTGTTTTTCAGAATACAAAAGAAAAATTTTCTACTGTTATTTCTAGAGCTAAAGCCATGCTCCTTACTAGGAAGTCTTCTATTTCTAGTGTGCGTACTGTTTCTAGTCCTTCTATCAATATTTGTGACCACTGGATGCCCCCTACCTTTGGCTGGATTAAATGTAACACTGATGGTGCTTTTGATATCTTATCTGGAGGTAATGGTGCAGGATATGTGATGCGTGATTTCTCTAAGAAATCTACCTTTTGTGCCTCCCTGGTCTTTGATGTTTCCTCTGCTGAAGAAGCTGAAGCTAGAGCCATATGGGCAGTTCTGAAGAAAGCTTTGGAACAAAAGCTAACCTACATCATTGTTGAAAGCGATGCTAAAACTCTCATCGACAAATATTCAACTGGAAATTTTGAGGGAAATACTAGGACGGATGCTATCTTTAAAGACTTTTTTTTTTCTTCTAAACTTCTTGCTTGTATTTTCAACTTCCAACCTAGGACTTGTAATTCTGTTGCTCATGAGCTTGCTACTTGGGCTAAGTTTAACAATCTATCCATGTACTGGTCTACACCCCTTGTTTGGATCATTCCAACAGTTGAGGAGGACCATTAGCTCTTTTGAGAGCCTTTGCTTATAAAAAAAAATTAAAAAATAATAATAAATATTATTTTTATTGCAGGTTTCTCTCTTCTGTATTTTTGTCATTATGATTTTACAAGTTTTCCTAGGGCCCCCAAATAATTTGATGTGGCCATGTATCTTAGACCAGAATTTGTTGTGGCCATGTATCTAAGTTTTCATGAATGTGAATAAATTAGATTATAACTTGATGCAAACTTTATATTATAACCCTATGAATGATGAAGCTCTGAAAATTACTACTCAACAACCTAAAGAAAGTGTAGGATTCATGGCTGTGAGGATTAATATAGATTTATCTATGCTTGAGTTAGTTCTATATCCAGTTATGGAGTTGGACTAACGTCATGTGATTTTACAGGGAATACCATTGAAGCTAGGGGAATGTTTGCAAATTGTACTACCAGGGAACAATTAGAAGTGGTAGCTGCTGATGCTTCTTTTCAATTGGCGGAAGAATGGAGTGGTCATAATATAATCTTTCAAAGTGATTCGCAACCAACCCTTATTTTGTTGATAGGAATGTATGCAAAGGCAAGAGAACAAAGATACAAATTGAGTTCATACTTCGGGAACAAAACTCAATTTACTATAAACTTTAAAGCTAAAGCATTTATACTGCTAAGTAGGCTAGATATGATTTGGGCAGCTAAGATATCAACATTTTGTAATAGGTTTGCCATTAAACACAATTGGACAGGTGAAAATCCTTGGGCTATATTAACTTATTTAAACATCCAATCTTGGAACTCTGATGTAACTAATATCTACTCTTCTCCTCATTAAACACAATTTGGATGCACTTTGGTAGTTACTCGGGTCAACCAACGAAAACGTATGGATCTAAATCAATATTATTGTATCTAAATATCTTTCACTAACTATATATCTTACTATCCACATAGTCATAACCAAAGCTAAACTACCATTAATCAGTGCATTATTAGTTCTGTCGCATTTGTTTTTTCGGTCGCATTTGTTGGTGATTATAACTTATATTAGTAGAGACGTAATGTCTTACGAACGCAGCGCACCACAATATCTGAGTAAAACAATAATTCAAAATGAAGTCTTTACGTGAAACACGCTCTTGTTCGCATGTTAACATTCGCTTTCAACTTTTCTGTCACAGTTCCATCAATTTCCGAACATATAATAAGAAGATTAATTATAATTCATCAGTTAAGAAAGGTTCAATATAATGTGCAAAGATCTTTCGTCTTTTAAGGAAGTAGAATATCCAAGAAACAAAACCGTACGAGATTCCATTGCAAAAAAATAAAAACAAATGCACAAGTTGATGAATCCTGTCAAGAGCATTCAGTTAAGGGTGGATTAGTTTATTTGATCATTTAATTTGTTGATTTGCTAGTTAATACTATTCAATATAAGCACTGGACCGAAAGTAAGAAGGTTTTATAATAATCGCGATTGCGCCTTTTTAACTGTGCCATTCATTAAAGTTAATCCGTATTTAATTAAGTTGGAAAAAAAAAATGTAATGCATAAAGAAGATCAGTCTTAATCTGCAATGTGAACTTAAACCAATATCATGTTACGATTGCAGCTCTCTATGCTCTACCTATATGAACCCGAAAGTAGTCTAGTGAAGGCCTGAATCATTCTATTAGTCTGCCAAATCAAATCATTTGAGGATTAGGTTTAACTAATGGAAATTTCATTTAGAATCGAGCAGCCCTTGAGCACCAATTGCAACCAACCTAACCAATATCTGATGCGCGCTTAATAACCCCGACAACCCATTTTGTCATTCCACGAGAATTTCAGTTATGCATCTTCTTAAAGAGGGAGCAGTTGGTCCGCCAAATGGAGACACGTCGGAGATCACCAGGAAATCGACCTTAGAGATGGTTTCGGCGTGTTGTGGGTTCACTGTTCAGTGTTGTGATCGCTAACCGTGACTCACCCTTCATTAAAATGGTCGACACCACTTTATCCCCGCCCAAAGATACGTCAATTCCAGTAAAAGTTTTAAGTGGCTAATTTATTCAAACTTTTTCTTTGAGTGGGTACTTGTATTTGACAATTGACACTATATATGATTAATAGAAAAATGTAAGAATTCAAATACTTAAAAACAAAACTTAATTCAACAATGCTTTTCTTTTTATGGATCTCTTTTCATTACTTAACAACATAATAAGTTGGTGGGAGACCAGCATGTCAGGGCAGATTGGGTATGATTTCATGGGTCAGAAAAATCAAATCCTAACTTTACGTTCTTAGGACCTGGTTAGCCATATTGGGTACGATACAAGACGTGGACAGCCGTACGAGGTATCCGTATCGTATATGGCCTTCACGAATCCAGATACAATACGATCCTATCAGTGATGCTGACCAAGGTTCGTAGTGTATCTAGTATTGATTGGTGTTGTATCGATCCTTATAGATACGTATACGATATTGAAATGCTAGTGATACTAAATGAAACAGACCATATGATGATTTTTGTCTAATTAAAGTATTATCATCCTCCATACTTGTGATGTCCAATTAAATCATCTGCATATCTAATAGGGTTACAACATAAACTTGAAGCATCAAAATTTTATGTAATACAATATGTAATAGATTGATTATTACATAAGCAATCCAAAGTGCTAAACCTAAACACTCTGATATTTATAAATAAAAATTTGTCAAGTGATTTAAATAAAATAGTGTATTGCTTCACTATTAAAGAGAAAATATATACATAAAAGATATATAACATCTCTAACATCGATAAATCTTTAAGCTATGGAAATGGAAGCCGTCTCATGTACCATTTTTTTCTTCTGATAACTGAAAAAATGAAGTGAAAATGAGTGAGCACATCAACCCAAAAGGGTGCTCATTGAAGACATGCATATCTTCCAAGAAATCACCAACATGTTATTAACAGACAAATTATTAAAGTACAAAAGTAAAAGAAAACAATAAACACCTTTTGCATCCAACAATATGCACATAACACAAACAACCGACATAACGTACATACGAGTAGTTCCCCATATATAAATATTGTACGTATAATATTGCCAATACCTCTAATAACAATATTGTCGATATCGCTCACATCTTATAGATAATATCATATGGCCTCCCATGCTATTTAATAATATTGCAAATCCCGCTAATAAGTCTTAACGAGTAGTTATTGAGAAATAACAGACACTTCTCGCGGGGAAGCTATACCACATACATAAAACCGCATACCAACATGATTCTAAAATTACTATTAAAGCATACAATAATCAAACAAACAAGCATAGTATGCATATGTCAATCTTTCCCCCTTAGCAATATTGTGTATCTAATATTACCATGGCATCACGTGCTAGTAGCAATATCGCAAATTCGGCTAATAATTAAATACCATAAAATAAATTTTCCAATTCCGCTAAGAATAATATTTCCAACCGCACTAATAATACTTAGCAAGGAACTGTGGTGAAACACGTATATTCCTCGTGGGGAAATTTTGACTAACACATATTACAAAGCATACTTATTCAATTACACACAATATGCGTACATATAGCAAAGACACATCATGCTCACAGTTAGAAAGTAAACTTAATGATCGCAAGAAAGGTATATAAGTTCCCACCAGATTTGATGACAAATCACGTCTACTTCGAGAATTCCCAATCCACAAGTCTGAAATACCACTCGTTACCATCCCCATCATCTTGAACTTGTAATAATCATCCGAATTTATATGACAATTATATTGTTTGTACCCAAAATTACTTTTGGGCACGAAACACGATGAATGGATAATTTAATGAAGAATTAGAGTTAGGAGACGAGATGAAGAACAAATTAGAGACAAAGATAGACGCAAGTTTTACGTGGTTCGGCATGGTTTGCCTACGTCCACGGGCGAATCCCCTTGGGGAGAAATGTTTTATTGATATTTGAATTACATTCTTTATTTTCTCTCCTATTGGCTACCCTCTAAATGATTTCTGCTCCTCCCTATTTATACAGTTCCACATCTAATTTCCAATATTAACTTAAAAGATATGAAACTGCCCATTTATGCTTCCATCATGAATGCTGCATGAAACTGCCCCTTTATTCCTTTATCTTAAGTTCTGCATGGAACTGTCCATTTATGCCTTCATCATAAATTTTGTATGAAACAGATGGAATCAATTCTGCATGTATGAAACTGCTGTATTCAGTACTGCATGGCTGAAACTGCTGTGATTAGTTCTGCCTGCCTCTATCTTCAATTCTGCATGAAACTGTTTGCATGCTTCTTTGAATAATTTTTGCATGAATGATAGCTGGCAGTATTGGTGGACACTTTTTGGTGGAACAGCTGACTACATGGGTAGAGACTGGCTGGCAGCACATCCGGCAGCATGGCTAGAAACTGGATGGTAGTGTGGAAGAGTTTTTGGCTAGGAATTGGATAGCAGCATTGCTGGCTACAAGACTGAAAATTGGCTAGGGGTGCGCCTGACTTTGATAGTTGACCGATGGTTGACTTTGACTATTGACTGACCGTTGACTTTGACAGTTGACCGACTTTTACCATTGACCGGTCTGTGCAGACTGGTGGGATGCCTTGGTTGACTGGTTAGTGGGCTTGGATGAGGACCAAAAGATGATTTTACTTATGGTACGAACATCGCCCCCTCTTAACCTCCAACTTGTTGAGGGTTAAGAAAATTTCGTTTTCCTTAGTCAATGATAAAACTCGCCCCCAAGTGTGGATTATTGATGTTAAGGTGATTGGAGAACTTCCCTTGTTGTTTGCGAAAATCACAATCAAGACGCCCCCAAGTGAGGCTATTGTGACTAAGAGATCGACGGGAAACAGTTGAGCATGAACAATTGGTGCATGCAAAATTAGGACCGAAGGCTGAACTATTTTGTAAAAAAAACGTGATGCTTGAGTGGAGTTATGTTGGAAATGAGCGGTAACAACATTGAGTGAAGCTAGTCTGCAGCAGCTGTGATCAGCTGGAATGCAGCAGCGACGAGGAAGACTTCACTGCAGTAGCTGCGGTCAGCTGGACTGCAGGGATTCCGAACAAAGATGAACTGCAGCAGCTTCGATCATCTAGAATGTAGAAGCATCAAGCATTGCAGTAGATGCGATCAGCTGGACTGCAGGAGCGACGAGAAAAACTGCACTGCAGCAGTTGTGATCAATTGGATTGCAGGAGTTGCGAACAGAGCTGGACTGCAGCAGCTTCAATCAGCTGGAATGCAGCAGCATCGATCAAAACTTCACTGCAGCAGCTGCGATCTGCTGGACTGCAGGAGTTGCGAACAGAGCTGGACTGCAGCAACTTCGATCAGCTGGTCTGCAGCATCATCGAGCAAAACTGCACTGCAGCATCTGTGGTCAGCTAGTCTACAGGAGTACCGATAAAAGTTAAAATGCAATAGCTGCGATCAGCTAGATTGCAGCAACGACGAGCTATGATGGACTATAGCAGCTTCGATCAGCTGAATTGCAGGGATACAAACAGATTTAGGATGCAGCATCTTTGATCAGCTGGACTACAGCAGCTGCTGAGGGACTGGACTTAAACAGTTCGATAAACCTAGGTGTAACAGTTACAAATAAAACTAGACAACATCAGTTGCGTCCAACTGAGTGCAACCAGACTGCATCAGTTGCGTCCAACTGAGTACAGAATTCGTAGGCAAAAATTGACTACATCGGTTGCGTCCAACCGAGTGAAGCAGTTGCTTTTGAACTAGAGTACAATAATTCAATCAACAAAACTATTGCATTTTTTCATTACTGATTGTAATAATAGTGTAAAAATATTATGGTATATGCTCGCTCCCTCTTAATCTCGCCCCAAAAGAGTTATTTCAGACCATGAGGTGTTACATATCTCGCCCCCAAGTGCTACTCAGTCACATTGAAGTGATATGCAACTCTCCCTCAGAAGATAGTGATTTTCATGCTGCTCAAAGCTCACACAAGGGTTCACTGCCTTGCTGCATTTTGCTCGCGCATGGGATTTTGAAGATGTCTGCTATCTGGAATTCGCGCGGGGGGCCAATCCCGCTATTCCAGATGCGCGCAGAATTGGAATGTGTGCATCCCCTCGTGAGAAAATGCTCGCCACATTAAAGGTGTCTCATTGAACAAAAGTATGCATGAATATATGAAAAGATGAAGAAAAAAAATGTAAATTGTATACTTACCATATTGAAAAAGTTATTGCAACTTCGTTTATGAAGTGATTAAGATGCCCACTAGCTATGTTGGTGTTTTCCAGCGATGATGACTAGTGTAGTTGCCTTAGTGTCTCGGATTGAGTCAATAATTGGATTTCTCTGCGGGACTGAAATGCACCAGTTGAATCAAAATTGGATTGCAGATAGTGGTCATGGGATCGTATTTCGGTAGCTGCGATCAGCTAAACTGTAACCAGTTATAAGTAAAACTGGACTGAAGCAGTTACTGAGAAATTGAACTACACAAGTTCAATCATATTGGACTGAAGCAGTCGTGAGGAAAACTGTATTGAAACAGTTTTTGGGGAAATCGGACTACATCAGTTCGACCAACTGGACTGTAGGAATTAAATGGGACTGCGGCTGTTCGATCAAAAGACCAATAGATGTTGCTATGAAACTGGATTACAACAGTTCGATCAACTGACTGTAGCAGTTATGTGGAAAAGGATTACAGCAGTTTGGTCAACTGGACTGCAGTACTTGCTGAGACACTGGAATACAACAGCTCAATCAGTTAGATTGTAGCAGTTTCTATGATGATTGAATGTGGCCATTTATGGTGGATCTCAATGGGCCAAAAATCACTCAGTTTGGGTGCACGAAGAAGAATTTATCGAAGAATTAGTCAGTTAGCGCCTTGCTCTAGGTATGTTGATGTGGTGACTTCACCCAAAACATATATTTCTCCAATTGTAAAATTTTACCTTCACGACGTTGGCTATTGAAATGCGATCGCAACGAGCCAAAAATCACCCAATTCGGACGTGAGACAAAGAAGATATCAACGAAACAAATTTTAGACCAAGCCCAAGTGGGGTGTAGATATCCTCAAGGCAAGAGAAGTTGGGCGGAATTATCCAAGGGCCATGGAATTAAAATGCGTCGCCCACACCGAATCATAAACACTTGCCGCCGATTAAACTCCGACTAATCGTTCCTCTCGCTAATTAATCGCCGATTAATCCCGACTAATTCCGATTAATCTCCATATTCAAATAATTGCAGATTAATCCCGACTAGTCGTCCTGATCTCCAATTCATCGCCGATTGTTGCTCGAACTGGCCGCCGGTTTTTTTTTTTTTTAATTTGAATTTTTGAAACTTCCACGACGCTTTCTTCGAGATGTGGTCTTTTCCATCGCAGTTGTTTCCTTTCCTTCCTCGCAACGGCTGCTGTAACAATTTAAGAAATTGTTTCCTTTTATGGACCTTTCACCATGGTTTTTATGCACCTTTGCGGACTTTTCTGACACGCTTTTCCGGAGGTTTTTCTCTTGGGTACTCAAGCACCTAGAGATGTAAGAAACTTGGCAACCTTGCGATCATGATAGTAGTGATTTTGACATACAGCAACCTCGAACAGGTGGGTAATGTGTTATTTGAGAAGAAATTTTTCCTGAACTTTGGACTTGAACACGCTGCGGATCAAACATCTTGACAACAATCTTCGTGATTTTCGCAGTGAGTCAGCTTTGGTGGTTTCCGACTGCGATGCTGGACTGCAGCAGTTGCGATCAACTGGACTGCAATAACTATAATTAACTGGTCTGCAGCAGCTGCGATCAGCTGGACTGAAGCGATTGAAAACAAAACTGGACCAA
This sequence comes from Papaver bracteatum, assembly GCA_023529315.1. NCBI lineage: Eukaryota > Viridiplantae > Streptophyta > Magnoliopsida > Ranunculales > Papaveraceae > Papaver > Papaver bracteatum. The sequence goes on from JAJJWX010002285.1 coordinate 454,657, forward strand.
GCCATGTTACAGATCGAATATCCCGCAACAATTTCGATGATTTTTTTTCGCCATCTTTCACCGTGGATCGAACGTCCTGAGAGCGGTTTCATCAGTCTTTGTTGTGGTGCAGTTTTAGTAGTTTCTGAAGGTAAGAGTTTCAGAAACTCTCGAACTGCGAATCTGTTCTGAAGTTGCGACCAACTGGACTGCAGTGAATGCGATTATCCGGATTACTACAATTGTGATCAAAACTGGGCTGCAGCAGTTAGGATCAACTGGACTGCAGTAGTGATTTTTCAAGACGCTCAAACTTCTTTTTTACGGACATGACTTTGAAGAATTTTCTACAACTTTTCTCAATGGGAGAGTACGATACCTTTTCTCGTAATCCCCTTAGTCGACGCCAATGTGTGTACCTAAAATTACTTTTGGGCACGAAAAACGATTAATGGATAATTTAATGAATAATTAGGGTTAGGAGACGAGATGAAGAACAAATTAGAGACAAAGATAGACGCAGTTTATACGTTTTCGGCATGGTTTGCCTACGTCCACGGGAGAATACCCTTGTGGAGAAATGTTTTATTAATATTTGTATTACATTCTTTCTTTTAGCTCCTATTGGCTACGCTCTAAATGATTTCTTCTCCTGCCTATTTATACATGTAACGATCCTCGATCTCGCCAACGCTATTAGACCAGTCAAGAGACGAATTAGACGATAATTACTCGATTAGTGTAACTCGAACATTAATTATTAGAAATTAATCTAACAACGATTTAGATACGAAACTAGTATCGTTAGATAGGTCACGAAAAGTTATGCGAGATGGACTACTCTAATGTGTCAATCGAATACCGGACGAATAAAAATTTATCAGATAAGCGTGAAGGACAAAATCCGAGTGGCTGCCCATAATAATTTTGTGGGTGCCTTAATAATTTTGGTCGGCCTTATCCACAAATTCAACCGAGAGGATTAACTCACTCTCTTTCTCTTTTCTTCTTCTCTATTCTCGTTCTTCTTATTTCTTCTTCTCTTTCTCTTCTCTTTCTCTGTTCTTTCTCTTCCTCTCCTGCTCTTCTTCTTCTGCATGTGTTTGAGAAATTAAAAAGGAAGCCTTGTGATCTGTAGGAGGTGGAGAAGATCATGGATTAGATGATAGTGATGGTGTCGTAGTTTGTTGTTAATTCATAAACGAAGGAGGAAGTGAATTAATTAAGATTAGGGGTTTTCTAGAAATTGAATTGGTGGTAATAAAGTGTTATTGAAAGATAAAGGACAATTGGGTTGTAGTTTAATTGAAGTTCTAAAGTCGTTTTGAAGATGAATCAAATGAATTAGGGTTTCTGAGATTGTTGAAGTTATGATTTGGTGATGATTAAAAAGAAACTAAATGATGGGTATTGAGGAATATGAAGGTTGTAGTATCAATTTAAGGATTTGATTCAAAGAAGAACAATAATCGAGAAATAAGTAGTTAGGGTTTTGGTTTTGAAACTGTTAATGAAACAAAGGTTTGGTTTAAAGATTAAGGAGAACTAGATGGAGCAGAGATGGGTTTAGTGGCGAGTAAATATGAATCAAGTGAAGATTGAACAACTGTAGAAGATTATGACTTGTGTTTAAGGTAATATTTCTTCAACTAATTGGATTTAGTCTTTTATTAAGTTATGCTATTAAAATTGGAATGTGTTTTGAGTTAGTCCTGAATTGAAGTTATGGATTAGATAGAACTGTGATGTTGATAGTTTTAAGATGTTGAATTGGTTAGAATTGTAGGCAGCATTTGAACTGTTAAGGATGTTGTTTTGGGATTTTGGCTCTTTGTTGTTGATAAAGAAATGTGTGGGGTTGTCTGAACTGGTGGTGTTGAAATGATTAAGTCTAGAATTGTGGATGATTGTAGATGGTTTCGGTTTGAGATGTATAATTTGGTGCTCTGTATGGGATTGAATGTGTTTAGAGCTATGTAGAGTTACAAGATGTGTATGTGTAGTATTTTGTTGTTGATACAGTGAGTTTTGTTAAGTTGTGGAACTGGAGATAGGGTGGAAGCAGTAATGAGGCTGTAATTGAAGTGTTGCAATGAAATTGAATATAAGGTGGTGGTTTAATGAATTGCACTGAAAGACCTTTGAGTTGAAGTTGGGTTGAGATGAGTTCAGCTAAGGTTGTCTACATTTTCATCACAGCTAATGGTATATGTTGCAGTTCATGACATTGGTGTTAATGTTGTTGCAGCTGTGAATATTATGGTTATGAAGTTATTGTAATTGAGTTTGGTGGTGACTGTGTAGAGTGAATGGCATGGAATTGAAGGTGATGCAGAATGGAGTTGGTGGTGGTTATTGCTGGTGTTGCACCTCAATGTCTATTTGTGGAGTTCAGGGTAGGAACAAGTGATGAAATGTGTCGAAATGATATGAGTTTGCTTAGAGCTGCAATCACAGGTAATTAGGCTGTAATTGTGGTTGTAATTTCATAATGAAGTTTGTTTGAGATTTCATTAGTTGAAGTTACTTGTGAGTGAAGGGTAGGTGAATATGCTGAGTTGAGTCTCTCTAATGAAGACTTGCTGCTACTACAAATGCAGGTAAGCAGAACTGAAGTTGTACTTGTAAATGAATTATGAAGTTTGATTCGAAAAATTTTATTGTTAAGATTTGAAGTTGATAATTGTGTTGTTGCATCATTCTAGTTTTAACAGTTTTTGTGTCGCACCATGAATGTGCAGTAGTGTTCTTGGCCTGAGCAATGGCTCGCCTGTGCAAGAGTTTGGCCTTGTGCCTTTCAGCCAGTCAGGTATCTGACTCTAGTTGACTCAGTTAATCTGACTGAGTCGAATCAGTATTGGCTCACTGAGTCCCGATCTTGACCCGAGTTGACTCAGTGACCGATTTAGACTTGACCATTTGACCTGGACTTTGACCTTGACTGACGTTGACCGTTAGAGACCGTTGACCGTTACGTTTGACCGTTAATAGACACTGTTGGACCAGGCCCTTATTAATGGATTTGTTTAAGTGGGCTTGGGCTTTAGACCAGTTTTCTTAGTTTGATGTTTTGGACCACTTATGGTCCGAATTGACCTTTGACTTCTTCTACAAAGTTGTAGATATTCATAAGACATATCTAATGGACTATAGAATCAACCTAATTAGATTAGTAAACTCTTAGTTATGTTAAAGATGGAGAATGAGATACCATAATGGTCTTAGAACCGTTAAATAGAATAATATGATTCTTCTATGAGCCATTCTTGCTAGTTTCTTAGACTGTTTGTGTGATTAACAGTTCGTTATTAACAACGACCGATTCAAAGGACGAACCAGTGGATCGTGGATCTCGAGGTAGGTGTGGCTTATCATCAAAAGGTGTGGGAATTCATTTGACTCTTTGTATTCATTATTGTTGCTTTTATAAAAGTTTATACTTAACCAACTCATGCATTTTCTGTTTCTGCATTCCATATTTTATTTAAAATGCATTTTGATAATCCTGTTATTTCTGTAAATCTTTCCACGATGTGGAAAGGACTTGTATTGTTTCTTCGTCAACATGAATTGTTATGGGAAATGAGAATTTCCACTTGTGGTATATAGGATACGCTCCTTCACATTTATACCTACTTTAATTCATCTTTTATTGTTTATAATATTAGTCATCATGGTCTTGGTGGCATCCATAGCTATTAGGTGTGAATTGTCGGGTAGGGATTTACATCAATATTATACATTGTTTGAAGAAGGAGTTTGTCCATATACATGTTTGTGTATTTCAGTGACTTAGTCACTGTTTAATATTTTCGGAAAAACATGTATTGTTTTCCAAATCTTGCCTATGATTACTTAGAAGGTTAAATGTTTATTATTCCCACTTCAGTTTCTGTGACAGATCAGAGTTGCACAGCAAAAGCTTCACGGGTTGACCTCACTAGTAGATTAACTTCTGTTATGTTTATCTTGTTGTATATTTTATTTGAAAACCAAATGACTATTATATATGTATCATTTGAGAGAAGATATTGTATATATATTTCTGAGAGGGGTTAGTTTTTGGTTAAGTTTTGTAGCAGATTTCTTAATTGAATGTTTAAGTGCATGTTTTGGAATTTTAGTGCCTCTTATTTAGCTAATCTCTTGGATTAGTCAGCTGCTAGCTTAGGGGGCGCTACAACTTGGTATCAGAGCTTACTATTAGATCTTAAATGGGAATAATTAGAATTAGCCAGTGCTAGTTAGTGAACTAGATTAGTCTAGAACAGGGTTGGGTTGTGAGATAAATTTTAATTACTAAAAGCTATCAATAATTAAAAGATTTATTTGATTGATTGATTTGCTTGTTTGATTGTTTGTATGTAGTGAAGTAAAAAAATTTAGGATACACCAGTACTTTAGCTAATAAGAATTTGAGAATAATTGATCTAAAAAGTATGAACACATAAATAATTGAATACTTAAAATAGTAAGATTAGTACTATTGATAAATCTTAAAAATCACATAGGTCCTTATTGAGTATCTTGACTTACATGAAGAGTAACAAATTATAATTACATAAATGTTAATAATATTTTGAGACTTAATAAATTTTGTAAGAATAGTTAGAATAATAGTTCGACCATCAATGTTAATAATTAAAATAGTAAAATAGTAATTATAAATGAAAATAATACTAATACTAATTTTAATAAAGAAATGTTAGCATTTATCTGATAGTATCATATTGAACTTAACTTAACTAAAATCTTATTCAAGATATATAACGATAAAAATAATATTTATGATTAAATAATTAAGGAAAATTAATAACACTTGTACAATTGAGTTTTGTAAATTAAACTTATTACAAATTAGAAATATATGCTTTTCGTCTAAACTAGTTAATTAATATATTACTTACTAGGTTTTAGACTTAAGAAGGTGAGGATACAATATATAAAATAAAAAGAATTAACTTGTTAATAATCATGTACCGAAATTATCTTTATCTTGTTGTATATTTTATTTGAAAACCAAATGACTATTATATATGTATCATTTGAGAGAAGATCTTGTATATATATTTCTGAGAGGGGTTAGTTTTTGGTTAAGTTTTGTAGCAGATTTCTTAATTGAATGTTTAAGTGCATGTTTTGGAATTTTAGTGCCTCTTATTTAGCTAATCTCTTGGATTAGTCAGCTGCTAGCTTAGGGGGCGCTACAATACAGTTCCACATCTAATTTCCAATATTAACTTAAATGGCATGAAACTGCCCATTTATGCTTCCATCATGAATGTTGTATGAAACTGCCCCTTTATACCTTTATCTTAAGTCCTGCATGGAACTGTCCATTTATGCCTTCATCATAAATTCTGTATGAAACAGTTGGAATTAATTCTGCATTTATGAAACTGCCGTAATCAGTACTGCATGGCTGAAACTGATGTGATTAGTTCTGCATGCCTCTATCTTCAATTCTGCATGGAACTGTTTGCATGCTTCTTTGAATAATTTATGCATGAATGATGGCTAGAAGTATTGGTGGACACTTGCTGGCGGAACAGCTGACTGCATGGGTAAAGACTGGCTGGCAGCACATCTGGCAGCATGGCTAGGAACTGTATGGTAGTGTGGAAGAGTTTTTGGCTGGGAATTGGTTAGAAGCATTGCTGGCTACAAGACTGAAAATTGGTTAGGGGTGCGACTGACTTCGATAGTTGACCGACGGTTGACTTTGACTATTGAACGACCGTTGACTTTGACAGTTGACCGACTTTTACCATTGACCGGTCTGTGCAGACTGGTGGGATGCCTTGGTTGACTGGTTAGCGGGCTTGGATGAGGACCAAAAGATGATTCAAGTATTAATTTGGCCCATTAAGTGGTATTTTTACTTATGGTACAAACATCGCTCCCTCTTAACCTCCAACTTGTTGGGGGTTAAGAAAATTTCGTTTTCCTTATTCAATGATAAAACTCGCCCCCAAGTGTGGATTATTGATGTTAACGTGATTGGCAAACTTCCCTTGTTGTTTGCGAAAATCACAATCAAGACGCCCCCAAGCGAGGCTATTGTAACTGGGAGATCGACGGGAAACAGTTGAGCATGAACAATTGTTGCATGCAAATTCAAGAACGGAGCCTGAACTGTTTTGTAACAAAAGCGTGATGCTTGAGCGGAGTGATGTTGGAAATGAGCGGTAACAATATTGAGTGAAGCTGGTCTACAGTAGCAGTGATCAGCTGGAATGCAGCAGCGACGGGAAAGAATTCACTGCAGGAGCTGCGGTCAGCTGGACTGCAGGGATTGCGAACATAGATGAACTGCGGCAGCTTCGATAAGATAGAATGCAGCAACATCGAGCATTGCAGCAGCTGCGATCAGCTGGACTGCAGGAACAACGAGCAAAACTTCACTTCAGCAGCTGCGATCAACTGGATTGCAGGAGTTGCGAAAAAAGCAGGACTGCAGCAACTTCGATCAGCTGGAATACAGCAGCAACGATCAAAACTTCACTGCAGCAGCAGCGATCAGCTGGACTGAAGGAGTTGTGATCATAGCTGAACTGCAGTAGCTTCGATCAGCTGGAATGCAGCAGCTGTGATCAGCTGGACTGCATGAACGACGAGCAAAACTGTACTACAGCAGCTGCGATCCGCTGGACTGTAGGAGTTCTGAACAGAGCTGGACTGCAGCATCTTCGATCAGCTGGTCTGCAGCAGCATCGAGTAAAACTGCACTGCAACAGCTGGACTACATGAGTGGCGAAAAGAGCTAGACTGCAACAGCTTCGATCAACTGGAATGCAGCAGCCTCGAGCATTGCAGCATCTACGATCAGCTGTACTGCAAGATCGATGAGAAAAACTGCACTGCAGCAGCTGCGATCAGCTGGACTGCAGGAGTTGAGAATAGAGATGGACTACAGCAGCTTCGATCAGCTGGTCTGCAGCAGCATCGAGAAAAACTGCACTGCAGCAGTTGCGATCAGCTGGTCTACAGGAGTGCCGAGCAAAGTTGAACTGCAAAATCTACGATCAGCTAGATTGCAGCAATGACGAGCTTTGCTAGAATGCAGCAGCTTCGATCATCTGGACTATAGGGATACAAACAGAGATGGACTGCAGCATCTTTGATCATCTGGACTGCAGCAGCTGCTGAGGGACTGGAATTAAACAATTCAATAAACATAGGTGTAATAGTTACAAATAAAACTAGACAACATCAGTTGCGTCCAACTGAGTGCAACCAAACTGCATCAGTTGCGTCCAACTGAGTACAGAATTCGTAGGCAAAACTTGACTACATCGGTTGCGTCCAACCGAGTGCAGCAGTTTCTTTTGAACTAGAGTACAATAATTCAATCAACAAAACTATATAAGTTTTTCATTACTGATTGTAATAATTGCGTAAAAATATTATGGTGTATGCTCGCTCCCTCTTAATCTCGCCCCAAAAGAGTTATTTCATATCATGAGGTGTTACATATATTGCCCCCAAGTGATACTCAGTCACATTGAAGTGATATGCATCTCGCCCTCAGAAGATAGTGATTTTCATGCTGCTCAATACTCGCACAAGGGTGCACTGCCTTGCTACATTTTGCTCGCGCATGGGATTTTGAAGATGTCTGCTATCTGGAATTCGCGCGGGGGGCCAATCCCGCTATTCCAGATGTGCGCATAATTGGAATGTGTGCATCCCCTCGTGAGAAAATGCTCGCCACATTAAAGGTGTCTCATTGAACAAAAGTATGCATGCATATATGAAAAGATGAAGAAAAAAATGTAAATTGTATACTTACCATATTGAAAATGTTATTGCGACTTCGTTTATGAAGTGATTAGGATGCCCACTGGCTATGTTGGTGTTTTCCATCGATGATGACTAGTGTAGTTTCCTTAGTTTCTCGGATTGAGTCAGTAATTGGATTTGTCTATGGGACTGGAATGCACCAGTTGAATCAAAACTGGATTGCAGACAGTTGTCATGGGATCGTATTTCAGCAGTTGCGATCAGCTGAACTGTAACCAGTTATAAGTAAAACGGGACTAAAGCAGTTACTGAGAAATTGAACTACATAAGTTCAATCATATTGGACTGAAGAAGTCATGAGGAAAACTGTATTGAAACAGTTTTTGGGGAAAATCGAACTACAGCAGTTCGACCAACTGGACTGTAGGAATTAAAAGGGACTGCGGCTGTTCGATCAATAGGACAACATATGTATCTATGAAACTGGATTACAGCAGTTCGATCAACTGACTATAGCAGTTATGTGGAAAAGGATTGCAGCAGTTCGGTCAACTGGAATGTAGTACTTGCTGAGGCACTGGACTACAACAGCTCAATCCGTTGGACTGTAGCAGTTTCGATGATGATTGAATATGACAGTTTCTGGTGGATCTTAATGGGCCGAAAATCACTCAGTTTGGGTGCACGGAGAAGAAGTTCTCGAAGAATTGGTCAGTTAGCACCTTGCTCCAGATATGTTGATGTCGTGATTTCAGCAAAAAAATATTATTCTCTAATTGTAAAATTTTACCTTCACGACGTTGGATATTGAAATGCATTCGCTACGAGCCAAAAATCACCCAATTCAGACGTGAGACGAAGAAGATATCAACGAAACAAATTTTAGACCAAGCCCAAGTGGGGTGTAGATATCCGCAAGGCAAGAGAAGTTAGACGGAATTATCCAAGGGACATGGAATTAAAATGCATCGCCCACACCGAATCAGAAACACTTCCCGGAGATTTAACTCCGACTAATCGTTTCTATCGCTAATTAATCGCAGATTAATCCCGACTAATTCCGATTAATCTCCATATTCAAATAATCGCAGATTAATCCCCACTAGTCGTCCCGATCTCCAATTCATCACTGATTGATGCTCGAACTGGCAGCCGGCTTTTTTTTTTTGAATCTGAATTTGAATTTTTGAAACTTCCACGATGCTTTCTTCGAGATGTGGTCTTTTCCATCGCAGTTGTTGCCTTTCCTTCCTCACAACGGCTGTTGTAACAATTTAAGAAACTGTTGCCTTTTATGCTAGAACCGTTGATGTTTCTTTATGGACCTTTCAGCATGGTTTTACTGCACCTTTGCGGACTTTTATGACACGCATTTCCGGAGATTTTTCTCCTGCGTTCTCAAGCACCTAGAGATGTAAGCAACTTGGAAACCTTGCGATCATGATAGTAGTTATTTTGACATACATCAAACTCGAACAGGTGGGTAATGCGTTATTTGAGAAGCAAATTTTTCTGAATTTTGGACTTGAACACGCTGCGGATCGAACATCCTGACAACAATCTTGGTGATTTTCGCAGTGAGTCAGCTTTGGTGGTTTTCGACTGCGATGCTGGACTGCAGCAGTTGCGATCAACTGGACTGCAGTAATTGTAATTAACTGGTCTGCAGCAGCTGCGATCACCTGGACTACAGCGATTGAAAACAAAACTGGACCAAGCCATGTTGCATATCGAACATTCATCAACAATTTTGATGATGTTTTTTCGCCATATTTCACCGTGGATCGAACGTCTTGAGAGCGGTTTCATCAGTCTTTGTTGTGGTGTAGTTTTAGTAGTTTCTGAAGGTAATAGTTTCAGAAACTCTCGAACTGCGAATCTGTTCTGAAGTTGCGACCAACTGGACTACAGTGACTGCGATTATCCGGATTACTACAATTGTGATCAAAACTGGGCTGCAGGAGTTAGGATCAACTGGACTGTAGTAGTGATTTTTCAAGACGCTCAAACTTCTTTTTTACGGACATGACTTTGAAGCGTTTTCTACAACTTTTCTCAATGGGAGAGTACGATTTCTTTTCTCGTAATACCCTTAGTCGACGTCAATGTTTGTACCCAAAATTACTTTTTGGGCACGAAACACGATGAATGGATAATTTAATGAATAATTAGGGTTAGGAGACGAGATGAAGAACAAATTAGAGACAAAGATAGACGCAGGTTTTACGTGGTTCGGTATGGTTTGCCTACGTCCACGGCCGAATCCCCTTGGGGAGAAATGTTTTATTGATATTTGTATTACATTCTTTCTTTTTTATCCTATTGGATACCCTCTAAATAATTTCTACTCCTCCCTATTTATATAGTTCCACATCTAATTTCCAATATTAACTTAAATGGCATGAAACTGCCCATTTATGCTTCCATCATGAATGCTGCATGAAACTGCCCCTTAATGCCTTTATCTTAAGTTCTGCATGGAACTGTCCATTTATGCCTTCATCATAAATTCTATATGAAACAGTTGGAATTAATTCTGCATGTATGAAACTAGCATGAATCGATCTTGCATGGCTGAAAGCTTCTTTGTGATTAGTTCTGCATGCCTCTATCTTAAATTCTGCATGAAACTGTTTGCATGCTTCTTTGAATAATTTCTGCATGAATGATGGCTGGCAGTATTGGTGGACACTTGCTGGCGGAACAGCTGACTGCATGGGTAGAGACCGGCTGGCAGCACATCTGACAGCATGGCTAGAAACTGGATGGTACTGCGGAAGAGTTTTTGGCTGGGAATTGGTTAGCAGCATTGCTGGATACAAGACTGAAAATTGGCTAGGGGTGCGACTGACTTCGATAGTTGACCGACGGTTGACTTTGACTATTGACAGACTGTTGACTTTGACAGTTGACCCACTTTGACCATTGACCTATCTGTGCAGACTGGTGGGATGCCTTGGTTGACTGGTTAGAGGGCTTGGATGAGGACTAAAAGATGATTCAAGTATCTATTTGGCCCATTAAGTGATATTTTTACTTATGGTACAAACATATACATAAATGGTTTTTCAGAACCCAATCCATATCCTTTGTTTTATTTCAATGTTCTTTCTATTATTTAATTATCTATTTCTTTGTTGAATTTCCATTAATATTTTTATGTCCAAATCGGTCATCAAAGGAATAGGAAAAAATGGCCGGAAACAAGCCGGAAAGTCGCCAAAAATGTCAACTCTAGTCATTGGTAAACTAACAGTCAAACTAAGGATCAATGGGGTCAACTAACGGTCATTGTTTGGTCAACTATCAACGGAGTCAAAGCCATTTCAAAGGTCAAAGTCCTGATCAAACGAGTCAGGTAAGTCAACTCCAGTTCAGAAGGTTAAACAGGGTTGACTCATTCAATATCATAACTACTCCACCATCATTATAAATCTCATCCTCTGAAATCATCTCAGCCATAACACAATCATGCCACCATCATTCCTAGAAGGCCCGCAACACCACTTGTTCTAACTACCACCAATATTATACATAAATCCTACTCCCTCCGTCCAAATTTACTTGCCTAAATTGGATTTTGCAAAAACTTAAAAGAAATTCAAATTATTTCCACATACACCATCAATCTTCCAAATTACTTGTTTCATATACAAATTTTTACATCCTTGTTTTTGTTTCTTTCTTGATAATTAAAAAAATTTAGTGGGAAATATATATAGAAATTTTTTCGTACAAATTTGCTAAAAAAAACTTAATTTAGGCAAGTAAACTTGGACGGAGGGAGTATATCTTTATTATTGCTTCCATTCCACACAACATTACCACTTCAATTTTAGTTCTTCGATTATAACCCCAGTTAAGGCCACCATTATCAACTATACTTCTTAAGATATTTTTCCCTTATCATTCATATAACTCTGTTAATTAAATATTCAGCAAAAATTTCATCATTTCCTCCTTCATGTGATTTTGACAAAACCCGAAACTACAATTACCTATACAATTTCAATCACATCTCATTTACCATCACATAAACTGAACAATTTGAATAATTTAATTCAAATCACCACAATTATAACAATTTAAAGGCTTATTTAAGCATCAACATCTCATCCATGTTCTTCACATGCAACTCATCTCAATTTCATCACACAAATTTCGGTAATCCTCTTATTCGGATATCTGTCGTTTAATTCGCTGTAAGACATCCAACCCATCATTTCAATTCAACGTATTACTCAACAATCTTCATCATTACCTGGTTCCTGAAAAAAGTAAAGTAAAAAGTTAACCGCTCCCCCACACTTGAAAATTACATTGTCCTCAATGTCATTGAGTCATCCAACGCAAAACTTAAGATGTGAATTCGTAAGATGCAAAAAGTAAACGTAAATATAAAAATAAAATAAAAAATACACCTACTGGAATATATAAAAAGGATCCCCGTAAACTAACAACCTGAAATACACATTTACAAATGACAGCTTCACACTTATGTTATTACGATGCGGAGACACTGAAACTATCAAAAACAGAGACTTACCTCCAAACCAAGTTTTTACAACATAAGGAAGTGTGTAAAGAACATATTATGGGGATACTATTGGGATTGGGAAATTTATAATTGGCTCATGCACGGTATTAGAAATAGGCAAATCCTCTGGGTATTTAGATGCAAAGTATTCCAACAAAATTTTGGAAGCACAAATTCTAACCCTAAATTAGGTTACTTTTGGAAGTCTAGGGGTCTGGAAACAACATCTAAGTTGGGTGAAATATCTTGTGAGATAGATTCTTCTAATAAATTAGAAAAATCATCCACACAATCATCCACATGGTTATCTATATATTTTGTCGGAATCAGAGAGTTGCTACATACCTGATCATCATCAGCATATAATCTTTGCCATTCCAGAATTCTCATTCTTTGTTCCAAACTAGGCAGTGTGTGTTTGAAATACTTCTCATATATCATTAGAGGAAATTTCTTCACTTTCCATTTGTGGAGCAAAAACTCCATACCTTTTCCTATGCTTATATTCACTAAGCATCATCTCAGATGAGGTTGACTGATAATTTAAATTTTTTACGCTTATATTCCGCCAGCGTCATCTTAGGTGACGCCTCCTCAGAAAAAGTCATCATCCTCAAAAAGTCCCTGAAAATAAATACAAAAGAAACGCATAAAAAGGAAAAAATAAAATCAAAAATGAAATGAAAATACTGCGAACCTAAAAACAAGTCCCCGGCAGTGGCGCCAAAATGATAAGATTTTTTCTAACTGTAAGACTTGTGAATATTAAATTTAAAGATTTAATGAAAATAATAAATATAAGCGAGAGTTACTGGGACTAGGATTTCACCGAATTCATATCATAAGGTTCAATTATTTATTATTTAACACTTATAGCTCAATAAATAAAAACATGGACTCTTATTTTTGCCAATGTAGATTCTCAAAATATTAGTTATAAATTGTAAGCATGATACATCAAACATTTAAGCAAGCATGACCCATCAAATAAAATAATAACTAATTAATCAAAATCATAATTCTATTTTAATTAGTGCAAAAGCCATATAGAGAATAAAATAATTTTACCTATGTATGAATTTCATCTTCCTCCGTCGTCCCAGTGATGGGGTTTAGCTTCTCATGATGAAAACACACTCAAAATTCATTTTTATTGTTGAATTGGTGTTTATAAAGAAGAGAAAGGAGAAAATCAAATTAAACCGGGAATTTGCAACATTTATAATCATTGCAACCCCACTGTTACAAAGAATAATTGTAAACTGTCGCAGGAAACATCCTTATCTCTTAAGAATAAATGACAACTATTTTACAACTGTCTTTATAAGTCTGTTCTTCATGTTCTTCGTTATTTTTCTGCTGCTGCTGCATAGAAATCTGCAGCAATTTTCTCCACTCTGTAGCCTCCCAAATCACTCGATATCCTTCCTCTTCGGCCAAAGCAACTCTTTTATACTCAACAAGTTAAGAAAATCATGCGTAATAACTCACAGAAATCTCCTTCCATTTATAGGAAGATACGAGAATAATTCTATTTCTTCTTCTCTTCTTTGCTACAACACGGAAAATAATTTCTTTATTTACTTTCTCATGATGATTTCTTCCATCCATCACACTCCTACATGTTTCTATGATCATCCCTAACTTAGTCAAACTAGAAGTTACATCACGCCACCTTCCAATCACACACATCCAACTCGGGGAGAATAAATAAAAGCCGAGATATTTTCTTCCCCTGTTTTAAATTGATACCAAATATAACAGAATTATGATTCTCTATAACGCTTGACATCATGTGTACTTGGTCAGCAACAACTCTATGTCCAACTCCCTTGAGAATCAACAATATCTTCCATAATTCAAATCCAACAGAACCCAAAACAAATTCTTTCCGTATTTAACGAGATATGAAGATCAAAACAGAAACGATTACCTTCCCTGTTTGTCTGTAACAGGGAGATACCAACTCATATCCATCATAAAATCACAAAACTTCTCGTCAACAGTCAATCCAGAAAATCGCGACCTTTCAAAATATATTTTCCCGCCTAAATCAGTTTCAAACGAAGAAGATGGCACTCCCCCTAACAGATATGGGGGTGCGAATAGACATGGGGTGTAAATAGTAGAGAAAGTGCCCCTTATCAGTTGAGGTGCCCTTTAGTGATTGAGGTTCCCATTATCTAACAGTGAGAGTCCAAATCATATGTGTCCTCCGGGTGCAAATAATATTTTTTTCGAGCCAATTCTCCACAAGAGCTTATTCTTCCTAAAACAACAAAAACAAATTTATTAGAGAAATAATGAGTCCTAGCTAATGTATTTATCAGTTAAAATACGTCGCACTTTCGAGTTCATCATTACCATCAATACTCAGTCAAACCCAAGTTGTCAAATCTGAAAACGTGGGGGTATAACAACCACACCTAATAATTCGTTCGGAAATCTATATGGAATAAACTCCAATATAATTTCAAGAGAACCAGCTTAAAAGTGATATTCAATCAAGAAAGATATCAAATATCTTTATCTCTTTCTCAAATACAATCCGTAAATCAACTAGATAGAAATATGGGAAGCTAATTAATACGAGAATGACTCGGATGGCACCAAAAAACCATCTTCGAGTGTCAATCAAGTTATATCCAACAAAGAAGGTCGGATTTATCAACTGTGATTGAACTACGCACAACCTGTGATATTTCAATTATATAAACAAATATAATGCGGAAAAGAAATACCACAGACACAAGAAATTTTTTAAAGGAGGAAACCGCAAAGCAGAAAAACCCAGGAACCTTGTCCAGATTTGAACACCACACTATATTGAGCCGATATAGAATCTAGCCTACTACAAGTTAACTTCGGACTGGAATGTAGTTGAGCCCTAACCAAGTCTCACACCAATTAAGGTATAGTCGCGTTCCTTTAGTTCTTAAATCCCAACAGGACTTTGAGAACTTGATTCCATTAGTTGTTCTAACCCACAATTAAGAGTTGCTAAGACCTAAAGTCGAAGACTTATGCACAAATATGTGTCTCACATTTATGTTTATTCTAGTTTTTTTTTTTCATCTTTAGATAAATCAAGGTGAAAATGAAACTCAATTAATAATCCGGTCTTATACTCCCAAAGAAAATCTTATAAATATTAGTCACCTCACAATAACCTAATTGATTAACATAAGAAGTTAGTGCGGAATCACAAGAGTCCGAGACGAAGAACTATTGTGATTACTTTTTATATCTTACCTATAGGAGATAAATCTCGAGTAAATCTTGGAGAAGATAAGATAGAACAAGTAAGATAAGAATATGAAACTATAGAGAAAATAATTGGATCTGTCTTCACGAATACCAAATGAAGTCTTCAAGTCGTTAACCGAATAATTGTTTTGGAAAAACCTAGGTTAATAGAGATTCGACTCTAGTTTGTAAATAGGAGACACGAGAGTGTCGGGATTAAGTTTCCCATATGATAGAGTTCTCCATTATATAATCTTTCAAATCAGGATTGCTTACAATTAAATCTAAGATAGCTTAGTAACCAAGAAAATTATATTCACCATTAGATTAACTCTTGATTTAAGATTCAAGCTAAGTCTGCTTAGAAACTAAGAAATCAATTCTCCACCGTTAGATGGTATTATCTTGATCCACACAAATGAAATATACTTATACTTAGATACAAATGAACCGTACCCAAACGTGTATAACCTGTTAGCTCAATAACAGTTATCCAAAGTTAGCCATATGATAACCTATAGTCTAACCACATTCATCTAACACTTCTAGATCAAATATGATGATCAATCAATCATGATAGATAATCAAATGAATCTAAATGTGTCTCAAGAGAGTTGTTCAAATATTTACTATCTCATAGAAATATCCATGAACAATTTGAAACACATTGGGTTTGGTTTGTAGTTGTACATAGTACTATACAAGAACCAATTCATGAAAATAATGCCACGGTTTGCAAAATAAGTTCGCATAACTTATTTCATTAAAGTTCTAGGGTCTTTAGTTCGAAAACGAACCTGAGTTCATGAGTATGAATTTCATACTTACCAATTTTATAACCTGACCATTGTGTTCGTAAACAGAGTACACGAACCATATTTCCGGACTTTGGCCTTGTCGTGCCGTTCACAAGTACGCGAACAAAAATTCCGGACTTAGCCTTGTCTAGACGTTCTCAAACAGAGTACGCGAACAACAGCTCCAGATATTTTCACATGTAATCCAGTTCGCAAAAAAAAGTTCAGGACCTGAACTACAGCTACACTGTTAGAATACAAGGTATACAACCTTTGTTATATCCAGACATTGGTAGTCATTCCAAACTCTTATTTAATCATTAAACATCCTTAGAAGACAACACTGTTAATCTTTCACCTACCACTAGCTTCAAGTAATTTTCGAGTGATTAATCGATCAATATGACCCTTCCCAAGTTAACATAAAACGATTGTCTCACACAAGTCATTAAGATGTTCAAGGTAATTTTCACATGATCATTTTGACTTAATATTTAGTTTTCAACAAATAAATTATCTCCAACTAAACTCGTCAAGTAGATGATAAACTTTATCTAAAGCTAAAAGCTTCGAACACGTATTTCGAGAAATATATAAATGCGATAAACTCGTCTCAAAATTTCAATTGTGTATAATGTAAACGTTTATATATATATATGACTTAGTCTCTTTAAAAGATAAAATAGAATAGACTTCTGAGTGATAGATAAGTTTTAGTCTCCACATACCTTTTGTTGATTAAGTTCATCCAAGATCTTCAGTAGATCTTCCTCTTCAATTGGTGAACGCTGTGAAGTCTGAATATCGACTACACACTTCTATCCAAATACGGGACATAGCTATAAGTAGACTAGAAATCAAGTATATAGTTTTGATCAACTAAACTAGACAAAAAATCTTGAGATAGCAACGCTTGCGAGTTCGACCGAGCAGTGCTCTAACAAAATCAACCAAACCCATCCTCTAATTTCTTCTTATCCATTACTAATCAACTTCCCAATTTATTTTAGAAACCCTAATTCACTGATTCTTTACTTTGGGTTGAGAATCAGTAGCTAAGTCGTCTTCCTTGATCTTAACACGTGATACCCATATGATAAGTGCTTAATTCTTACATATTTATTAGCTCTCTATTCTTTTCATATTTGGCATAATTTTGGTTATTTTTGCAGTTTATAGAAATAAAGATCGAAGGGCTAAAATGAATAATTTCGCTAGTAAACGGAGTAAATGGAGTGATTTAATGGGCTAGGCCCAAAACAAAAAAAAAACATGAAAATTTATTTTATTGGCTCAATTATTTGGACAGGGGATTGTAGTAAGCATGCCGCGTTATGTGTAGAAAATGTGGAAACCAATTGCAAGACATTAATTATAATAAAAGAATATTTGAAGATATTTGTTTTAATGAAGAAAAAAGAAAACTAAAGAAGAAAATCAAGATTATGGAAAACTATTATTCTTTATGGTTGAAATTAATAAAGAATAATATATTTTCCAAATAAATAATATTTTGACTGCATGTGCTTTATATTATTTGACGTGTGACACATTTTCATTGGAGGATTTTGTATTGTCCTGACACGTGGCAAATTCTCATTGGATGATAATGTAATAGTTCATATGGAGAAGGAAAGTGGTAGAAGAAGATGAAAAGCGGAGGTAGCTAGCTAGAACTCGGAGCAATTAGCTTATCTTAGCTTAGAATTTAATTTATTCTTTTTAGCTTTCATTCTTTATAATAATGAAGAGATAAAGTCCAACTTCTAGGACGACGGGGGAAGCCGAATTTCCACAGTTAGTGGTATTATTTTTAATATTTGTGTTAATTTTTTGTATGATTTATATTTATTATTCAAGATTTAATTTGATGGTACATGCTTGGTCTAGGTATTTTTTATGTTCGATTCTTAAGATTTACGATTAAAGATTTGAAAACGTAACTATCTAAGGAAAGATTAAGATCAACCTGAATGCTAGAGTTACACAATTTATTTTAAATTAAATCTCTTAATTTTGGTTTTCGGTGAAATCCTTAATCCCAGTCTTCCCAACAATCTTGGAATCAACTTTTACTTAGATTTGTTATTTTTAGATTTATAAATCAAGTCTAAAAGTCAATCTTCACAAGTTTTGAGTAACAAACATCATATTTACCACTTTTACAATTACGTCACTATCCCTAGTTGATTGATTTGATCCTTAAGTAGTCCATTTCACATAACTTTCCAAGATCTATCCAGTGTTGTTGGTTTCATGACCAAATTATTGTTTGATGAGTATCTATTACTCCCTCCGTTACAAGAAGACTGTTCGCTTTGAGTTTGTCAAAGTTTAACAAGACTATTAAACTTTAATAGGTAAATATCTAAGGGTAGTCGAGTAAAATACTATAGTCTTGTTATTATTTTGACAAAGTCAAAGCGGACAGTCTTTTTGAAACAGAGGAGTATTTAATTGGTTTAGTTATTAGCAACTAAATCGTCTTTTGACTGGTCAAATAGGGTTGACGAGCTTGCGGATCATTACAATATTATAGATTCGAATATATCGTCTATTCAACTATTCAAATACATAACTGCATGAAAATCCTAATACATAAACGACCCACATTCCTTTCCATTCTTTCTAATACATAAACGACCCACCTTCCTTTCCATGACATGAAAAACATGCCATGACATCAAAATCCTAATACATAAAGCTACCGCGCTAGAGCAAAATATTTTCCATGAAAATCCTAATACATAAACGACCCACCTTCCTTTCCATTCCTTCTTTCACTACCCATTTCCATGAGCCCATTACCCATTTCCATGAGCCCATTGCCACTAGCCGTACAATATTGTTACTTAAAGGCATGAGAAAAACAAAACCTTTTATTATTGGGTTTATTTACAGGAAAATGAAGCCCCACTACCCCTTTATTCGCGCAATGATTCTTTACGGACCGTCATATAAAACCATGCCAAAACCGGGTAGAGACATGGGAAGTGGGCCATGCCCTACTGGTGATAATAGGGGGTCCCGCTTTTAGCTTTTGTTTGTGTCTGCCCGGTTTTTACTTAGTTCATTTGATCGGTACATTGAGAATTTTTGTTATTCGCCATTATCAAACGAGAAAAGCTAAATCAGTAGCTCGCTATCTCGCAAAACTTGCTATTCAGCACCATGTTCATGGTTTATGGACATCTTATCCAACCCCCTTTTCTGTTACTTTTTTAGTTGTCGATGGTTATTTACTTGGTGTTATTCTCTTCATCTTGGTTTGTTTTTATGTTGCAATCTTGCTTTGTATTGTAATATCCTATTATTATTATTATTATTATTATGAAAAGGGGCCACGAAGGCTTTAATTATTATTATAATAATGCATGGATCTTTTTATAAAAAATAAAATAAAAAACCTTTTCAAATACACTTTCAAATACAATAGTGATTGAAGTAATAAATCCGGAAAATGTTGTAATTCAAATATATTACTCCCTCCATTTCAAAAAGGCAGTCGCTTTGAATTTGTTAAAATATTAAGGAGACTACAATATTTTACTTGACTACCCTTAGTTACTTACCTATTTTATTTTAATAAAAATGCTAGAATTAAAAATTACCTAAAATTATTACGGAAAATGGGTCATTTGTCCAAAAAAAATTTAAACACGGTTCAAATGGACGAGTAAAAAAATTTATGGGTGAAATGGACAAAAAAAAAATAGCAAGGATGAAACTGGATTCATCCTGGCTTAAACTTAAAAAATAACAAGGATGAAACTGGATGCATCCTGTGTAAAATAAAAATAAGAAAAAATATTTGAAAATGGTCAGGATGAAACTGGTTACATCCTGGCTATTTTTAAATTTTTGTCCATTTAAACAGTATCTAAATCTAACTGTCCTTTTCACCCAGGAAATTTTGATTTTGGTCTTTTTAACCAATTTTGTGAAATTATTAGAGGATTATAAATATGAACTATAAAAGGAAAATTAAAAGGTATTGAATTTATGGAGTAACTTTATAAGGAATTTAATGTTTGGAGTCAAATGTGCATTTTCTTAAAAGGGATGAAAGATATATTTGTTTCCTTATTTTAGATCGGGTTCCGTTAAAAATGAGTTTATGAAAATAAAAAAATTAAGGGTATATTAGAGAATTCATTGGGAAAATATGACTATAAACAAAAGCTGAACATAATTTTAAAAGACAAAAAAATGGAATTAAGGACAGTCTTATTGAAACAGAGGGAGTATTACATTAGATATCACGGGGCTATTTCACTGTCTCTATTGGTCATAAAATTATGTGAAAAAATATTAAAGTTCGAGTAAGCTTCAATGAATATTAAATTATTCTAGTGGATAGTTGAGATTGGTCTTTTAGTTGATATCCCAATTGGTCCGATGATACGCATGGGAAATTGATGAATCTTCACAGAATCCTTCTAGGCTATCAAAAAACTGATTGATTAGATGTTGAGGTTGTTGATCGAAATTCCATTAATTCTCCGTTCTCAGAAATGATTGATCATTGAGTGACACTAAATGCATTTATTGGCTTAATCTATCAATTTTTGATTCATCACATGATACTGAGATTGTGTACCATCTTGACTACCAAGGTTAATTAGCTAATAAAGCTAACATATGCCGCATGATCTTGATCTTGAGTACCTATAGGATTATCGGGGGTATATGCTACCACCAAAACGGTTTTCTCTAACATTATTACCAAATTTCAATTGTCCTTAACGTTTATATGTATTTTATATTCCGTACCAGTCATTATCGTGTGGCATTGGCTATCCGATACCCGGAGATAAAAATAATTAAAGATCTTGGACCAGTATCAACAGATAGAGATACAATACGGCAGATACGAGCCTTTATCTACATACATGACAAACCATGATACTGCCAAATGTTGACCATAATTAACTGAATTAATGGATTTATATCTAATTTATGTATTGTCATACTATCACATTTGATTTGCATGTATTAGACGTTTAACAACACTTACAAGAAAATAATTGAACCATAATTGGGTCCGAAAAAGAATATTATAGTATAACTCAAATAAATTATTAACATTAGATACGATTAAGTAAATTATGTATGATTTCATGGGTCAGATACGTATCAGGTACCCAAAACTGATATTGGATCATCATCAACCGATACATATACAATACGGCAGATATAGACCTGTTTCAACAGATACGACAAACGACGTAATTACCTTTTTTTTTTTTTTAAGCATGTAATTTATTAAGAGAAATTAGTTTACAATTTGTCGTGGGTATTACATACCCACGAGTCTGAGAATAAGATTTGAGAAATGAAAGATGGGATTGCCTGATCCCATATTTTGGTTGATGAGTTTCCTGTTTGACTTCCATCTGCTACATGATTGGCCAATCCGTCGGCTGCCTGGTTTCCTTCTCTATAGTTGTGTTGGATGGCCGCCTGCGGGATCCGTTGGAATCTCATTTTTATTTCTTCAATCATTTCTGCTATGTGCCGGGGTGGAGGGGTAGAAGAGGTGATGAAACGCAAAAGGTTTTTTGAGTCGGTTTCAAATATAACTTTTGGCCATCGCTTTTCTTCTCTTTGTTCTTGTAGCTAAGAGCATCGCCTGAGTTTTCGAAGTTAAAGCGTCGTAATTCCCGGTGGTTGAGCTAGTGCTAAAAGAGTTGGGCGTCGAGTCCTGCAGATGAATCCTGCTCAAAGCAAATCCTGGATGACCTCTGGCTGCTCCATCCGTATTAATTTTGATCCAGTTGATGTTCGGCATTGTCCATCCTACTAATATTGTGGATAGCCCTCTATTTCTTATTGGGTGATTAAATTTTGGTGTATCTCCTGGAAAAACTAGTGGTGTGGAGTGAATGGCTCGGTAGTATTCTTGTTGTAGTTTTTGTGCCCAGGCTAGGATTTCTTCCGGAGTTGTTTGCTTTTGTTGGTATATTAATTCATTCCTAGCTAGCCATAAGGTCCAGAAGAGAAAACAGCAAGAGGAGATTACCTGAGTTGATGTAGGTTGTTGAAGGATTTGGGAAATGGTTGTGTGTTGTGTTAAGGTGAATGCTTGGAGAATATTGGAATTTGAAGAATTTGTAGATTGATTAAATAAGGTGGTCCAGGAGTTTGTTGCCGTCGAACAGTGAATTAGAATGTGACTTGCTAGTTATGGATCTGTGTTACATCTTGGGCATATGTCTGAGTTGGTCAAATGGATGTGGTGTAGGAGAGAGAAGGTTGGTAGACCTTCGTTGATGGTTTTCCACAAGAAAAACCGAATTTTTGGTGGACATGGTAAGGTCCATATGAACTTGGTAGGAGGTAATGGGATGTGTGTTGGTTGACCTTGGGTTAGACATTTATATCCCGAAGAGGTGGTGTAGCTTCCAGATTTTGAGTGTGGCCAGATAATTTTATCTTGGGGCCTATTTTGGGGTAGATGGATGTTTATGATATTTTGGATTACAGGGTTGGGAAGAGTATTTAATTTTTCATGATTCCATGTGTGTGTTATTGGATAAATGATATCTGCTACCATTCGGATTGGGTAGCATTGTGTTGGGTCCAGGTTTGTCGAGTGTGGGATCCAATTGGCTTCTATTGGAGTTGATAATCCATTTCCAATACGGTGGAAAATTAGATTTTGCATGGTTGGAACAATTGCTGCTAGTTGTCTCCATTGAGGGCTGGCGGAGGAGGGTATATAATCAATGCCTTCTAGTATTGGTTGTTGGTTAAGATATTTTGCACTGAAGATACTTCCGCAGATAGAGTTAGGTTGTTCATGAAGATTTCAGATTCTCTTCATGAGTAAAGCTTTATTATGATCACTGCTCTTCCTTATTCCCAGTCCTCCTTCAGATATTGGTTTTGTCACTTTGTCGTATCCTATAGGGTGTAGTTTTTTGGTTTTTGAGTCGTGTCCCCAGAAAAAATCTCTTGTGATACGATCTATTTGTTTGTGAATATTGTTAGGTATGTTTTGTGTTTGCATGATGTGATTTGTTGTGGGTATTAATGATGTTTTGATTAGCGTTAGTCTTCCGGCCGGTGTTAGGCATTTTGTCATCCATCCTTTAGCTTTTCGTGCTAATATTTGTAAGAGGGGCGCGAAGTTTTGATTTGAAGCCCTTCCTTGTTTGAATTGGACTCCTAGATATATCGGAGGTTTTGATGTGGTTGACATGTTGAAGAAATGTTGAAGATGAGTTATCTTGACCGGGTCTAGGTTTGGGTTATGGATGATAACTGATTTGCTTGTGTTTATTAATTGACCTGCGGACGTGCTATAGGAGTGGAGGAGATTTTTTAGGTGTTGATTACTCCGATTTGAAGCTTTGTATGTGATCAGTAAATCGTCCACATACATTAAATGAAGAATTGGTGGTGCCTTATTTGAGATGTTAAGGCCTTGAACTAATTTTTGATTTTGAAGGTTTCCTAGGTTTGTAGATAAGATTTCAGCACATATGATGAAAATATAGGATGAAAGTGGGTCTCCTTGTCTTATACCTCTATTTGGGATTATGTATCCATGGGGGGTACCATTTATTTTTATTGAGTATGTAACTGTTGTGACACATAGCATAATGTAGTTTATAAAAGCTTGTGGAAATCCTAGTTTTGTGAAGGAGATTTTGATGAATTCCCAATCTAGGCTATCATATGCTTTTTGGATGTCTAATTTGAGAGCTATTTTTGGATCTTTGGTTAGGTTTGAAGTTTTGATATGGTGGAAGAGTTCTCCGGCTATTGCTATATTGTCATGTATTGATCTTTGGGGTACAAACGCACTTTGAAAATGGCTTATTATAAAGGGTAAAATGGGTCTAATTCGGTTGACTAAGATTTTTGATATGATTTTATATGTGACGTTACATAGTCCTATGGGTCTGAACTGCGAAGGTTTTGAAGGATGTTCGATTTTAGGTATTAGAGTTATGTTTGTGTGATTCATGAGAGGGTGCATATTTAAATCATTAAAAAAACTCCTAACCATTGCTATCAGTTGGGTGTGAGTTGTTTCCCAGAAAACTTTGAAGAACTTACTTGTATATCCGTCTGGGCCCGGGCACTTTCAGAGTTTATGGAGAAGAGGGCTTGCTTGATTTCTGCTGTAGTTACTTCCTTTGTAAGTAGTTCTGATTGTCTGGGAGTTAATCTTGGTCTGATATTTGTAAAGAGATCTTCATTTATTATTGTGGGTTGTGCTGTATATTTTTGAGAAAAGTGATCTAGAATGAGATGCACAACGTCCTCTTTTTTGTCAATCCAATTATTTTGTGAATCTTGCAGTTGTTGTATGTTGTTACATGCTTTATGTATTGTAGCTTTCGTGTGAAAAAGGTAGTGTTGTGATCTCCTGATTGTAGCCATTGAATTCTAGACCTTTGTTGCCAGTAAGTCGCATGACATTGTAACAATTCTTCATGTGCTATTCTTAGATGTTTTTCTTGATGTAGAAAATATTCCAGGCTGGGCCCCTGTTGGGTTGCACATTGATGTTGAGCGTGCTTTATCTTTGTTGTTGATTTTTTTATCATAGTTGGTAAGTGACCAAAAGTTACTTTGTTCCATTCCATGAGAGTTTTCCCGGTTGTAATGAGTTTGAGTTGGAGGTCGAGGGTCGGTTCATTATCTTGTTGTTGTTCCCAAGCCGATTCAACTACTTGTTTGAGTTGGGGATGAGAGAGCCATAAGTGTTCGAATTTGTAACTTTTTTCTCCTTGCCAGTATATTACTTTCTCTTGTAATAATATTGGTGCATGATCAGAAGCGATTCTTGGGAGATGGGTAACTGCTGCATGTGGATTTGCCGTCCTCCAGTGTTGGTTTTCTAGAGCTCTATCTAGTCTTTCTAGAATGTTGTCTTCTACCATTTGGTTGTTTGTCCATGTGTAGGGGTCTCCTCGGAATCCTAGATCCATAAGTCCCATCTGGTCCATTAGATTTAGTAGTGGTTGAGATTGAGCATACGTTACTTGTCTTCCTCCCTTTTTTTCCGATTGATCTAATACGTCATTGAAGTCTCCTATTAAAAGCCAAGGTATGGAAGAATTGAAACTACTGAATATTGTCGGGAATTCTTGCCATAGATTTTTCCTGGTATCTGGATGCGGTGGGTCATATATACCCGTACAAAACCATGGTTGCTCTGGGGGTGGTGGTGTCACTTTTGCATGGATGTAGTTCTGCGAGTGTAGTAGGATTCGAATATTTAGTTTGTCTTCCCACATTAATCAAAGTCCACCTTGATTTCCAATTTTTGGCACGATGAAGTAGTTATTGAATTGAAGAGTTGAGGCTAATCTTTTCATGTGTTGCTCCTTAGCTAGGGTTTCAGAAAGGAATACTATGCTAGGTTTATATTGAGAAACCAATCCTCTTAAATGTTGAATAGCAGGAGGAAGGTTTATACCACGACAATTCAAAGCAAGGATGGTCATTGTGAGATTTTGTGAATGAATTTAATCGGGATTGGTGAGATTTTGTGACTGAATTTAATTGGGATTTGTTGTGTTAGGTGTTTTGTGGTATATTAAGAGGGATTTGTTGAAGTATGGCGGACGGAGAATGAGGTGGTAATTACCTGATATGGGCTTGCGAGGTTACCCGTTGCGTCAGACAAATGAAGGTTAGGATCGCACACTTCACATTGTTATAGGCTACCGTGGAAAATTGAAAACCGTTGATAATTTCATCGAAGAGACAAAATTTTCATCAGTTAAGTATAGGTTATGACAAGTTTCGAGCAGAACAACCCGACGGTTTTACGATTGTTCCAAAATGAGCCATTTCCAGACCGGACGGTTTAACAAAAAATATACATATATAGATACCACTATCTTATTAGGAAAAAAAATATCATTGCATACAATCATGACTTTGAAATTTTCTAAAGCCTGCCTTTTATAGACACTCACTGATCACTGCACGCAAATGTAGCTCGTGATTAGTTTTATAATAAAGTGTTACATAAGCGTGGATTAATCATCTTCTTGTAAACAATTCATTTCAAGTCGCTTTCCGAACTGATTGATTTTCCATTTCTCCACACAAAAAAAAAAAAAAAAATTGAAGAAGAATTTTAAAACAAAAAAAGGAGTTGAATGTACAACTAGTTTATTGAGGTTGATTAGTTTATAGGATCCTTCGTGACAATATATATTCATAAATGAGAAGTCTCACATGGAGTACTATAAGATATTGATCATGGCAACCAAGTTCTTAGGGACCTATCTCAATTATGAGACGAATGATTACGGCACTCAACAAAAAATAATCAAGATGATGTATACTAATTATGATTTTCATTTGTAAATGTAATCGTTTATCGTTTCTGTTTGACTAATCTAATCACCAATTTACCATATTATGGATACGGATACAGTTTTTGGTTGAATAAAGGCCATATAGCACTTTAAGGTCGGATCCATTTTTATTAGTAGCTACTTATATAGTATACGGATAATGTTTAATGGATACCTAAAAGCTTAATACAAAGTTAAGCTATCAGATCATATAAGGGATTTTATTAGAAAATAAAGGCATCATAGGATTCATAGCCCTGAGAAGGGAATACGATAAAGACATCGTTAGATAATTATTTTTATTTTTATTTATTTTTTGAAGATTATAGGCATCAAAATCCAAATTTATTTCCTAACTGAATGCTATTTCCATATTATTTTTTTCTACTATTCCCCAAATTTGTTGTCAATCAACTATTTCCAGCTAATTTGTGTAGAGAAAATGTAACCTAGCTAGTAGTTGTCTTACAAGTCATGGAAAATGTAACCTAGTAGTTGTCTTACAAGTCATGGAACTGTGTGCACAAGATTCGTTATAAGCAGTGTGGACTTGAGTAATTGTTTTGATTACTTAATTAAGCACAAGTTGTTGTTGATTAATATTTTTTTGATTTATTTGATTAAACAACCTCCAGAAATGTATCCACACTGTTGCTAGTGATAATTCAGGATTTTTTTTGTTTTTTTTGTACAACACTAGGGCTTAACCCGTGACGTAACGGCACGAACATAATTTTTATTTGATATGTATTTTCCGGTTGGATATTAGATTTAATACTTATTATTTTTCGTGTTATCTTCCTTACTAAAAGTGAAGAAAAAGTAATTGATATTTCCGATCTTCTGTCTACAAATCCTTTTTCATGTACCCATATATGATTTATTTCTAGTATGTTTAAAATTTTCACATCTTCCCAAATATGTTAGAGGTGTATTCTCAAGCCACGAATTTATCATAATTAATTTTCAAACTCTCTTTAAAAAAAAAAAAAAAAAAAACTTTTATAGTGTTTTATAGTTTACAAAGGCATCTTAGGAGTCTTTTAAAATGATACTTCACCGTCCTAAACCAAAACAATAAACTATTTAGTTTTTAGAAAATTAGATCATCTGAGTTCATTCGTCTTGAATAATTGGGTACGCCTTAAAAATGTTCATATTCTTGTTGATTTTTTTCACTTTAAGAATAGTCCAAAAAGATTAAAACCCAGTATGGACTCAAAAATAAATATCACAATCTATGTTCATACGAATTCAATAACAGAATAAGATCTCTAGTACCTCAAAAAATCATATACATTCTACGATATTGACCTTCCAAATGTGTGGTTATTCGCTGCTTAAAAATGATAAACTCATGATTAGCTAGTCAGTCAAATGGTTAACCACTTAACCTGATAATATGAGACTTAGTTTTCCATCATTAAATAAAAATGATGTTGAAACATTTAGTTTGGAATATTTTTGTGTGAAATGCCTTATGGAATCTCTTGGATGCAATAATTCTATTAGCTCTTAACTTTTCTTGACTATAATATTATGACTCATCAATTGACATTATTTTGCATTTGTTACCTAAAAATTTAAAATCATGTAAGTGTGCCCAAGTAAACCTTTTAGTAAGATAGGAAAACAGTCTCCAAGAAAAATTATAGAGGTAAACATGTGTACATTATCAATTTCTTTTTTGCACTATCTTATAGTTGTAAACATCTGCGCAAAAGAAATATATGTTCTATTTGTAATAGTACTGTTTTAAAACCACTATATTGTTGTCACTGATCCACAAAAATACTAAGATTCTAAAAATCCATGAAACAAAAGTGGAGATAAAATATTTTGCATTGTGATCATATTTGAGAATATAATGAATAAAGCGTAACTCGTTCAAGGATACCAATAATTAACAGGACATAGACTGAGAATAAGAAGGTTAGCTTGTGATATATGTGGTGAAATTAAATTAAATAGCTTGTGATATATGTGGTGCAATAAATTATATCAAGGTGGTTGTTTAACCAACACATGTAACTTAATATGTAAGTATAAAACTGAACTATTAAAGCATTTAAATTAAACAAAGTCCAATGAAGAAAGTGATGTTTCTAAACACAGGAATATTGGTTTTTTTTTTTTTTTTAGTTTCTTAAAATCTTTTGAATGCAATGACTTAAATCAACATCATATGTTTGATAGGACAAAGTATCACTAACAAATTAGCTATCCGAAGATGATGAGTCCCTATCCGAATGGTAGGACAAAAGAAAAAAACATTTGAAAGTGTTATTGTGCTCGCTCCTTCTTTCCCTACATTGAACGCATTTAGGGACGTGGGACCATTGACAGAGTACGAATGAAATGGATGATTTGCAAACATACAACACATTATACTTCATATAAAGAACAAAAGTGGTTTGGTAAAGGATATATGATTCTCGATATCCAACTCCACCATTATTAAGGAACTTTGTTTGGAGTAATCTAGCAATGAAGATGGAGAAAAAATAAGGAGGAAATAATCAGAATCAACAATGCAAGAGAGTATGAGTAAAAAAGAATAAGAAGAACTATCAGACTCAAAAAATAAAATAAAATGGATTCCAATTCAAATTTTAACTAAAAAAATAAAGATAGATAACCATGAAAAATAATGTTC
The DNA here is from genome assembly GCA_023529315.1 of Papaver bracteatum. Taxonomy (NCBI): domain Eukaryota; kingdom Viridiplantae; phylum Streptophyta; class Magnoliopsida; order Ranunculales; family Papaveraceae; genus Papaver; species Papaver bracteatum. Next base: position 483,943 of record JAJJWX010002285.1, read on the forward strand.
ACGGAAGTGAACTTCATGAAAATAACATAATCCATTGAAGAATTGAGAAAAAGCCAATCTCCTCTCAATTGTGCTTGTTGAAAGCCCCGTGGAACATCTAAAATAAATCATTCCATGTTTGATGAAATAACCATAATTTTCTGTTTTAGTCGTTTTTTTATTGGGATTCAAAATCATATAAAAATAAGAGGAGCCAACAAAAAAGTGCTGGTGATTTAAGACTATGCAACTAACTCGATTTGGAGAAACAAAAAAGATTAATCAAATACCTTATTTTATGGTTGAAGGACATGAGTACATTTTATTTTTCATCGGCCACCATTGTTCACCAATAGTTACCACCACCACTTTTTCTACCGAAACTGCTTGCGCCACCGCTGTCCACAATGCCATAACATTTTTGCCATCTCCACTGCTCATCAACTTCACCACAACCACCACTCTGGCTTATACAATTGTTAGTAAATCTAAGCATTAGTTAATAAAACATATTTATATAATTATTTATTTCTTTTTAATAATCAACGGCCTTCAAAAAGGCTAATAATCCCCCTCAACAGTTGGCAAAATCCAAACCGGAGGAACATACCGGATATAATTATTAATAGAGTAATTTATTCATTATAATTTATTAATATTATATTTATTCTGATATAATAAAATATTTATTGTACAAAAGCAATGAGACATTAGTGATATGATAAGTAAATTTTCGTCGTTAGATGCATTTCTAAATCCAGTCACAACAATCACTTGCGAGAAACTACCATTAAAATAATCCATCGATATAGTTTTTAGAAAATTATTTATAATTAAATTATGGATTTATTAGATTAATTAAGGAAAGTGAAAATTTAATAAATTATTGATCATGAGAAATTAATGAAATATCTATTAATAAATTAACACTAATAATAACATTTAAGTTGAAGAAACCACGACCTTAGATTTATCTTTTCCCTAAAAAAATCTTGACCACTCTTTAGTTAGGCTAACTTAGCCAAACTGGTAAAAATTGGTAAGAAAAATAATACCTTCTCATAATAATATTAATTAGTAAATTTAATATTACATATATATATATGTCTAATAGTAAAAAATATATTTATTTTTGAACATAGTAAAATAAAATTAAAAACATTCCAGAGATATGTCTGTTTTTGTCATTTGCTAATAGCTGAACCGGATATTTCTCAAACGCAATTTCATCGTTTTTTGAATCAGTTTTAGCTTTAGTTTATACTGTACAAACGTTCAGTTACTTTTTCACATAGCTCAGCACAATAACTCACATCAGAAAAGCATTTTTGTAAAACTCACTGTAATACCAAACTAATCCCACGTATTAGTTAAGAAAAATATCTTTATTACCACCATTAATTGAATAACTATTTATAATCATTTTTAATTTGATATTTATCATGGAAAATTAATAGATATTTATTATGAAGAGTTAACGGAACATTAGTGACATGGTAAATTTTATCCGTTAGATGCATTTCTAATCCCAATCACAACCATCAGTTATGACAAATGATTACTTCCATAAATTTATCTTTTATGAGGACAAATCTTGACCACTCTTTACATAGGTAAAATTATCCAAACTGTGCTATGTGTTCTAGGGTACAAAGAAAAAACCTATTTTTTTGATAAATTCATGTTTAACTTCCTCCATTATAGATTGGCTCCGCCAAGTAATCTCAGATGAAACACCATTTAGACAATCAAAAAGGTTTTTGCAATCACCCTCCACACTGAAATATGAAAGGTGTTCCTCTATTGCCCATTTAGCTGCTTGGGGTAGGCCTAGAGCTTCTTCTTCTTCTGGGGTTGCTGCTGAGATTGGTCCTGCTATTCCTTGATCAAATTGTTCTGCATCATTTTGATGGATTAAAGAGAAACCTTCAGGCACATTTTCATATATCCAAGCTGCATGTAAGTTAATTTTCTTTTGTTCCTAGGGGCTCTCCATTATTCTTTCCTCTTAGTAGTGTACTGCAAGAAATATTTGGTACTGTGTACTTATCTTTATGCCAGAAAACTAAGTGTCTCGGTATTTCTAAGTCTAGTTGCAGTTGCGTTTGATGTTTTTTTTTCTTCAAATGTTCTATTACATCTTTCCTGCCATATTTTGTCAAAACGATTTCTAGGGAGAAAATTGTATTATCTTTTCCTATCCAGTCTTTACATATATCAAGAAAAGTAGTGTGGTACTAAAATTTAATTCTACTGGGTATGTACCTGTTTCCCAAACTGATTTTGTATAAGGGAGTAGGTGTTCCAAAGATTCATGTTCTGCACAACCAAAAGTACAAGTAGGTAAGACATCATGCATAAATCGGGATAATTAAGATTAGTGGACACAACATTTCCAAGTAAAAATCGTAATTCTTTGTGCCACTTCTAGGGCCCATAGACTTTTTCAGAAAGAATCAGTCAAACCTAAATTATAGTTATTGATAGTTCTTTCATTCAACTTTGTGTATATTGATTTTACAATAAATTTTCCCGAGGCAGTTAAAAGCCACCTAAGAGTATCCGGGTTATTGTCTTTGTTCTTTCCTTTTGCTATTCTAATATCACAAAATTTTCTAGCTATGTTACCTGAAAATAAGGAATGAACTAAAGAAGAATTTCACTTTTTAGTGATGGGATCAATAAGATCCTTCACAAGTGTTAAATGAGAACTTGAATGACAAATTCTAAATTAAGAAAGAAAAAGAATACACACGAATCTTTACTGATTGAATGTTACTCCAAAAGTTTTTTTTTTACTTCTACTTCCAGAGAAATATAAACACCTCTATTTCAGTTATCCAAATAAACAGTAAAGAGCTATTACAAAAGGATCATGGACTCCCGGTTACTTTATGGTTTGACCCGAAGGTATTAATTTAAAAGTGTTCAAAATACAGCTCCCTAACACTACTTCTGTTTGATCAATTCAATTGTTTCCGCTGTTGTTTTCCCTGTTCCTCCAAAAACTTTATTAGTTCTCTCTTTTTTCCAGAAGTTGCTACACAATAAATGTGCTCCTCAATCGGATTTGAGATTTAATTTCTGCTTTTTCAAAAGAGTCTTTTCAATCGTACCGACTGATTAATCCCGTAAAATCTCCCGACATAAACAAATCAGGGGACCTTCTCCCACCGCTCCGAATCGTAATGATGAGAACGCTTTTATCTGTTCCATCACTCTGAGGAGAAATCACGGAATGAATTGTGGTGAGTGTAGAATTACCATGTAGCAAACAATGCTTCAAAAAAAAAAAAAAAATGAACAAAAAAAATAGCAATAAATCCAATTGACTTAGGAATGCAATGACATTCTATTGTCCAATTGGGGATGCTGCATTATCTCCAAAACAACTCCCAATCCAATTGACTTGCACAAACTTCTGAATGCAGCCAAGATAGGCGTATCCATCTCCACTTATACGACCAGTTATTGATTGGGTGTCTTAGCAACAAAAGATATAATACTATTGGTTGGACGGAGGTTTTTGATTAAATCGCAAGGACGTACAAGTAGAACAATCTACGCAACTACAATTTTATTTCACTTTTCATTTTTCTTTTTCGGGACTGTGTAGTTCTGTTTTGATTCCTTTCTCTGCACTTGCCCCTTGGGTTGTATCCTTAGCTTATCCCTGATAAACCTTATCAATATATTCTTATCTTTGTCGACCAAAAAAAAAAAAAACAATTTTATTTCATTATTTGAGTGATATTGGATTGGTCGCGTTTGGCTGTTTGCAACTAGTATCCTCATGTGATTACGGTTGCTAGTTAATTTTCGAAAATTATATACGTAATACCTGCGAATGAACAATGAAAGACGATTGGTCCCCATTAGGATTAACATTTTGTAAAAGAAAAAGAAGAATTTATGGATTGATGTTTTGCGCCATGTCTGTGTAGACGTGTTTCCAGCTCAATGAAAAATCTAGAGATAATGTAAGACATATAATATACACGAATGGCTTCAACGTGCTTTAAACATTTGAGTGGTTAATTTTCATCCACAGTATTTTCTTCCAATCTTACGACGAGTGATAGGGCGATACTTGTAGGTCATTTGAATTACATCCTTATCTACCAGGTAAAGTAAGAATAATATTGTGTAATTTTGCAGTCAGGGGTGTAAAGATAGTAATTACCTAGTAACTAATAAGAGTAAGATATGGTTGACAGTGAATCCAGGAACTAAAAGTAAAAAGAGGAGATTTACTTAATCTTCACTACTTTACTTCCCAACCTAACACGTACTTGAGCATGACAAGCTTCATCCCGAGTTCCTCCTGCACTTACCTCAGTTGTTTCCACCAGAGCAGTCTAAGCAGATTTTCCATCCGAAAATGCTAAACGTCCCCCCGCTCTCTTCCTCCACTGTTTTTCCCCGCCTATGTGACAAGCATCTGTTGGTTAAATCTAATAATAATAGAACACCCTACTAATCTCAATCTAGGGATCAAGGGCTAAGAACGATGTCACGTAATGGGGGAAGAAAGTGAGGGAAGTGAGTGGGGAATGTGTAACACTTTCGAAAAATGTGGGGAATCAGGTAAAGTAAAGTCGGTCTACTGAAGTCAAATAGATTCATAGAAGAATATAGCAGCTCCATGAAGGCGTAGATACTTTAAGTATATACATAGCCATTAAATCTTAACTCTTCTGTAAACACCACACTCCCTGTTAAAAGCCTGTGCATATACAACAACACATATGCATTAATCAGAAGTAGGCCTTCGGCTTCATTGGGGCGGTGAAGCATGCAGTCGGTGTAGCTAGCTGCTATCATATTTATCTTGCAGGTTAAAGGATGATCGCAAGAAAGATGCATAACTAATGATGAATGATCACGATAATGTATACTCTTCGCTACTAACATCGTCACGCGCTCCTCTCTAATTTTAAACCTAAAACATGAGTTCTGATGTTATTCTTGATACACACACCCCTCACCAAATAGACATTTTCCCAAGGGTTATTCTTTGTAGAAAATTCCATATATAATAATCTCATGGAGAAATCTAGCTGTTATCCACTCTCTCACTCTGGATAGTACCCGAAATTTATTCACGTCGATTATCTTCGATTTTCACGAGTCTGAGTATTTCGTAGTGTTCTGTAGGGTCATTCGGACATTTTCGTGGACGTTGTTTGTTATACGGACCCAGGTCCCCCACCTAGATTTCGTACTAGGAAAAGAAGTTGAACACATGAGTGGGGTCCGATATAGCATCTCCCACCAAATATCCATTTTCATCTTGCCCCACGAAATAACATAGGAGTGATAGAAATAAATGGATTAAGAAATAACTAGGAATAATCATAGGAGTGATAGAAATAATATAGAATAGAGGCTAGACAGGTCACTGGTAAATAACAAATGGATTAAGAAATTTCCTAACTCAAGCATAAAACATTTATGGCCATTAGCCTCGGATCATGTTCCAATCAGATTAAACACTTATAATAACTGGAAAGATGGGGCTACACCCTTCAAATACTTCGGAGAGTGAATAAAATATGAGCAATGTAAACCACTCATCCAGGATTGTTGGAACTCTCAGATGAGGGATTCACCGGCTTTTAAAGTGAACATAAAGTTAGCCACAGTAAAGCATATCCTTAGATTATGGAATAGAAGCAGTTTCCGAAATATCCAAACAAACATTGATAATATTAAAGTTGAACCGGAAAATACTAACAAAAGAGCTAGCTACTCTAATAAAACTACTGACTTGGCTAAGCTTAGGAAAGATCTATCTAATCGTTATTCTATAAAAGAGAAATTTTAGAAAGACAAAATTAGGGATCCGAATATAGCTCTAGAGGATATAAACACAAGGTATTTACACAATAAAGCAAAACAGAGATTTAGAAGAAATCAGATAGAAATTATTTAAAAAAAATGACAAAAATGTGTGGCTAGAGAATAGGAAAGATATTTCCGAATGTATTACTGAACATTTAAAAAAGATATCAACTTTTGTGACACCTGAGATGGACCAAAACATGATAAATCTTATCCCTTCTTGCATAACTCAAATAGATAACGACATGTTGTGTACCACTCCTTTGGAGCATGAGATAAAAAATATTCTCTTCTCCATGGAACCTGATAAAAGTCAGGGTCCGGATGGTTTCCCACCTAATTCTTTTCAACAAAATTGGGAAATTGTAGGACCTGATTTAGTCGGTATGGTTCAAAATTTCTTTATATCTGGTAACATCTCTAAAGAAATGAATTCCTCATTCATTCCCTAATACCAAAGACCCTTAACCGAACTACTCCGGGGGAGTTCAAACCTATTTCCCTTGCTAATACGTCTTATAAAATAATTTCAAAGCTTATGGCAGTCAGGATGAAGAGTCTGTTAGAAAAAATGATATCCCCCTATCAATCATCTTTCTTACCGGGAAGGAAGATATCTGGAAACATCACAATAGCTCATGAAATTATATATAAGATGAAAAATTCTAAATCTAAAAAAGGCTTTATAGGACTAAAAATTGATATGTCAAAAGCATTCGATAGAGTCGAATGGAATTTCTTGTTACAAACAATGACCAAATATGGCTTCAGTGAAAAAATGGTGTAACCTAGTTCACCAGTGCATTTCAACAACCACTCTCTCTGTTCTGATCAACGGGTCTCCTACTGATTTATTCAAACCCTCAAGAGGGTTGAGACAAAGGGACCCAATCTCTCCGTATTTGCTTATTTTTTGTACGGAGGCGCTTTCCAAATCAATAATACAAGCTGAATTAGAAGGTAAGATAAAAAGAATAAAAATTGTGCACCAAGCTCCACCCGTAAGTCATCTGCTTTTTGCAGACTACTATCTCCTTTTATGTAAGGTAAATGAAAAAATGTCTCACAACTTAGTAAAGTTATTTAAAGATTTTGGGATGGCCTCTGTCCAATTAATCAATCTATTTAAGTTGGGTTTTCTTCAGCCCGAAAACTGAAACTTGTATTAGACTTAGAGTGAAGGAAATTCTATGGGTGACTTCCATACCTCTAAATGATAAATACTTAGGCTCACCTTTGTTCACAAATAGATCTAAGATAACTTTTTTTGAGCCTCTAGTTGAGAAGATGAAACTTAGAATGCTTAGTTTGAAAGGGACAGATCTGAACACGGAGGGAAAAACAGTTATAGTAAAAAATATCACAACTTCCTTATATGTCTACCAAATGAATTGTTTTAAGATACCGGTAAAAATTTGTAACGACATAACCAAGATACAGAGAGACTATTGGTGGGGAAAAAATGAAAACCGACTCAATGGGAATGGAAAAAAAGGAGTGAACCTTAAAAATTGGCCTTTTATATGTAAGTCTTTAGAGGAGGGAGGAATAGGAATTAAAAATGTTCGAAAATTTAATCTGGTCATGATAGAAAAGATGGGATGGAGACTACAGGAGAAACCTGATTCTCTTTGTGTAACCATTCTTAAAGCTAAGTATTACCCAAATAATGACATTATGCATATGAAAATGACACCAAACAGGAAAGACAGCTGGATATGGAAAGGTATGTTAACATGAAGTAACCAATTAAAAAGATACTGCTTTTGGGAGGTAGGTAATGGAACAAACATCGATATTTAGAATGACTTTTGGATTCCAGAAGTAGTACCGCCTCTTCTAAAACCACCACACAACACGGAGGGAATCGAAAAAGTAAGTGATTTGATTACAGTAAATTATGAATGGGATATGGGAAAACTGGTTAGATGCTTTGATGCAGAAATCATAGAGAAAACAAAGAAAATTCACTTAAATGCTGATAGTGAAGAAGACACTCCCCTTTGGTCCTTAAACCACTCAGGTAAATTTTCTGTGAAATCTCTCTATAACCAAATAAATTCAAACGGCGATGCTAATGACAAATGGAAAAGGATATGGAGTATGAACACTAGTCCTGCTGTGAAGATCTTCATCTGGAAAGATGCTCACACTATACTGCCAAATAATATGAGAATGTAAGCTATTCTACCAGAGATCAATACAATATGTAACGTATGCACAGAGGGGCATGAAACATTAACTCATTTGTTTTTAGAATGTATATATGCTAAAGAAGTTTGGATGCACTTTAACTTCGATATGCATTACATAAAAAATGGTACAAACAATTTTCATGATTGCCTAACCAACTTTTTTGAGACTACTGACAGAGGATGCTATGGTATTGAATGGCCAGTCTTATGTAGTATAATTATATGGGATATATGGAAAGTTAGGTGTAATATAACTTTCAAAAAGGAAAGCCAAAGTAGTGTTGAAACATCAAATGAAGTCATTAAATTCATAAATAGCTATGGACAGTCAACAAAGCAGATTATGACATAATACAACTTTTCTACCATAATCCCCTAAATGATGACAACTTAAGGGTCACTACTAATCAATTGCAGGAGAAAATTGGAGTCATTGATTTGAAAATTGATATTGCTCTAACTATGATGGATTAAGGAGCCAAATAAAGAATTAGACTAACTCTTTGTGATCAAACATGAACCATCAAATAACCTAGAGGACTTCATGCCGATTGCACAACCAGAGAAAAATTAGAGAGAATTGCAGCGGACGCGGCTTTCCAATGAGCAATAGAATGCACTAGGCACTATATCAATTTCAAAAGTGATTATGAGCCTACTCTCGGGCTACTGATAGGAAAGTATGTTGAAGCAAAAGAGCCGAGATATAAGAAGAGTGCATAAAATGGCAATATAGCTAAATTAGACATAAACTTTAAAGTCCGAATTTTTACTCTTGTTTTAAGAAGTAATGTAATGTAGGAAACAAAAATTTCAACTTTCTATAACAAGTATATTATTAAACATTGTTGGAATGGGGATAGATTACGGGACATCCTAAACTACCTAAATATCCAAACATGGAATGAAGATGTAACCGTTTAACATAAATCTTCTTATAGAGAGTATGGTGCTTTCTTATCAATGCATTGAGGGAAACCTCTTTTTCGAGAAAAAAAAAATCTTGCCCCGCGAACCCGTGCAAGTAAACAAACTTTGATTTTTAGTATACAGAAGAATTCTTATTTCTTATGAGATTAAAGATTCATTTTAGAACAATTTTTGAAGGACTGCTGCAGGGAAACTGTAAGAAAACCGACTATCACATGAAATGGCTCCAAACATCCTTCCTTGGCTTAGCAGTTTCAGGGTACTGGGTTTGGAGTTTGTGAGAATCTGTTTTCTCAATCGGAAGTTTTAGATGGCCAATAAATCACTATCTTTTCAAATTTTTTTGATGTTACCCCAAAATTTGAACTAAAGATTAGAGGGCCGAGCCTTTATTTATCAGTTAACTGATCAAAAATGTCAAGTGAATTGATAGAGGATAACAAGTTTGATCTTAGAACTATAGAAATTCTGCATTTCCACTAGACAATTTCTAAACCGAACGGTCAAAAGTGTCACTCGTTTCTCTCAAACAGTTACTCCCTCCGTCCTAAATTATTAGTCCGCTTTGACTAAGTCAAGATATTAAGGAGACCGGAGGAGCGTACAAAACTACCCCTATTAAATGTTATATTATTACTAAAATTAAAAAGAGTATATGGAGTATGTAAGAAAAATACATTGGTAATTAAAATATTTATAGAAATATTTAAATAGTATATAAAAAGAAAAATCTTTATGGATTGATTTAGTAGATTTGTTTCCTATTAAGGAATATATCATTTAATATTTAGATTGGTGATATTTAAAATAATTTTATAATTGTAAAAGTTTGAAGGATATATTTGAGAGTTTGACTAAAAAATATGATTATAAAAAGAAGCTGGACAATATTTTGGGACAGACAAAAATAGAATAGAGGACAAAAATTTTAGAAAAGAGGGAGTACTACATAACGAGTCACTTAAAATATTTTGTTTTTGCTTATTCTGAAAGGTTTTAGATTGTAATCCAAAATATATTTTACGGGTGAAATTTGTTTTAAAATATTTTGCAGTGAAATTTACGAGAAAGTACCAATCTAGTGGGGTGGATTATTTTATTAATCGTGTATAATTTGGTAACTTAATGCGGCAGTTATACGATTCATGCCAGAAAACCATGCCACTCAAGCGCCAAGTGCCGACTTAGATTGTCGACCTTAAATCTAGAATCTCAAACACATGATGCATTATCCTGCCCATCAATCAACAAGATAACTTTTGGTACTGAAAAAAGGTGAGGAAACCTCAAAGATGGATATGATTCATGCCCCATTTTAAAAGAAAAGAGTACGCACCTCACCAACAATGAAACAGTGACTCCCCCTTTTTAAGCACAAACATCACAAAAATTCACATTCATCCCCTTCTACACAAACGTTGATGCTTTCAGTCCATTTTACTCATCTGTCTATTTTGTTAGTCTTTCAACGGCAGCTACAGATAAGTACACAAAAATGACAACAAAAACAGATATAAAAAAAGCAAAAACAAAAAGAATTTTCAAACTAAGTTTCTAATTCTTCTCATTTCAGTTTCATGATTTCCTTTTGTGTTTCTCCATTTCAATGTAAGTTTCATCTTATCATCCTCTTTCACATCCTTTTTTTCCTCTGTATTGCATCAATCATTCGGTAGTCCACCATTTCCCTCTGTTTTTGTCAAAATTGAAACCCCATTGATAGTCACTTGAAGTTAAAGAAAAAACCTAACATAATCAAATTTCTTTGAAATATCTTTTAAACTATTTTATATCATTAATATCAAATATTATCTTTCTACTGTCAAATTCCAACAACTTGCTAATATTAGTAATTAAACCAATATATCTTGATATTTTCTTACTGTTTTCAAAACAGAGACAGAAACTAATTGTTTTTACTTGCATTGTTTCTGGGCTTACTTATACTTCTTTAATTTTAACGCTGTACAAAGAAGAAGAACAAGAAGAAGAAGAATAATAAGAAGAAGAAACAGAAGTGGGATCTTCTTCTCTAATACAGAGAAATTACCCTCTCTCTGATATTTCACATACAGTTTGAGCAATGAGAACAGAGCCTTCTTCTGGTGATACCATGAATTACAAGGTATAAATTATTTGAACTTTCAGCGACTCAATTTACCTCATTTGATGCAGAAAATTGTAACTCACTTGGATTTATTTTCTTATTGTTCTTGGTGTTGTTGTAGTCTTCTTGGCCGAAGCAAGTTGCGAGGAAATGGTTAAACATTCAGGGTGGAGCTAAAGAGTTTCATTCTGATTATAAAGTTTCTGGTAATTTCTTGGGTCTGAAATTTTAACGACACGTTTATTGTCCTAAACAGTAAAACCTCGATAAATTAATATAGCACCGGCTAGTTATCGAGATTGTTAGTTTGCTGAATTGGGTTTTGAATTGTACTGGATGGATTTTTCATTTTTGTGTTGTAGGAATGGCTGGAACAAATTCAGTGGTAAATCATTATGATTTCTTAGAAGAATCACCACCAGGTATGAGAAAATGAAAGAGGAAAATATGAAACTCATTTGCTTCACTCATTTTGGTGGTAGCGATCGAGCTCGACCCCCATTTCATCTATGGATGGTGTTGGTCAGTTACCACCAAAATGGGTACACCAAATTGCTGATAATTTGATAATTACATGCTGATTTTTCTTCTAATTGGATATCATAATCTCATGATGATTCAGAAAAATGGCTGACTGAGAGTGTCCCAGAGAGTTTAAAACGTCCAAGGATTGAATCAGACTCACCAGCACCTGTTTCAGACCCCTTAAACCAAAGGTACACCCACTATTGAAGAATCCCTCCGGATTCAGTCAATGAAAGTCAGTCTTTGTTGACTGGCTGATATTTTGTTTTGTTGTGTTTTGTTCCTGTTCTTCTTTCAAACTTGGCAATTTTATTCTACAAAGACTGAATCAAAATTCTAACAGTAGCCATCAATACATTTGAAATTAAGCGCCTTTTACTTGAAAAAATTGCAGCTATGTCAACTTAATTTACTGATGGTTTCTTCAATTTGTCCTAAAAAATCCGCAAATTCAGTAGCAACTAGGAGGGTTAAATTTTCTAAAATTACTAGTTGTTGATGATACATATAAACTGCAAAATTAGTTTCTTTGTGGATCTGAGTTATTGCATTATGAAACAAATTGAGCTACTAATTTTGCAAATTAATATCATACCCACCAGGCCACCATGCCACCACGCAGTGGATAGCGACAGCCTCACAAAATTACCCATGGGTCTAACTTTGGTTTGCAATCTGACAAGGAACTGACAGTGAAGCAGCCGTGTGCCAACTTGCGTTTTCCTGTGTTTGATTTTTTTAACTCACCGACTTCTGTTTCGGCTTACTTTTGGTGTAGGATGTTTGTGGGTACATGGAATGTTGGAGGAAAATGTCCCCACGAAGGGTTGAATTTAAAGGACTGGCTACTAACCCCAGTTCCTGCAGATATTTATGTACTTGGGTAATTTTCCGCCACCCATGACAAATTGTGCTTTTCAACGTGCATAAATAGGATAAGTTTGAATACTTATCCGGTTTGTCTGTATTTCGATGTGCCAGGTTTCAGGAAATTGTACCACTGAATGCAGGGAATGTATTAGGTGCAGAGGACGATGCTCCCGCCTTAAAGTGGCTTTCACTTATACGCCAGGCTCTTAATAATACTGAAAAGAGCACAGAGTTGACTCAAATTCCTCACCGGCACAAAGAACATAAGAATTTCAAAACTAGAATTAGCTTCTCTGATCTGGTATCATTAGAGGATGAATTGGATATAGAGGATTTAGAAGGACATTCAACTTCGAGCCCAAACTCAGACATTGAGGATGAGCCCTCTGATTTTTCTATGAGGCGTAAATATCCAAAGAATACTAGTAGTCGTTACAGCTTAGCTGCAAGTAAGCAAATGGTTGGAATCTTTTTGTGTGTGTGGGTTAGAACTGATCTTAACCAACATGTCAGCAATTTGAAAGTCTGCTGTGTTGGAAGAGGCATAATGGGATATCTTGGAAATAAGGTTAGACATGACGCTAATGAAATGAAAGTTGACGAAGCATTTTACTATTAGTGTTGATAAAGTGAGAAAAACTAATTCGAACGGAATATATTTTTGCAGGGTTCTGTATCGATCAGTATGACATTGAATCAAACAACCTTTTGCTTTGTGTGCACCCATTTAGCTTCCGGTGAGAAAGAAGGTGACGAGGTTCGTAGAAACTCTGATGTTATGGAGATATTGAAGAAAACGAAGTTCTCTCGGTCTCAGAGAGTATCTGGACAACCATTCACACCTTCCCCTGTTAGCATTTTAGAACATGAGTAAGTGTGCCTATGAAAATTTTGGTCATTTTGTTGAGGAGAATGACATGGCGAATATCTGACCTTCCCTTTCTTTTATATAATTTCCAGTCATACTGTTTGGCTAGGTGATTTGAATTATCGACTCGCCTTTCCTGGTGGCGACACGGATGAACTTCTAAAAAAAAAAGATTGGGAAACACTTCTCAAGAAAGACCAGGTGAGAGGCCTATATCACAAAATTTAAGATAGACTAAAGTTGTAGTTCACATTTTTGCTGTTGTGTGACATTAGAATTTGTGTGCAGCTGATGATAGAACAAAGAGCTGGCCGCGTGTTCAAAGGATGGGAAGAAGGAAGTATAAGTTTTGCTCCTACTTACAAATACCTTGATAATTCTGATCAGTACGTTGCCCAAAACCAAACATCCAAATCAAAAGAGAAGCGAAGAATACCTGCCTGGTAAATTTCTTCTCATCCTATTCATTCTGCACTACTTGGCATACGCGTTTCAAGGAAATCCGCTCTAGTTAGTTTGCATAGTGTTTGTTTCGAAGAAGCTAATCCTCGTTGGTTGGGGAATGCAGGTGTGACCGAATACTATGGAAAGGCAAAGGAATGAAGCAGATGTGGTATGTAAGAGGCGAGAACAAATTTTCGGACCATAGGCCTGTCTACTCCTTGTTCTCAGTACAACTCGAGTCCCCAATTGACGAAAACAAAGTACAGAAGTCAACCCCCACAACCAAAACCACCTCTTCATCCTCATCATCATCTACAGTTACGACCACAACAACTTCTACTTCTACAAAGGGAATGCATTTCCCAACAGAAAGTGCTGCCCAAATTAGAGCTGAAGAGTTGTTAGTCAAGTCATCACACAACCAAATGATCCAAATCTACAGGAAGAAGAGAAACCCACTAGTTTATGATTCGGCCGAGAATAATTAAACAATACTATGATACCCCCATACGGCATAGAGAAACGGAAAGGAGTGTCCGAGACAAAGATGTTATGATAGCAAAAAACAAAATGAGTAAAAGGTGAATAGTACAACATCTTCCAAGATGTTTCATCGTCGGTTTAGTTCTATGCTGCCCCAGTCAGATGAAGAATATAGGGGACTGTCTCTTACAATTCCGATAAGTGTAATCCGACCATTGAAGAGCTTCATCTATAGAATTATTACAAGTGACGGTCCCCTATATTCTCCACTTTCTCGCCAGGAGTGTATCTGACCATCATAGCATCGCCCAAGGCGGTGAGGCCCATCAATGTTTTATTTTTGTCAAGGGTTAAAGCCCATAATTAATTGGTGTTGGTCAGTTGACATCTGCAAAAATCCAGGACTCGGAGGAGTTCGAGAATTTTGAATGGACTGTCAAAATTTGGTGCTTCCTTCAAAGAACATGACAACACAATGGGGTTTTCTATTTTTCTTGATACCTATTCAGGACGCAGATGTGAGTTCAGAGACGGTTTTGAATGCGAAGCTAGCCCCTTAGATACATAAGCAAAAGCATTCCTACAAGCACTCATATGGCTCAAAGAATCGAAGATTACCTCATGTTGTTTCTTAAACGACTTAAAGAATATGAGTTCTGGTATTAACAGAGATACATCTTCCACCTCGTTGGAGAGTGCAAAATAGTGTTGAAATGTTAAAATTTGTTTAATCCCCATGGTAATGTTTATTTTCTTTTAAGAAATACTACATCCGTTTCAGAAAAATAGGTTGGTTTCATTATACAAACTACACACAAAACCAACCTATTTAAAGCGGAGGGAGTAGGATTTTACCGTTTCTATCAAATAAGTTGGCAAAAGGAGCTAGAGTATTAAGTGTCAAAAGTTTTTATACGAGTGCTTAGCGTGTAAAGCAATAAAGGCAATGTTTTTCGCTAACTTAAAAGGAATTCATGTCATATCTTCAACTTATCGTCATTACCATTATAAGTACTGAGCACATGCGATGCACGTCGGCAACATTACTTTTTCTTAATTTTTCCTTCCATTTCTGAAAAGGTAGTATTTTCATTTTATTTTTCAATTTGGTTTAACAACTCTTAATAGAAAATTACAAACTAGAGTTTGTAGTTGAGAGCCGAGCGACAAGCTGAGTGCCAACTCCTTTCTGAATAGAAACACCCAATCTATGAAAAACAAACCTACCTACACCACTACCAGCATCATTTACTTGCTAAGAAAATTTTCAAATGCTTAAAAAAAACATACAATATCTTCACTAAGCTCACATAGGGTAGTAAAAGTCAAAACACCCAAACCATAACCATGCGAAACACATTCATCCAAGTATTTAGTACGCTTTCGTGAAATAGCTCTAGAAATGGCCTGACATGGGACGAAAGCACGAACACCCTCACCAGTGAAGGGTGAGACACCTGTGACATCCATACACACATCTTGTCCATTTTCCAAATTGAGAACTAGGATGTCCGCTGGACGTAAATCCTTATCATCATCCAACAAAAAACCCAAGGCAACTTATTTACGTGTAGGAACACCAGCTTTGTAATAGATATTCGCAATAACATCTCGAACTAAGTCACGACGAAACTGAATTCCAACATCTTTAGCACAATGGAGCGCATGATCACCAAAAATATCCATAGGTCTACTACAACAAGAGCACTGCCCGTCTTCAACAAACATAAGGATACCAAGACGATAAAAAACTACTTCTCTGAACTGTCTGGGCCCAAGACACTGGTCCAACCCATTGTTAGGGACCTCCAGGAAGTAATCTTGTGCATGTTTGATCTGTTTATATTGTGGAGTCTCTTGCAGATAATTTAAATTGGGAAGGGATTTGCTTCTTAACTGCATCAAAATAAGTGGCTGCCAAGGAGTGCATAGAAGGGGGGCAGTATTATCGACACAATAAGTGGAAAGCAAACCACATACCTGAATGAAATTCCGAAGAGCCAACTGGTAAGCAATACCATTATCTGTAGAGAATGATCTACCAAGTATCACCTTCCGTACCGAAGTAGTCTGACTCTGAGAGGCAAGATAACAGTAAGTACGAGTGTCGTCCGCCATGGTATAAATGCCAAGGCCACCATCTTTGATATGCATAGTAGCCAACCTCTGTTGCAAAGGCCTAAAACCAGCTCCATCTCCAGTAATTAAAAGTCTCAAATACTTGAGTAAATGGTCATCAAATATGTCAGTGGCCTGTTGTAGAGCTGTAGGATTTGTGGTACGCATAGAAAAACATAACCTAGATACACCAACGTAGTTGCAAAGTAACAACAACTCACTTTGAGGATCTTTGAGTTTTTTTATAACAAACATTGGCTGAATAATGTTGTTCACCCTACTCAACACCATGTCACCCATGAAATCCAAATCCAAACTCACAGGACCACCCAAAAGTTTAACCCCCTTGCTAGGCCTACCAATATTCTTGGGAAAAACACCTTCAACAATACTACGTGGATCAAGTGATGGCCAAAAGATCCCAGTTTTCTTGATGTTTAGATGCAAACCCCTGCCCGGACCTTCGGATTCAATAATGCGCAAAGCTCTAGCAATCTCCATTGTGTCATAGATGATAATTCCATCATCAAGATACCAGGCATGCAAATCAAGCTTACAACGAGAAGCAATGGACTTCACTAGAGGGTGAAGTAATGAAAATATCACTTTTAATGAAATTGAGAATATCACTGGAATTGTCTTGGCAAATTTGGTTTATTATTAGGTAAAAATAAAAGAAATGAAAATATCACTTTTAATGAAATGGAGGCAATCTTTCGTATTCGAAACTAAAATCTATAAGTAATTTTATAGTATATCAATGAAGTATTTGAGCATTATATAGGCAACATATAAAAAGTATATAGACTCTTTCAATTTACCTTAAATTATAGCTATATTTTTAGAAAATTACAAATATATTAAAAAGTAATTTTTTTGATATATTTGTTTATATTCGTTGCATAAGTGATTCAAAGAGCTTTCCAAATATATAAAATTCACAAAAATTCGACGTACCATTTGGAAGATATGAAGTTTGAAAATATTTATCAACATTTTTATAAAAATGGCATTTCTGTAAATAAATAATTTCACATATTATTAATATTAAGTCCCCATTCTATTAGGCATTTCAGTCCATATTGAGATTTATTAACCAAAAGGTCCCTATACCATTTGGTGAACCAAAAATAGATAAAGATTTTTGATTTAGCTTGCTTACATTAAAGAGGGGAGAGATAGAATTTGTTCGGCCAATACATTTGAATATACAAATATCTTTCGTCGTTAAGGAAATCCAAGTTCCTAGAAACAAAACCGTACGAGATTCCATTGCAAAAAAAAAATTAAAATAAATGAAGTAGATGAACCCTGCCAACCGCATTCTGTTAAGGATGGACTAATTTATTTGATCATTTAATTTGTTGATTTTCCAGTCAATATTTCAGTACATAATGGAGATATATAGTAATCGCGCAATCAGGATTGTGAAAGGTGCCATTAATTAAATTTGATCCGTGCTTAATTAAGTTCAAAATCATACATTGCATAATAACTCATCGCTAGTCTGTTAAAGTTACTTGCGAGCTAGTTATTCTCATCTACAGTATTTTGGTTTCTTTTTCATTGATTAACGCAGGTATCTTAACATCATGATCCAACTCATCCCGCATAAACTCTGGTGGCACATTTTGCGACTCAGGGAATTGGGGGCGGCTATCCACCCCTATATTCTCTCCATTTTCTCGCCAGGAGTGTATCTGACCATCTTCCAAGGCGGTGAGGCCCATAAATGTTTTATTTTTGTCCAGGGTTCAAGCCCATAATTAATTTGTGTTGGTCAGTAGACATCTACAAAAATCCAGGACTCGGAGGAGTTCGATAATTTTGAATGGACTGTCAAAATTTGATGCTTCCTTCAAAGAACATGACACCACAATGGGATTTTCTATTTTTCTTGATACCTATTCAGGATGCATGTGTGAGTTCAGAGACGGTTTTGAATGGGCAGCTAGCCCCTTAGATACATAAGCAAAAGCATTCCTACTAGCACTCATATGACTCAAAGAATCGAAGATTACCTCGTGTTGTTTCTTAAGCGAATTAAAGAATATGAGTTCTGGTATTAATGGAGATACATCTTCCAACTCGTTGGAGAGTGCAAAACAGTGTTGAAATGCCAAGACCTGTTTAATTTAGTAGTGTTTGTATTTTGTAAAGAAACGGACTTTACTCTTATCATTAGATAAGTTAGCTAAGAAAGCTGGAGTTGTAAAACTTTCTTTTCTTTGTTTCATCTACCCTCTTGTACAATTATTGTTTATACATTCCTTCTTTTGTTAATTTATCCTTCCTTTAGATAAAAAAAAGAAGAAGGGATATTTAGATATTGGGCCCCAAAAATATGACCAGAGTTGCGTTTGGTTCCTAAAAAGTTTAATATTAGAATTTGGGTCTCAGGACCATAATTGACTGTGTTGACAGTTATAAAAACTGGTTAAATGTTAAAATGACCAACTAAAATTTAGGTTTCCCTTAAATTACTAACTTTGCCATTTTTTCAACTTCACCTTCTCCATCATCTTCTACGGCCTACCACAACAGCACCACAATCTTCCTTTCTTTCCAAATTACACACTTTTTTTTTTTTGATCGGCTGAATATAAGAATTCGTTGTTGATTACATGTATAAATTCATGTCTTTAGTTATTGATTGATATTTATGGAATCATGAAATTAGGGAATCATTTTGAAGTCTTCTTTACGGGTGAAATTAAGAATGAATGAGTATCATATATTGGTATGAATTGAATAACTTAGAATTTATTATAAGACATTTGGATTTATTGGATAGATTCACTGTGATTTACTGGTTTGTTAATGATCTTGTGAATTTATTACGAAAATCCTGCTAATAAGGATTTGTGAGCATAATCAGTGATGTATAGATTTGTGATTGAGGTGGTGACGGAGGAATCAGTAGCAAACCGGCAACAGAGGATGAAGAAGATGAAGATCACCGTGGATTGTTTGTAGCCGTTCACATAGCACACTAATACGACCGTTTCCACGGTGGGAGGGCCGACCGAAAAAGAATCTACGGTGGGAGGGCCGACCGAAAAAGAATCCGAAGATTGGGTTTGTCTGCGACTACTTTCGTCCCGTTTAAGAAAAAGTGATACTTTTGCCTCGTTTTGGAAAAAAGTGATACTTTCTTCCCGTTTCGGAAAAATTGATACTTTTTCCCCGTTTCGAAAAAAATGATACTTTCTTCCCGTTTCAGAAAAAGTGATACTTTTTCTGAAACAGAGCGAAAGTATCATTTTTTCCGAAACTGAGCGAAAGTATCACTTTTCCCAAAACGGAGTGAAAGTATCACTTTTTCTGAAACAGGATGTGAAAGTATCACCTTTTTTTAAACGGAAAATTAGTCGATCCATAAACCAAAATATGGTTGCATAATGTGTTATGCATCCTTTGTGGTGGTTTGCATAATGGCTATGCATTCAATTTTCGAGAATTATGCCTAAAATGAAAGTATCATTTTTTCTTGAAACGGAGGAGTACATTGTTTTATTAGTTGCACCGGAAAATTAGTTGATGAATAAACCAAAATTTTGCTACATAAACTATTATGTATCCTTTATGGTGGTTTGCATAATGGATATACACTTAATTTTCTAAAATTGTGCCTAAAATGATAAGTACCTCTGAATTTTTCGTAAAAACTCAAAATTTGATATTGTTGTTTGTGCTCGTTGGATAGGTTTTTTTATTAGCTTTCCAACGGGATAAAATTTATAAAATTCCAAGACACGTATTTTTAGATATGTTATATTCAAGTTTGCTTTCCAATTATACCCCTGAAAAGATAGGATACACATGGAGTTATAGTAATTGGACTAAAATGGAGGGATGTTTTGGGTTTTTCGGCCCTAACCATTTCCAATCTTTTTGTGTCAATTGATCACTTACATTTTACAAAAAAGTGGCCATATAAAGGTCCTCCCTCGCTTCGCTCGGTCGGCCCAACTTGTCAACGGCTCGTATCGTTTCTTTTTTTACAATGGATGGTGTGTAGCTGTCCACGAGATATTAACCAACACCGTGCAGTTTAGATTCACGTGAAAACAAATTCACGTGCAGTTCACATGTTAACGGTAGTTGACGCCGTTAACTAAATATAAATTAATTAAAACTAAAATTATTTGGATAACGGTCAAAACGGTCAACTACAGTCTTGGGACCCAAACTCTAATATTGAACTTTCTATGACCCAAACGCAACTCTGATCACATTTTTAGGACCCAAAGTCTAAATATCCCAACAAAAAAAATATAAAAAATATAAAAAAGCTAGAGTTGGAGTTGTGTTAAAAGTTTTTATACCGTCTTTATATTAGTGTGTGAAGCAGTAAAGGCGCTGTTTTTTGCTAACTTGGAAGGAATTCATTTCATATTTCATTTTTGTAATTTCTGTTTCTAGACTTCTAGTTAATAAAATCGGCAATTATCAAAAGAAAAAGACTAGAAACAAAAAACAAAACAAAATGAAACCCCACTGTACTATTAATTAGTGCATTATTATGGTGACAAAATGATGCTTAACCACTGCATGTACCGTGAAATGGTACTTCGGTTTGCACCGTGTGAGATAAAAAGCTGACCCACTTGAATCCTTTCTAATCCCGATGCGGAGAAGCGCTGCCCGAACCGCACGATCCCCTCTCGGGACACACCGCGGTATAAAAGCTCGGTGTGTCTATCATTACTTAACTGTGATACCGTCCAAACGAAAAAAATTATGTATCCTTCTGGCTCCTAGATTAATTGGTAAACGTAACCTCTTACGACGCAACGCACCACAAATATCTAAGTGAAATGAAACACCAATTCTAATGATGCTTTGACCCCTTTACGTGAAGCACGAGCTCATTCATATGTGAACAAACGCTTTCAACTTATCGTCGTTACCATTATAGAATTTGTCGTGAAGGAAATCGAAGTTCCTAGAAACAAAACCGTACGAGATCCCATGGGAAGAAAAAAAAAAATGAACAAATGAACAAGTTGATGAATCCTGCCAAGGCATTTTGTTAAGGAAGGATTAGTTTATTTGATCATTTAATTTGTTGACCTGCCAGTCAATATTCAATACATATTGGACGATAAAGAAGGTTTATAATAATCTCCTAATCAGTGTTGTGCCTTTTTAACGGTTCCATTTAATCAACTTCAAAAGTATACTGATACATACAGTGCACAAAGAGACCAGTCTTAAATTAATCAATGTGAAACTAAACTAGTATCATGCTCTATGCTCTAGGCTCTACCTATATCAACCAGAAAGTCGTCTAAAGGGTGTCTAAATTAATGCTATTAGTCTGCCTAAGCAAATCATTTACGGGTTAGATTTTTCCAATTAATTAAATTTTGATTGTGATTTTCACGTAAGAGTCAACCAGCCACCGAGCAGCAATTGCCATCCAGCTAATACCCGATGCTTGGCCGGTGCCACTGTAGTATATGTTAGGATTAAGAGACCTTGGAATTAACCTCTTCACAAGACACTAGTTCTCTGGATCATGTAGAAATAAAGAAAATAGAAAACAAGATGCACAAAACAAAAACAAAGACACAAGATTTAACGTGGTTCGGTGATATATGCCTACGTCCACAAACGGCTACGATCAACTCTTATTATTAGAAAAAAATTACAGAGAATTAAACCTTAACGATTGATGAATCAATCACCAAAACTATGACCAACAGAATGTTGTTCACAAATCCCAAACAATTCTCTATGAACAAAACGTTCTAAACCCCAAAATTCTCTAATTGTGAGAATTCTTCTCTAAACTGTGTTGTGTGTGTTTCCTTAGGACTTGTACACCTATTTATATATGTTACAAACTTGAGTTCCAAGTATAAGAGTTATTCTAGGAAACCACAAACTTGGGTTCCAAGTATATGAGTTATACTAGGAAACCTCAAACATTGCTAAATTAGGATACTCCCTAACTTAGGAAAATAAGGAAACCTCTAGAAGATTCTAGACTATTCTAGACTTTTCATAAAACATCGACAACATAACCTTGCCGATGTTTCCACCAAACTGAGTTGATCTTCAAAACAAGTTAACCGTAGCCTCAAATGCCCCTAGGGCCTTAACAACGAGCAGCATTGATCAAGCGGAGACACTTCTCAAACTTGACCTTCGGAACGACTTTCGTCAAAATATCTATATGATTATCTTCATTATCAACCTTCAATAGTTGTACTAATCCGTTATCAACCACTTCTCGTACCTTATGATAACGAACATCAATATGCTTTGTGCGTTAATGAAAAACTTGGTTATTAGCTAAATGAATAGCACTTTGACTATCACAATTCACGAAAACACTCCGTTGCATAATCCCAAAGTCTTCAATTAAACCACGAAGCCATAGTGCTTCCTTAACATCCTCTATCATAGCAATATACTCTGCCTCCGTAGCAGACAAAGCTACAATTGATTGTAACATAGACCTCCAATTGATAGGTCCTCCACTCAATGTATAACATTACCCCGAAGTAGAATGACACTTATCTTTATCACCCGCATAATCTGAATCAACAAATCCACAGGCCTTCAAACTTTGCTCCTTCTCAAACACTAAACCAATATCCAAAGTCCCATTAAGATATCTCAAAATTCCCTTCACCGCATACCAATGTGCTCTCCCAGGGTTATCCATATAATGACTAACTAAACCAGCTGCTTGTGCAATATTCAGACGAGTACAAACCATATCATACATCAAAGAACCTACCGCATTAGCATAGGGAACCTTTGACATAAACTCTTTCTCCTCAGTTGTAGTAGGACACAACTGTTTTGATAACTTAACTGTAGGCGGTATTGGAACACTAATAGTTTTGGAGTTATGCATTCCAAAACGACGAAGAAACTTCTCAAGATAGGATTTCTAAGTAAGATATAACTTTCCCTTTGATCTATATCGAGTAATCTCCATACCCAAAATCTTCTTAGCCGAACCCAAATCCTTCATCTCAAACTGTAAACTCAATTGTTTTTTCAAAACATTAATTTTTGACTTTCTCTTGGCAGCTATGAGCATGTCATCCACATATAGTAAAAGATAAACACAACTTCCATATGGAAACTTCTTAAAGTATACACACTGATCGTATTCACTACGAGTATACTTTTGTTGCAACATAAACGTATCAAATCTCTTGTACCATTGTCTTGGTGATTGCTTCAAACCATACAATGATTTCTCAAGTCGATATACATAATTTTCCTTACCATCAACTTCATAACCAATAGGATGTGATATATAAATATATTCCATCCAAATCTCCATGCAAAAATGTAGTCTTGACATCTAATTGCTCGATCTCTAAGTCAAATTGTGCCACAAATGCTAAAAGGACTCGGATAGAAGTGTGTTTAACAATCGGAGAGAAAACTTCATTATAATCCACACCTTCCATTTGTGCATATGCCTTATCCACTAACCTTGCTTTGTATCGTGCACCATTAACCATACCCTTGGAATGTGGAATTACATCTTTTACCGTATAGACCCACTTGCACCCAATCTTCTTTCGACCCTTAGAAAACTTAACAAGTTCCCAAGTGCGATTCTTGTGAAGAGACTTCATCTCCTCATCCATGGTTGTTTTCCACTCAACGGCATGAGTATTTCTCATTGCCTCCTAAAAGGTAAACGACTCATCCTCAAAAATAGATAATGCGTAAGACACATACTCATCAAAACCATAACGAACTGGTGCACATGCCTCACGTTGAGATGTCAAGGATAGAATATTCTCAACTTATTGCTCTGTAGATTCCTCACTAGGATCCTCAAACTCAACTTCAACTTCTACATGAGTTTCTTTTTCTTCTTCTATAGTAAATGAACTAGGAACTCTTTTCTCCACCTGCATCGAATCATCTTCGACACCGCTACTACTCCCACTTTAAATTTGAGAGTCTCAACCTGTGAACTTCTTTGAATCAAGCATCACTTTCTCATTAAAGGTCACATTAAGACTAATTATGAACTTATTCAGTTATGGACACCATAGACGGTATCCTTTCATACCTAGTGGATAACCTAAGAAAATTGCTTTCTTGGCCCTAACACCTAATTTTACATGAAAATAGGCTAGACAACCAAACATCCTTAAATTAGAATAGTTCACGGGATTACCGGTCCATACCTCTATAGGTGACTTACACTTAATAGATGTTGATAGTGATCGATTCACTAAATAGCACACCATATTCACTGCTTTATCCCACCAAATCTTGTCTAAACTTGTGTTTGACAACATGCACCGTGCTATCTCAAGTAACGTATGATTCATTCTCTCTGCTACTCCATTTTTATGTGGTGGACCCTTGAAAGTGAAGTGCCTAATGATACCTTGTTCCTCACAAAACTCCATTATTGGGTCTTCGATGTATTCACCGCCATTATCGGAACGTATCTTCTTAACCACACGACCAAGTTGTTTCTCTACCATGGTCTTCCACTTTTTAAACACCTCGGTGACTTCATTCTTATGCTTTATGGTGTAAAGCCAAACTCTCCTCGAAAAGTCATCGATAAATGTCACAAACCACCTATAACCTCCCTTAGAAACTGTACAAGAGGGACCCCAAACATCCGAATGGATGTAATCTAACATACCCTGGGTGTGGTGAACAGCGGTACCTAAAATGATCCTACATTGCTTCCCAAAGATACAATGCTCACAGAAATAAAGCTTGCATGTTTTCTCACCACCAAGCAAGCCTTTACTACTCAACACATACATACCTTTCTCACTTATATGCCCTAGAAGCATAAACATGTTGACTCCAACTGTCTCTCATCAATTGATTGAGAAACCATAGCTCCACCACAAACTATATCTCATTGTAAGAAATATAAATTACCATGTCTTTCACCGGTCATCTTCACACTACCATTGTAGAATACCTTCAAGAACCCATATTCAGCAACATACTTGTACCCAAGATATTTAAGTACTCCTAACGAAATCAAACTCTACCTCAAATCTAGAATATGTCTAACCTTTGAAAGTGTTGTGATAACACCATGTGAACAAACATGTGTCGTACCAACTCCAACTGTTTTGTAGGCATTAGAATTTCCCATCATAACAATACCACCATTCACCTCTCTGTAAGTAGTGAAACAATCCTTTGAAGAACACATATGATACGAAGCACAAGAATCAAGCATCCAACCATCATTGAGATAACTCTTTGATGTAACGATTAATATTTCCTCATCAAAACCACACATTGGGTCTTCTTAAGCTTCATTGACTTCAGCAATCGAAGCAACAATATTCTTTGAATCTGATTTCTCACGTTTCTCATCTCTTGCCTTAAGCTTGAGACAATCAGCGCCTAATATGATCATTTTTCCGACAATAATAACACTCAATATCGCTCTTTTTAGAACGATTCTTCGACTTCAACTTCTTATTACCATTATTCCCTCTATCAACAAACAAGCCCTCGACTTGTGCTTCATCGCCAAACTCTTGTTTCCTTAATGACTTAGCTTGTAAAGTAGAGACCACATCATCGAAAACCAACTTATTATCTTCTTCGGTTTTCGTACTCAACAAATAGTCAACGAAATCATCATACGACGGAGGCAAAGAACATAATAATATCATGGATTTATCCGTATCGGAGATAGTGACTCTAATATATTAGACAAATCAGAACTGATCTTATTAAAATCATTAATATGATCAACCATAGACTTACCCGAAGACATCTGAAAGCATGAAGTCTGCACTTCAAGTAAAGTTCTGAAGTGAAATCCCTTTGCATGTAAAGCTTCTCTAACTTATCCCACAACGCCTTTGCAGAGGTTTCACTCAAAAAGTTATGAGTGATCTCCCATGAAAAACATAAACGTATAGTTGAACATGCCTCCAAAACAAGGTTATCCCACTTCTCATCGCTCCAATCCTTTGGTAACGTTGCTGGATTGTCCTTGATAGCTTTGATTTTTTTTATACTAACAAGAATATCTTTTACATCAGTTTGCCATGATGTGAAATTATTATTCCCATTGAACTTGATAATATCAAATCCATGCACCTTCAAAAATCCACTTGATATAGAACAAGACATCTTGACTTCTAAATATGATCCTATCCACCCTCACCGCACCACTTGTTAGGATTAAGACCTTATAATTAACATCTTCACAAGATGCTAATTATTTGGATCATGTAGAACTAAAGAAAATAGAAAACAAGATGCACAAAATAGTATCAAAGACACAATATTTAACGTGGTTCGGCAATATGCCTACGTCCACAAACGGCTACGATCAACTCTTATTATTAGAAAATATTACAGAGAATTAAACCTTAATGGTTGAAGAATCAATCACCAAAACTATGACCAGCAGAATGATGTTCACAAGCCCCAAACAATTCTCTATGAACTAAACCTTTTAAACCCTAAAATTCTCTAATTATGAGAATTCTTCTCTAAACTGTGTTTTGTGTGTTTCCTTAGGACTTGTACGCCTATTTATATAGGTTACAAACTTGAGTTCCAAGTATAAGAGTTATACTAGGAAATCACAAACTTGAGTTCCAAGTATATGCGAGTTATACAAGGAATCCTCAAACATAGCTAAATCAGGAAACTCCCTAACTTAGGAAAATAAGGAAACCTCTAGAATATTATTGACTATTCAACACTCTTCCTAAAACATCGATAACATAACAGTATAATGGTAAAGTGATTGGGTGACGACACCAGTGACCTGAGTTCGAAACTCGCTAGCACCAAAATTCTTTACCGATCTAAAATAAATAAATAACCGATGCTTGATAAACTTTGTCCTTGACATCCATTTTGTCATAAAGGTTCCCACCAGATTGCACATGAGTGCATAATATATTCTCGGTCTTGTTTAGAATAATAGTTTATTTTTGAATTTTACATCAATATTGTATCTTGTTTTGTAGTTCTTTTCAAGCCCATTTAAAAAAAATATAAATTTTGTTAGAATCCGATAGATACTTCAGAAGTTATGAATTTTCTCGCAGTTAACTGTAAATTGATGAGAGAGAAAATATATAGGAAAGTGAATAGAAATATGGGTGAAGGAGATATAAGAAATAATGATTTTCTCAACAATTTTAGCATGCAACAGAAGTTAATTGACCCACTGCTGATTGGTGGCTCTTACACCTGGCCAAACAATCACACTGACCATCTTTTGTGTAGGATGGATATATTTCTATTCAACGTGGAGTTTGATGATTTCTTCCCGTATATGTTATACAGATTGTTCTTTTAATCATAATTCAATAATGGTTCACACTTAACCAACAACCACAAGTAAGCTGTACTTCAAGCTTGAAAGGTCGTGGGTGGAACATAAGGATTTCCAAAGCCACATAACACTTTGGTGGGATACAATGGATTTCACAGGTAGTTCCAGTACTATTTTTTTCCTAAAGTTATAGAATCTTAAGTTTTTTGTTAAATAATGGGGTATCCATAAGTTTGGAGGTGTTAATAGAGAAAATAAGATTCTTACAGAAAATATAAGTGAGCTTAAACTGTTGGAAGAAAGTGGGGCTTCCCAAGCTGAACAATATGAAAAAAGACTTGAAACTAACACTAAGTTGAGATGCATTGAAGTGCTTGAAAAAAGAAAATGGCAGCTGAGGTCTAAGAAAAATGACTTTAAATGGGGATACGATAACATGGCTTATTTCCATAGAATTTCCAATGCTAGAAGAAAGAGAAACATAGTAGCTAAATTGCAAATTCAGGGAGAAGATCGTTTTGATCCCAATGATATAAAAGAGGAGATTAGAATCTACTATATTGATCTTTTTTCTGATAATGGATCTGGAATGTGCACTCTTGATTGTATTCCTTTCACTAAGATTAGTGATGAATCTAAGATTGGGTTAGAAAGAGAACTTTCATAAGATGAAGTTTTCAATTTCATTAAGCATATAGGTTGCAATAAGTCTCCTAGGCCAGATGGATTCTCTACTGAATTTTCTAAAACTTGCTGGAGTACAATCAAAACGGATTTCATGAAGATGATGAATGACTTGCATAGGTTTAGATCTCTAGACTGGAGATTAAACTACTCTTTTATCACCTTAATTCGAAAAAAGGAAGACTCTTATACTCCAAAGGCTTTTAGACCTTTGATTTTAATTAATAATGCTTATCAGATCATCTATAAAGTGTTTGTTGATAGACTGAAGATGGTTATGCCTAGTCTCATCTCTGACAGGGTGCTTTATACAGGGGGAATAAAATCTTGGATGATGTTCTCCTTGCAAATGAATGCATCGATAGTAGATTGAAGCCAAAGAAATCTAGTATTTTGTATAAAATTGACATGGAAAAAGCCTTTGACAATGTCAATTGACAATCTCTCTTTTGTATTTTACAGAATCGTGATTTTTCCGTTAAGTGGATTTCTTGGATGATATGGTATATTACTTCCCCTCACTATTCTTGAGAAGTGCATGTTATCTCATTTCAAGTTGCAGAAGAATTTTTGGGGTGAAGCAATGTATATTTTTGTGTACTTGATCAATCGATCTCATTCAAGACCGCTAGACGGAGAAGTAACAGAGAAGGTATGGAGAGACAAAGAGCCTACTTATGATCCTTTGAAAGTGTTTGGCTGTAGGGTATTTGTTCATATCCCATAGGATAAGATATCAAATATTGATAACAAAGCGAAGCAGTGCATGTTCTTAGGATATTGAACAAATTAATTTGGTTACAGATTTTGGGATCCAGTTGACAAGAAGGTTATCAAAAGTAAGGATGCAGTATTACTAGAAGACTAAACTATTGAAGACTTTGAGAATATCGAAATTCCAAAGCTTCAAGAAGACATGATCTTAGATCCAAATCCAATTGATCATTCTCTTGAACAAAATGATGATGATGTTGATGGTAATGGTAATGAAGAACAAGAATACAATCATGAAGATGATCCAGTGGGTGATGTTGAGAAAGAAGTGCAACAACATCCATAAGCTGAGTGTAGGCCCATATAACCTTCAACGAAGTATACACCACATGAGTATGTGATGCTCACAAATGTAAGTGAATTATAGTCTTATGAAAAAGCTCTTAGTGTTCCTGAAAGTCATAAGTGGTTGAAATCCATGAAATAAGAAGTTAGATCTTTAAATGAGAATGACATTTTTGAGTTGGTTGACAAGCCAAAGAACCAGAAAATTCTGAAGAACTAGTAGGTATATAGAATCAAGACTGAATATGGTAACTCACAACTAAGGTACAAAGCATGCTTAGTTGTGAAGGGTTATGAGCAGAGAAAGGGTGTTGACTTTGACGATATTTTCTCACCAGTAGTGAGATTTCCTTCTATTAGGGTTGTCTTAACATTTACGGTTAATTTGGATCTTGAGATAGAAAAACTAGATGTCAAGACAACATTTCTACACTGTGAGTTGGAGAAAGATGTATGTATGGCGCAACCCGAGGGTTTTGAAGTCAAAGGAAAGGAACATAGGGTGTGCAAGATGAAAAATAATCTATATGGTTTGAAGCAAGATCCTACAAGATGGCTACAAGAGAACAACTTCATATCATTGTGTATTCATTCAAAAATTTGTTGATTGTGATTTTATTATTCTTTTTATATATGTTGATGACATGCTAATTGTTGGCAAAGATAAGAAAAAGATTGACACATTGAAGTTAGATCTGAGCAAGTCTTTTGTTATCAAAGACTTGGGTGCAGCAAAGCGTATTCTTGGCATACAAATCTCTCGTTATAGGAAAGCAAGGAAATTGTGGCTATCACATGAAAGCTGTATTTATAAGGTGTTGAAAAGATTCAACATGAACAAGGCTGAGCCATTAAGTTTTCCTCTTCCAAACCATTTTAAGTTAACTCGTGATCAATGTCCTATGAATGATGTTGATAAATGTTAGATGTAGAAAATTCCTTATGCATCCGCAATTGGTAGTTTGATGTATGCAATTGTGTGTACAAGGCCGGATATAGCTTATGAAGTTGGAGTGGTAAGCATAATTCTAGCCAATCCTGGTATGGATCATTAGGAAGCAGTGAAATAGATACTACGGTAACTAAATGGTAGTTCTAGTATATGTTTGTTCTATGGTGGTGATAAGCCAGAGTGGTACACGAATTCAGATTTGTCAAGTGCGATCAAGATAGTCTCAAGTTGACATCGAGTTACTTATTTACCTATGTAGGGCTGTGTCTTGACAATCCAAGTTACAAAGATGTGTGGAATTGTCTACTACAAAGGCATAGTATATTGCAGTTACAAAGAGTTGCAAAGAGATGATATGGATGAAGAGGTTAGTTAAAGAACTCGGTGTAAAATAACAAAGGTTTATCGTTTACTGTGACAACCAGAGTGCCATTCATCTCAGCAAGAATTCGAGTATTCACTCAAGGTCCAAGCACATCAATATTAGATACCAGTGGATACTAGAAGTTCTCGATGAGAAAGTATTGCAGATTGAGAAGATCCATACAGATGAAAATTGTTCTGATATGATGACAAAGTCACTACCGAAATACAAGCATATATATTTCTGCACCATGGCAGGCTTGGTGGTGATGAGTACCTCGTCATAAATCGTGAGGGGGAGATTGTTGGATTTTACGTCTTGTGGACCCAACCTTCTAGGTGTGCCCTTATCGAATGGGGAGAGCTACATAGCACATGCTATGTTGGGTTAAGTAAAAAGAAACGAGTTTTTTGTTTCTCAATCTTCTCTCTTGTTCGTGAGATAACAAAGGAGAGGCAGAGCTTTGACGGCGGCAATAAAACGAGAGAAAAGAGGTAGAAATTTGTGGAGAAGTTTGAGGGATGGAGAGGGGTTTTGTTAAGGGAGTGTTTGGCAAGGTCTTGGTGAGTTTGGTCCATCAAGTTTGTGCACATCTTCTTCCATCCAATCTTGGAGATTCTAGGGTTAGTTCAAACCTTAGTTGTGAGTATTTCTACTCTTGTTCTTGGTTGATTATTGTGAATCTCATCTATTAGGTGAAAGAATTGTTGATCCACCCTAATGGTGAGTGTAATTAGGAAAATTTGGTATCCAAGTGCGATATGGACCATGAAGTTGTCGTTATCCCCAATTTGGGAGAATTGTGTGTAACTCAGTATTCATTATAGTGGAATATTTGTCCATGGTTTTTTACCCTTCACCTTGGAGGGTTTTTTCCACGTAATTTCCGGTGTTGTGTGATTTCTTCTTATATGGTCATAGTTGTATTATTTCTGTATTTGTGTTTCATTGCTTGTATACTTTTCGTATTGCGCATAACGGCTCGGATTTGTAAGTCTCCCCAACGTGTGACCCTTTTCAGGTCGTAGACACGAATAATTTTTAGAACAGGGTAAAAAAAAACCCAGTAAAATTCGATCGATCCAAAATGGATCGGCTAAACATTCTATTAGGGAGCACGTTCTTAACTCTTCTGTGTGGTATTCACTCTCGTTTGGCTCGGAATTACATCTAGCAATGGGTGGAACACCTCGCAAAATTCAGTCTGTTTAAGCCTTTCCCTCGGTTTAACTTGGATTGGTATAGCCAAGAGGAAGATCTTGTTAGGATCTGCCTCTTGTTCAAGCAGATACAAACATATAAAAAGATAAATGATAAAAACAGATAAAAGGATTTTTTTTGTTTTTCCGGAAATGTTGAGGGGGTTTCGTAGTTCCTATAATAAATGAAGGATAGGTGCCTAACGACTACTATGGTCTATGTAAGCGAGTTAACTTGGACATATTAGCTGGGAATGAAACGACACTATGCAAGCGACCAGGCCAGCTCTAGCAACAAAACATAACACTATTGGCTGGGCGGAGTTTTTTTAATTAAATCACCGGGACTTGTATATCTGTATGGGATTAGGTACGTTTAGCTGTTTGCAACTATTATGTACATGTGATTATCCGATTATGGCTGCTCTAATACTATTTAATTTACGATAATTATGTACGTAATCATCATCCAATCAATACCTTTGGATGAACAACCAAGAACGATTAGCCATTGAACATTTGTAAATTGAAAGGGAATAGAAGAATTTATGGGCTCATGTTTTACACTATGTTTAGACGTGTTACCATCTCAATGCAAAATCAGGAGATAGTAAAAAAATACACACACATGCTTGCACTCCTAGTTCTTCCTATGGGTGCGTGCGGGGCAACACTTACACAAACAAAAATTGACGGCATTAGCTAGTGGTAGGCCGTCGGCTTTGTTTAGAGCAATTCCTATGGGCTCAACAAAACAAGGATTTTGTTGATTTTGATCCCACTATTGACTCAACAAACATGAAAAATACGTGCGCGAGGGCAATCATCCTACAAATGCGCCGACCATATGCCAAATCCACTCGCGACCATTCCTCACTCGCCTAGTACAATTTCAGATACCCATCAATTACTTTTTTATTCCATTTATTCTTTTTTATTTCACTTTATGATATTTTATCTCATCAATTTTTTTTTTTTTACCTTTATCTTAAAAAAATATTTTATATTAAAAAAAATAGTTGTGGGATCCTAAAAAATAAACCTGCTCATCTTATTATAATTTATCATATTACAAAAACATGTTTGTACATCCACGTAGCTCAACAAAAACAAAAAAATTGTTGATTACTATAGGAATCGCCGCGGGTGAAGCAGCCAACGAAGCTGCTAGCATTATCGTGCAGGTTAATATATAGGCGCAAGAAAAGGTAGTTAATGATCACTAATCACTCTTACTCAGCAGATATCCAGTACGATATTTGACTGCCGTATAGAGGAGATGTTTGATTATTATTTAAAAAGTAGTACAAGACTGTTTTTACGAGACAACTAATGTCATGGTTTAAGTCACATCCTTTGCATTAAATCCTGATAATTCCCGCTTAACTTCCGGGTACCATCGTCATGAATATCATCTTTCTTAATCACGATTCTCCACGGTTCCATTTCTGTACTCTGCGTTTCTTTACCCAGAAAAAGATATGTGTTTTTATACTTGACGCTCGTTGCACGATCTTACATAAAAAGCACAACCACCAACTTTATTATTATTTACTAGATTTGTGCCCGTGCTAAGCACCGGGCATTTTTTTTCCCTTAACCATATTTTTAATTTGGTGGGCATGGGGCTTCGCCCCGCCTCGTGGAAACGCGTTTTTGATTTGGTGTGTGCTGGGCTTCTCTCCGTCTCAACTCGATGCATGGATTATTATGCATGAAATGTTGCATAGGCGTCAGCAAACCATTGAGCCATTGTAAATATAAAAAACTCCCATATTTTATAATGGGCTCGCCCAAAACCAAAAAAGTTAATACAACCCTGCAAGTACATGTCTAACGACTGACTATTTTTCGTGTCTAACCAATCGAACAGCCTACAACTTTTCTTCACTGAACTGTCAGCATGAAACAACCTACAATCATAGAATCATCAATCTCTATCGACAGGCTCATGTTCCATCATACCAAGTCACCAACCAATAATAACAACAGCGAAATTAAGACTCTTCTATCACCTCCATCCCCATTATCACCGATGGCAGTCAATAACTCGAATCACAACTAATTTCTCGACATTTGTCAGCACCACTCCCGTCACCACTTGCATCACATCATCACTCTTCCTTGAAAGGCGGCAACTAATCTTCATCATCAGTAATCATACATGCATCATCGATGGCAGCAATTGCAATACTCTGCGTTTCAACTACAATGACATAACTTGGGCCGTCATCTGATGCAAAATTCAAACTCTCCCCAATTTCCATCACCGATTACAGTAGAAACCACTTTTTTGTTCTCCAGTTTCACTTTTGGTAACTCAAGTTCTAAGACCTCAAACCCGTTGAATACAATATACAGTAATACAAATTCCGATAAGAACGTAATAACACAAAAAACAGTAAACGTTTGATTTATATAAGGAAGTGAAAATTAAAGTTTGCTTTAAAGACAAAATCCTGATTTCCTTTTTTTGGGTGAATCACAGATTTTTTTTTCACGTTTTTTCTTTAATGTTTATTTATTTATTTAACGTTTTAGAAGTAAGTTTTGTCCACCCTAATTAAAGTACAGTTAAGTAGAGGTGTAAACACGGTGTAACAAAATTATTTAAGCTCAAATTCTAACATAAGTATTGTCCACCTATTTTTTTTGTCTACGCTGTTACTAACGAAAAGTTAAGTATTTGATGTATCCAAATTTTAATTATTAGAACCAATAGAGTTATGCCAAGTGTCCTCACCATAGATTTTGCATTAGAAAATATCTTTATAGGCCAATAGGGAGCAAGGGTTTCATTACCGTTTACAATTAAAAGATCTCCTAATTTCAACCAATTTCTTTTTATTTTTTGGTTTGTTATGGATTTCCATTTTTAGAAGATTCCAAGTTTAAAGTCTTTGACGTTTTTTTTTTTTTTTTTTGGATAACGGTTTCCTTTTTTTTTTTGTTTTTGGGATTTCCTATTCTAAACAGTTTTATGTTTTTTTTTTCACGTTTTTATTTTTTCCTTAAGTTTATTAAAAGGTTTGGATGTGAGTTTTGTACACCCTTATTAAAGTACGGTTAAGTATTGGTATAAACACGGTGTAATTAAATAATTCAAGTTTAAATTCTAACATAAGTATTGTTCACCCATTTTTTTCCCAACACCGTTACTAACGGACAATTAAGTATTTAATATATCCAAATTGTAACCTAATTTTAATTATTGCAACCAATAGAGTTATGCCAAGTGTCCTCACCATAGCTTCTATATTAGAAAAGACCTTTTTAAGCCAATAGGAAGCGAGGATTTCATCACCGTTTAACGTGAGAGCATAATTTGTCAAGGCCTTTAAGGGGGAAAATTCCACTGGAACAACCGCCGACACTAAGGGGGTCGAATCGATTAACTGCGGGATGAAAATCGTGTGCTCTACCACTGAGCTAAGTCGGCAGCACCTGCTCACCTATTTATAGTGGCATTTCTCTTGGAAGATTAAATATTAAATTGCCCA
This sequence comes from Papaver bracteatum, assembly GCA_023529315.1. Classification (NCBI taxonomy): domain Eukaryota; kingdom Viridiplantae; phylum Streptophyta; class Magnoliopsida; order Ranunculales; family Papaveraceae; genus Papaver; species Papaver bracteatum. The sequence goes on from JAJJWX010002285.1 coordinate 519,345, forward strand.
CAAATACACAACCATTAGCTTTACAGGACCATTGCCCTAAATGTTACATATACTCCCTCGTTTCTGAGAAAAAACTTATTATCATTATTTTGTTTTAGGCTAAACTAAAAAAGTTATAGTAAACTCTTTTCTAGAGGGATTGAGTATGTTATCCGTAAGTGCCTGCTGATGGAGCTACAAATTCGTGGCTCTTAAAATCTGAGCAAACATAACGACTTTCTTTTAATTTTTTCGAAGTTTCATGCACTCCTGAAAGTCTCAGGATTGAACCCCGATAGCGTAATATTGCAGGAAATAATATGGAAGGTATAGCTTGTCCTCTTGTGACACAATTTCAATCCCCATTTGCTTCGGCTCCCTTGGCTAGGTTACTCATGAAAATTACTGGTAAACTAACAAGATAACTTGTTCATTGCTGTATTAGTATAATGTATTAGTATGTTGTTAAGCTTACAACTAATTAACATAATACTCTTTTATCTTTTCGATAAAGTTGCTTCAAAAAACAATCTTTTCAATAAAACCTCCAAAAGTGCAAATAGATAATTCTCCATTTCATTGCTGCACTGGGAAAATGTGAGAGGCAATATCAAAGATCACAAGTCCCATTTTTAAAAGAAAAATGCACCTTCACTCACTCACTCACCACCAACAATGAAAGAACCACTTACCTTTTCAAGCACAAACAAAACAATATAAATTAACAAACTCATTTTCTAACCTTCTCCACAACAAAAACTTCACATTCATTCATTCCCCTTCTTCTAGTCTCTCTCATAACAAAAACGTTTATTTTATTTTTTCAGTTTTTCGTAGTCTCCTTACAGAAAAGTACATTTAAAGGACACTGAGATTAGAAAGAAAAAAAACGAAAACAGAATTAACAACTATTTTTCCATTTCTTCTCAATCCAGTTCATCATTTCCTTGTGTCTTTCTCCATTTCTCATGTTAGTTTCCTACGTTCATTCTCTCTTCGCATCCTTTCCTCTGTTTTCGTTGCTCTGTTTTGATTGAAAAACCTTTGCTAATTACTTCAAGTTAAAGAAAAAACCAAACTTAATCTAATTTCTTAGATTTTTTTAAAACTAACTTTATATCATATATATATATCAAATATTATCTTATACTGTCAAATTCTCAACAACTTGCTAATTAAAAAACAGCATGTCATGATATTTTTACTATTTTTGAAACAGAGACATAAATTAATTGTTTATTGCAAATTCTGTTTGTTATTACTCGCATTGTTTCTGCGTTTCTTTATATTTCTGTAATCATAACGTTTTACTAAGAAGAAGAAGAAGTGGGATCTTCAAAAATACAGAGAAATTAAGAACTCTCCCTGTCTCTGATATTTCACATTTCAATGAAAACAGAGTCTTCTTCTGCTAATACTATGAATCAGAAGGTATGAATTTTCTTAACATTAAGTGTGATTAAGTTAGTAGCTCATTTCATGAAGAAATTGTAACTCACTTGGAATTTTCCTTTTGCTGGTGTTCTTGTTGTTGTTGGTGGTGGTTATAGTCATCTTGGCCAAAAGTGGTTGTGAGGAAATGGTTAAACATTAAGAGTGGAGCTAAAGAGTTTCATTCGGATCATGAAATTGCAGGTAAAACTATTTTCCTGGGTCTGTTTTTTTATTTATTTCTGTGGATTGCGCTTAGAAAATCGATTTTTTTATACCAGGATAGTAAAATTTCGATAAATTAATATCCAGAGTTTATGAATTTATCAAGATTATCGTTTTACTTGCTGCTAAATCGTAATGGATGAAAATTTGATATTGTTTAGAATTATTCTTTTCTTTCTTTCTAGATATGGCCGGAATGAATTCAGTGGAAAATCATTATGACTCAGAAACTTGGCTGACTGAGGCTTCCCTCGAGAGTTTGAAACGTCCAAGGATTGAATCAGACAATTCAGCATCCGTTACAAACCCTCTAAACAAAAGGTACCCTTCTAGTACCCGTTTACCGGGAATCGAACCGGACCCAATCAATTTGGGTCCGGTTCCGGGTCCATACATTCTACCTGTTAAGAGTTTTGATACCAAACGGGTAAATACGGTAAAGACCCGTTACTAATTGGTTCCGAACCAGGTCCACCCGACGGGCAGCCGTCGGTTCTCGGGTACCCAATATAATTGTCATAAAATTAAGTTTGAGGGTTTAAAACCTAAATTAAGCTATGCGTCGTCCAGAAAATTATTATGCTGCATCACAAACTTTGTTTGCATGTTTCAGGATGGATGTCTTTCTAATTCATGATGATCAATCTTTCGTCCAAGCTAACTATTCAACTCATCTTTATTGTATCTAACATTTTATTCCGGGCTAGATCTTGATCTTGGTTATGGCAATTATTTTTATTTTATGGCATTTAGCTATACTCGTTTTTTATGTATACGTGATGGAGCTAGGCAAGGGTACCACTGTTTAGTAATGGTGAGATCTAGTTGGTGTTGATCTATCTCACATGTTGGGGCTATGTAACCTAAATGGAGAATCACGTTTTGTTTGAGCAAGGTTACATTTTCATCTGTTTCTTGTCATAGCTTAAACAAGGAGCTGGTGCTAACCTCTGGTTATTAGTGATGGCGGCCTCCGGTATAAAGAGTGGGACGTACGTTAAAAAAGTTTCGCTGTTTTTTTTTTCATTATATTCACTGTATTATCTTTGAACGAAATTTAACATGAGATACCCATTAAATACCCAGAACCGTCGGTTATTGGTCTCTCTTAACGGGTCCGGTACCTGGTCCGATGTTCTGGGTCCAATATTTATAGAACCGGACTCGGAACCTATAGAACTTGGAACCGACACAAATTATCGGTTCCGGGTAGTATACAGTATACTACCCGCACCTGATATGGCCCGTTGGCACCTCTACTTCTGGTACGCTATTGCAGTAATCCTATCTGTCAATGAAAGTCATCCTTTGTTGACTGGCTGATTTATTTATTTTTTTGGGTTTTTGTTGTGTTTTGTTCCTGTTCTTCTTTCAAACTTGGCAATTTTATTCTACAAAGACTGGATCAAAATTCTAACAGTAGCCATCAATGCATTTGAAATTAGGAGCTTGTAGCTTGACAAAGTTGCATCTACACCTTACCTAATTTTACTGTTTCCTTCGTGGGAAAGTCCTAGCCGCAAGAATCCGCAAATTAGTAACAGCTAGTAGGAAAATTTTCTTAAATTACAAGGGGCTGTGCTGTCATGCGCTGCTGCGCATAAAAGGTTTATAAGCTAGCAGGTTTGCAGCCGTCCAACGGCGTTTCTTGCCAAAACGATTTTTTTATTAAACAAACTTTTTAATTTCCTCTTCGGCAGTACAGTTCTCAATCTAATTCAAATATTATTATTTTTATCAGAGATTCAAACATTTTCACCGCCTCATAATTAAAAGAGTTTGAATCATGTTAATTCTTGATTATTTTTCCATGAAATCATGATTGATGAATCCATGAAAAATAAGATTTTTTTTTTTTTTTTTAAAAAACTTTTAAAAGGCGAAATAATAGTTCGCTTTGTACTTACCGCACGCACGGCTGCATAAAAATCAGAAATTCTTCGAACACCTAAATAAAAAAATATGCAATACAGATTGGCTACTAACTCCTGTTCCTGCAGACATTTATGCAATACAGCTGATCCTAGTTTCGGCTTACTTTTGGTGTAGGATATTTGTGGGTACATGGAATGTTGGAGGAAAATGTCCCCACGAAGGGTTGAATTTAAAGGATTGGCTGCTAACTCCTGTTTCTGCAGACATTTATGTACTTGGGTAATTATCGGCCACCCATCAAAAGTTATGGTTTTTGACGCGGGAATTCGATAAATAGGATAAGCTTATACCCCTAGAATACTTATCCGATATGTCTGTTATTCCATGTGCCAGGTTTCAGGAAATTGTACCATTGAATGCAGGGAATGTATTAGGTGCAGAGGACAATGCTCCCGCCTTAAAGTGGCTTTCACTTATATGCCAAGCTCTGAATAATAATGATAAGAATACCGAGTTAGCCCAAAATCCTCCGAGGTGCAAAGAACATAAGAATTTCAAAACTAGAATTAGCTTCTCTGATTTGGTATCATTAGTGGATGAACTGGATATAGAGGATTTAGAAGGACATTCAACTTCGAGTCCAAACTCAGACATTGATGATGAGCCCTCTAATTTTTCTGTGAGGCGTAAATCTCCAAATAGTACTAGTAGTCGTTATAGTTTAGAAGCAAGCAAGCAGATGGTAGGCATATTTTTGTGTGTGTGGGTTCGAACCAATCTTAACCAACATGTCAGCAATTTGAAAGTCTCGTGTGTTGGTAGAGGCATTATGGGTTATCTTGGAAATAAGGTTAGACACGACACTAATGAAATAGTAGCTTACATTGTGCTGAATAAAACCTTTAATATTGTTCGTAAACCAATTAAGTAATTTGAGTGACGAGGTACATTTTTGCAGGGTTCGGTTTCAATCAGTATGACACTTCATCAAACAACCTTTTGCTTTGTGTGCACCCATTTAACTTCTGGTGAGAAAGAAGGTGATGAGGTTCGGAGAAATTCTGATGTGATTGAGATATTGAAGAAAACAAAGTTCTCTCAGGCTCAGAGAGTATCCGGACAACCATTCACACCTTCCTCTGTTAGCATTTTAGAACATGAGTAAGTTGTCTTTTGCAAATTTTGTTCATTTTGTGGAGGAAAATAACACCATGAATGTCTGAGCTTCCCTTTCTTTGATTATTTGTAGTCATACTGTTTGGCTAGGGGATTTGAATTATCGACTTGCCTTTCCTGGTGGCGACACAGATGAACTTCTGAAAATTAAAGACTGGGAAACCCTTCTCAAGAAAGACCAGGTGAGAGACCTATAACAGATAAAAATAAGAACTGAGTAAGATTTCGCACACATTTTTAGTGCTTTTCGAGTAATTGGTTAGATATGCTGTGCAGCTCATGATAGAACAAAGAGCTGGCCGGGTGTTCAAAGGATGGGAAGAAGGAAGAATAAGTTTTGCCCCTACTTACAAATACCTTGATAATTCTGACCAGTATGTTGCCCAAAACCAAACATCCAAATCAAAAGAGAAGCGAAGAACACCTGCCTGGTAAAATTCTTCTTCCTTTTTCATTCTGCACAACTTGGCCTACGCGTTTTTAAACCCAAGGCTTTATCGAAGCCAATATAGTTAGTTGTAAAATGGTTGTTTCGAGGAAGCTGATCTTTGTTGTTTGGGCAATGCAGGTGTGACCGAATTCTATGGAAAGGCGAAGGAATGAAGCAGATGTGGTACGTAAGAGGCGAAAACAGATTTTCAGACCATAGGCCTGTCTACTCCTTGTTCTCAGTACAACTCGACTCCCGAATTGACGGAAATAAAGTACAGAAGTCAACCACCAGTACCACAACCAGCTCCTCATCCTCTGCAATTACGACCACAACAACAACTCCTACTTCCTTTTCTTTGAAAAGTACAGCTTCTACTACTTCTACAAAGGGAATGCATTTGCCAACAGCATGTGTTGCCAAAATCCAAGCTGAAGAGCTGTTGGTATTACCTAATATAGCGACAGACGCTTCCAGTTCAGGTTTCTGAACATTCAGTTACAGTGGGAGGCAAATTTATAAATATATGTTGCACTGAATCAGGGGTGGTGTCCTATAATTTTAAACTCTGCATCACTCCACTGGATAATAAGTATCTATAAAGAGTATCATCTACTAAACCCCAAAGAGATTGCGATGAAAAACAATGAAAGGCTTGCAGGTTTGATATGCTGCGAAGACTTGAGTAGAAAAGCAACTTTCAAGACCTATTTGAGGGCATGAAGACATCAAGCATGCTTCATGTGGTGTATCTCTCTATAGTTAATTTTTATTGCAAGAAAAATGCTTCTGGACAAACTTTAGTTTTAATAAAAAAAAATTTATCATAATTTTGCTGCTAAAAGCCTAAAACAAAATGAAAGGTTTAGGAAAACGATTAAGTGTAAAGAATCTACAATCAATATATCTAATTATAGAAGATCAATTACCAACTTTGATTTTGTTTAGAAAATCGTATACTTCGCGAAGTTCTGATCCTTGCAAGCTTTTGCATTGCATATCATTTGAGTGGTGGGGGTTGGACTCCTTTCCTCTGCAGTTTTCCGACATCATTTCTAAAATCTTGGTAACCAGTTCTACTCATGACGAATCCTAGCAGTTTTGGATCAGTGAGGCAAACTTTGGGTACCCAGAGTGTTGAGAAATTGGGTTCTAGATCAATCACTCCAAGGCAAGAAAAATCGCTTTCTTTTAAGTATGTTTTTCCCCAACTGATCACAAGGCTTGAATCGAAGACACACTCTCAGGATACAATGGAGTTGTTTGTCACAAGATGTGATTTTTTGTACAAACCAGAATCACTCTTATATTATTGATGATGCTCAGAACCAGGGACGGTACTTGGGGTGGCTTACCTAAGCTATAGTCCCCCAAGAATATGGTAGAAGTCCATTATTGATGGTGTAACTGCAAGAGAAATTTGTTTTAGCCCAGGTCAAATTTATATTTAGCCCACGAGTTGAGACGTGACTCAATATCCTGCACCTCACGTTAACTCCCTCCCTCTGCAGACAAAAAAGAAAACAAGCTTTCTTTTTTCTTTATCTTTCGTTTCATTCAAGTTGATAGGTTAAAACTTGGAATCTCAAGCACCCAAGCTCTCTGCTGATTGTTAGTGCAGATCAAAGGTTAATTTTCTCGCAACTACAAGCTAATATGACTATCTAATTGTCATCTTTAAGTTCATGTATTCTTTGAATCTTTGATTAAAGGTATTACTCTTGGGTTTACTTTATTTTGGTGTAAAATTTGATTTTTTCATTTAAGAAGATTATATGGAACTGAGAATTAAAAATGGTATTTGTAATTGGATCATGATCATTGCTCCAAGAATTAGGGTTAACTTTGTGTTGGATATATATTTAAAAATATAGTTTTGTAATATTATATCAAATTTAGAGAAATAATGTGGTGGTATAATTTCGGGCTCCCACACTATAGACTTGGGTTCAAGTCTCACCCCCTGCATTTGACTAGGTATATTATTTATATCTATACTATTTATTAAAAATCCGGGAGAGCGGGTCTTGGGAGGTCTGGTGATTTAAAAAAATAAGGTTTTGCAGATTTGACTTTTGGTTTTCAAAATCGTTTTAGGGAAAATATTGAACCCACAATTGGGGGATATGACTTTTAATTGGGGGATATGACTAAATGACAAAATAGGGATCCAAATATCCTAGCTGGGTTACCCCTTATATAATTAATTTATTAATTCCTAATCTAACCCTCCCTAATCATGATTAGTTACTAATTAAGATTAGTAAAATGTTAATGATTTGGGGATATAATTTGTGTTTTTAAGTTTATTTGAATTTGTGTGGGTTAGTTAAGAGTAGAAGGAGGGAAAAAAATTTTGAGTAGAATTTTTTTTTTTTGAAAATGGAAGATGATTGTGATGAGAGAGTTGCAGCTACTGAATCTTTAGCTCAATTACAACAACAATCATATCTTCAATCTTCGGTTAATGATAACAACTCACAATTGGAGTTATATGATGAACCAACACCCTTGGATCATGATTTTCGTGACCATGAGGAGTTTTGTGAAGAACCAACTCAAGAAAGTAAACATGTTCAACATACAAGCAACCCAAACACACAGTAATGCTTCAAATAGGTCGAAAATTTTTTTTTTTTCAAAAACCGCCATTTCATTTGAAAAAGCTGAAAACCGGCATGCTCGTTATATGAATACAATGCCGGAACCTCTATAAACGGTATTGTATTCATACAAATTTGAATGCCGGTTTAAAATATCCCCCATTGTTCAAGAACATATCGGCGTGGTATTCAAACAAAGATTGCATGCCGGTTTTAATTTATACATTTTACCCACCAACGAATATTCTATGGAATATTCAAACCGGCACTACGTGTACATGACAGACAATGTCGGTTTGTGATACCGGCATAGAAACTTAAATGTCGAGCATGCCGGTTTTAAATGAAAAACATACAGAAAAAAATGTTATTTTGAACTTAAATACCTGCATTCCTTTCTTTTATCTAAGGATGCCGGTACTAGATCCCGGCATAGTAACTGAATTTCTCAAAATTACCCCATATACCGGTTTTAATACTGGCATGGAATGTCAATTACCCCATATGCCGGTTTTAAATACCGGCAGTATTATTTACTTATCGACAATGCCGGTTTTAGCTAATCCAATTTTATTTTCATTCATTCCTTAGATTGTGACATACAACGATCAACCAAACTCCAAACCGCTCCATCGGGATACGTCGGAATACTATAAAATACCTCGGGTATGTTACCAAACAAGGCTTTCACCTATTTTTTACAATTTAACATTGGGATTTGCTTGTAATCTCCCATTCTTTTCCTTATGTAGGGAATAAAAGATGAAAAGGAAGTAATTGCTTGGGCAAAAGCGACGGCTCTTAAGAACATGTGTGTCTTAGTTAGGAATAGTCAACGTTCAGATGTTCGTTTTGAGATGGTTTGTGAGAAAAGCGGAAAATACAAGGAGAATAGCCATAAGAGTAAGGGTTATGTATATGAAAAGAAGACTAATAGGGTATACAAGACAGTTACGAGGAAGGATGACTGCCCCTTTAAGCTTGTATTCTATCTAAGAGGAGACAAAGAAGAAGAAAAAGAATGGGAATGTAAGGTGTGGTTTGGCCGTCACAACCACCCCGATCCGAAAGCTTTTGAAGGTCACTCCCTAGTTGCGAAGCTAAAACCTGATCAATTCGAGGATGTCAAGATGATGACCAAAGCATGTATCAAACCAAGAGTGATTCTGAGAACCTTTAAAGAAAAGGATAAGACTAACGTTTCTTCACTCAGTACAATTTATAGCGCACAAGCAACCATTAGAAGGTTGGAATAGGAAGGGAGGAGTGTTATGCAAGAATTTGAGAAGATAGTTTGGGATCACAACTACACGCGTATCATTAAAAGAGGTCCGGACGAGAAGCCGCTTCAAATATTCATTTCGCATCCCTTGCTTTCACAATTGGCTCATACGTGTTGTGATGTTCTTATGATGGACTGCACCTACAAGACAAACAAATACAACATGCCGTTGTTCAACATCGTGGGGCAAACATCGGACAAGGTAACATTCACATTGGATTGGTGTTTAATGGAAAACGAGAGGGATTACAATTATCATTGGGCATTGCGACAATTGAAATTATTGTTCCCGGGAAATCGTGGTCCAAAGGTCATCATAACCGATCAATTTGACGCACTAATGAATGCCATATCCGATGTATATCCGGATGCACAAAATTTCCTATGTACATATCATATAGGTGAAAATGTGAAAAAACATTGTCATGCTTTGTTTGAACCCACTAAGGCTGATATTAAGAAAAGAATGGTTTCTTAACTAGAGGAAGATGTTCGCAAGGAGAAACTCTCACCCGAAGAAGAAGAAAATGAAAGAGGAAAGATTAAAGAGCGAGTCGACAAAGAACACGATGAAAATCATAAAAGGTGGTTGGAATTTCTAAAGGATTGGGAGAAAGTTTATTGGTCTCTAACCGAGGACATGTATGAAAAGAGATTGAACATGTTTATTGCTAAATATAACGAAGTGTATCCAAGTGCCGTTTCATATTGTCGGGATAAATTGTTGGATAAGTTCAAGGAAAAATTTGTGCGTGCGTGGACAAATCGTTATAGACATTACGGGAATGAAGCAACTAGTATAGCGGAGTCCTCACATGGGAGATTTAAAGATATCATCCAGTCCGGCCAGGGAAACGTGGTTACGGTCGCCGACGCAATGGAGCAAAACTTTAAGGCCGATATCGATAGGATCAAGAAGTCTTTTGAGAAAAACTCAATGGAAAGCATGACTCAATTTCTTCAACATACTAAGTTGCTCCAAGGAATAGAGTTTAACGTCTCCCGTTGGGCAATAAAACATATGATAAGACAAATGCAATATGAAAAAAATTACGAAAAACCGGGTGATGTTTGTATTTGTCCCGACATGTCTTCTTTGGGGCTTCCGTGTCGACATATGCTTGTGAAGTATGAAGAAGTGATACCTATTGGTGTTATTGATCCGTTTTGGAAGCAATTATCTTTCGACCTTCCCCTTACCGAAGTTCCCGGACAATCACCATGGGATACAAAGGAGGCCCAAGAATTTTTTGAAGCTTACTCACGTGGAAACTCGGATAGCCGACAAGTATTGTTGAGCCAACTAAGACTAATTACACGTCCATGGATAGCACAGAGTGAAGAGCCAACAAAGGGAGATCCGCCGGGTAGACCACAAACTAAAATTCCAAGGAAAAAACAAAGAAAAGAATTAAAAGATATGACTCGCCGTGAAGAGGAACTCGCGGCAACAAAAAAACGAGATCTATGTGCAAGTGAGATTTCAGAACCAAGATTCGCGGAAGCGCCCGTTCCAAACAAAAGCGATAGGCCGAGGAAGGAACCGATATCAAGTCAACAACAATCGACGAGTTCTGAGGCTACACCAATAATCGATGTATCCGAGGTTCAAAGTAAAATGGGAAGGCCGCCAAATGTACCAACATTAAGCTACCAAGGACAACAAGGTCAGCATTCCGAACCTACACCAATAGTCGATGTATCCGAGGTTGAAAGGAAAATGGGAAGCCCTCCGAAGGTACCAACATTAAGCAACCAAGGGAATGTCTTTGAGCATTCCGAACCTACACCAATAGTCGATGTATCCGTGGTTCAAAGGAAAAGGGGAAGGCCGCCGAAGGTACCAACATTAAGCTACCAAGGACAACAAGGTGAGCATTCCGAACCTACACTAATAGTCGATGTATCCGAGGTTCAAAGGAAAAGGGGAAGGCCGCCGAAGGTACCAACATTAATCTACCAAGGAAAACAAGGTGAGCATTCCGAACCTACACCAATAGTCGATGTATCCGAGGTTCAAAGGAAAATGGGAAGGCCATCGAAGGTACCAACATTAATCTACCAAGGACAACAAGGTGAGCATTCCGAACCTACGCCAATAGTCGATGTATCCGAGGTTCAAAGGAAAAGGGGAAGGACGCCGAAGGTACCAACATTAATCTACCAAGGACAACAAGGTAAGCATTCCGAGGCTACACCAATAGTCGATGTATCCGTGGTTCAAAGGAAAAGGGGTAGGGGTAGGCCAAGGAAGAATATTCTCTCGTCTAATACCAAAGACATTTGGAGTGTAGGGATTGTAGAGGATGGTTTGGATATAATAAAGCAGAAAGTTGGTAATATGAAGATGTATAAGGATCCCAAAACAGGTAGGACCATTAGAACTTATCATACAAAGATAGAGTCTTACATAGACCAACTTCCTTAGGTTATTCACGAGTTTATTGCGTACACGGATGATGTCGATGGAGATGGAAATTGTGGCTATCATGCCATGTCCGAACAATTAGGAATCTTCGAGACGGATTTTAGTAAAGGAATGACACAATGAGGATATGCTAGAATGAGAATGGTCGATCAACTTGTGAAGAAGAGGAGATTTTATGAGCAATTGGTTGGTCACGACGAGGTGTTTGATGATATGTGTGCTCAAGTGTTAGGACCCGAGCAGGATATGGCATTTCTTCCTTCTCAATATTGGATGAGGATGCCGCTTTGTGGGCATCTAGTAGAGGATACATTTAATTGTGTTGTTCATTATTTTTCCCCCACCGTAGTCACAACATTTACACCAAAGTGGCAAAAATGCGAGGGATCCCTTAAGATGAGAAGAGTTGTTTTGGCGTACGTGAACGGAAATCATTTCGTTATTCTAAAAATCAAGGACAATTGTCCATTGCCACCTGTTTGTGGAATGGTTAAAAACAAGGAACTTGATCCAAATATATGGAAGGGATGGATGGCATTGAATGAGGAGACTCACCAATTATGGGATGCTTTGGCATTATCAAAGAAACCTCTTGAAGAGGATAACTTGCAACTTCATACGTGTGGAAGTGATGATGAGTAATTTGGATATATGTGGTTTACTAATACGCCACATTTTGTTTTTTTGGAAGTTTGAATTGTAATCATTAAACCATATGCCATGTATGTGCCAATGTGATTTGATTCAAACTTTACTATGCCGGTACTTGTACCGGCATTTCAATATATGTTCTCTTTTGTGCCGAAATAACACCATAAGTTCACAGATATGTTATTTTTAAAATGCATAACACCGCCGGTACAACACATAGAAAGTTAATTCACATAGGAAATTTAGAGTACCGGCATAGTTCACACGATAATTATACTATGCCGGAACTCTATTTTTTTCAATATGGAACTAAACAGAATTCCTGCATAGTTCATAGGATATATACTATGCCGGTTTTGAAAAATTAAAACTTAGAAATTGGAAATTGCAAGACACATAAAATAACATAAGCAAAGATCTAATCCCATAAAATAACATAAGAAAAGTTTAAACAAACCAAACGTAAAGTTAAGATGTTCCAATCCAAAAACAAATGAAGCAAAGATGTTCAAAGATTACCAAGCCACACAAACAAACATAAACAACAATAATACTATCAAGGCCACACAATTACTCGGTTCTTGGCCTCTTGTATACCCTCTTCTTCTTTTCTCCCCACAAGTCTTTTGCCTCAGTATCTTCTATTTGGTCTAAATTTTGGATGACGTTCTCCATTTCTTTCTGGGTCAGAAACTCTCCTTTCTTGGTCTTCTTCTTAAAGAACCTTGACAAGTTTCCAACCCACTGACGTTGTTTACGGATATTTCAACATGTATTTAGTATGTAAAATTTTATAATTTGATAGATATAGATTAAGAGAATAGTAATGAACACACCAATAATGTAACGAGTTGTAGAAGTCCGGGTACAGTATCTGGAGTTATGGAGGGACGTGCTGGTGGTGGAGGGACCTCTACCGTATCCGGGCGTATAACATAAGGATGCAAGTACTGTAGATGCCCGCTTAGGAATGTTGGTTCACTATCAAGACCGTTCTCAGCCAATTCCCAATCATCCCTATCCAGCACAAGTTCTTCTTCTTCCCTTTCGATCCAATGTGCAAGAATTGGTTCTGGGTCGTAGCATACCAGAGTATGGCTCTCATATGATTGACATTTAGTAAAGTCATGAGAATATTTATGATATGATGTATATGTGATGTCTTTCTTCTTGTAACCGAGTTGGCGCATCACGCGGAGAGGGTTATGCATAACATATCATTTTGGATGAAATAACGGTCCGTTGTAAAATGAGACATTATCATGTCTCAGAAGGTGAACTCCTCAGACATTCCTATAAGGGTGAAACACAACATCTTCCACAGAAAACGAGTCTAAAGCTTCTCTCATTTGTAAAAATCGTTTCTTGTTAGGAGTAGGGGTATTGCGGAAGAAGTATTTCTGAGCTAGAGCCATATTCGGTTCATAATCATGCCAAATCTCCAATCCTTTTTACCCTATGAACAAATCTCGGAAGTGTTCATAAGCCCACACCTGTGCCCATAAAATGTATACGAAAATAAATAGTTGGAAACTAATAAATTTAATGATAACAATCACAAAATAAGTATTTCACCATACCTGAATCACAGTGAAATTCCCATTAAATTGACGGCCTTTCGCCTTAGAAGCTCGACGCATTTTTGCCAAAAAATGTGCCAAGAAAGCGGTGCCACATGAATACTTATGAACGTCTTCCAACGGATCCAAGTACTGTAGGTTTTTCATATGCACCCTATTACCATTAGAGTCGGGGAATATAGAGGTTCCAAAAATGAACAACATATATGCTGCGGCAGTTTGTTGAGCTTGTGCGGGAGTCAAATCCTTGTTCTTGGTATTCCCAAACAATTGAGTGAGTTGGACGAATGTTATAGTCTTTGTCTGAGAAGTTTGTTTCTTGTACAAATTTTCCATCGTGGTTTCCTTGTTCCATCCAAACAACTTTTCAGTGAGATCATAGATCTTTTCCCACCCTAGGTCCTTCGACTTGTCTTCTACCTTTACCGGTTTCCCAAGAACCTCTAGTCCTATTATCCTTTGGACATCTTCAGGGATAATGGTCATCTCGCCAAAATGAAAATGAATGGTGTCAGTTTCACCATAAAACCTCTCCAAAAAGAAGTTTGCCGTGATGGTATCAGTGGCCACATAATTTTCTATCGCAGGATACAACCCAGATGCTTTGACTATTTTTTGAACAGCCGGACACTCATCCTCCAAAAGCCAGACATCCGATTGTTGATGGAGGCTAACATGCCAGGCTTTCATGTGGTCATATAAAAAAAAACAAACTTAATTAAATTGATCACAGGTAAATAATATAATAACAAGATACAAACGTCTTACATAAGTTTGATAGATCCATCGAGCCCAAGAGTCTTTATACGAAAATAAAAGTTGCGGGTTTATAGGTTGACCCCAATATTTTCCATCATTGCTGTGAGGAATCAAGTATAACGTATCAGGGAAGTGAGGTGGGGGTGCCTTTTCATCATTACTTTGTCCTAAGCCACCTGATTGTGAGGATGAGCCACCTGCTAGTTCCGATTCTTGTGGAGTTTGATTCTCATCATCATCATCATCAGTGCTGGTTGTGACCTGAGTAGTAGACGCTTTTCCTTTTCCTTTGTCCTTTTTTGGTGCGTGAGACCTATGTTCCAACACGTTAAACGGAGTTATATACTTCATGCCGGCAAACAAAATGAACACACAGAAAACTGGCATCATACATAGACATATAGACTACGCCGGAACATATACCGGCATTCACGGCTTAATATAAATCTATGCCGGTTATGTTGAAATCTATACAGAAAATTATGCAACGTCTGAAACAAAAACCGGTATCAAATTTTACCATACATAGAGTGCCGGAACTAATACCGGCATTGTAAAGATTAATACGAAGATGCCGGTTTTGGTTGAATTCTATCCAGGGATTTAAAAAATTTAGGGAACACAATCCGGCATTGTATGTTACCATACCGTCAACGCCGGAACAATGACCGGCATAGACAAAGAAATTTCTTTAATGCCGGTTTCCTGTAATTTTTTACACAATTGTTATTTCATGTGTTTTTTTATTTTCAAATTGAATTCAATTGACTAGAATGCATTTTCAAAACCCTAAACAGAAATTTTAATCCGTCATGAACCCCTACCAAGTTTCACTTTGTGTTATATATTATTGGATAAACCCTAAAATTAATTCAATTCAACAGGAGACTTTGTGTTATACATGACTTACCGAATCAAATCTGTTATATATGTCCACCTCACCAGGAGACTCTTCAGGACTTTGCTGCGCATCAACATGTATTTCTGGATTGGGGTTATCACGAGATTTGCGACGAGCCATTGCTTTGGTATAGATGATGAAAATAATAGGGAGAGATTAAATAGATCGAATATTTATCTTTCCAAAACCGTCACTTATATAACATGAGTAGTTTGAAACCGACATTAAAGAAACCCACGATTTTGTAACCTTTCCAAAATCGAATATTTCATTAAAGAAACCCACGATTTTGTAACCTTCCAATGACTCATTAAATATTTTGAAACCGTCAAATTAGTGGAATGAAATTGTAACCGTCAAACAAGTTGAATAAAATTGTAACCGTAAAACAAGTTCAATGAAATTGTAACCATCAAACAAGTTGAATGACATTCTAACCCTCAAACAAGTTGAATGAAATTCGAACCGTCAGAAAACCGGCATAGACAATTACATACCGATATTGCCGGCATTACGAGTTCATTATTTTTTTAAGTACTTAGTGTGGGAAAACCGGCATATATCGTAAACATATACATGATGTCGGTTTTAAGATAACGTCATTCGATAGATATTGTTGGTATTTGAAAGAAACTTCACGAAATAAACATCATTAAGCACAAACATAAGATCTCAAACAAATTCCAACTAACATCATTTAAGGGAATAACGTTACACATATAATGAAATCTATCAAAGCAAATACACCTAACATCATTTATTGGAACGATATTCAACAAGAAAAGCAGCTTCAAAATTCCTAAAAGGCTCTTTTATCCACTTCGTATATGCATCCTGAGCTTCATACCTATCACCACTGTATCTTGCAAGAAACTCGTTGTATTTGAGACATGATTTGATGAGTGCAGTTGTTCGAATGTGTACTATCTGATCAGCGTATTCACTTTTGCGTTTCTTGCCGTCAAACATGTTATGCTTGTAAGAACCATTCCTTACAAGACCCCAAAAAACTTCTGAAGGGCGTTCATCCTCCGGCAAATCCGATACTATGTAGTAATTTCTAATCCACTATGTTTCCTCCTCAACATTCGCTTCTATCTTAGCTTCTTTTTGACGTTTAACCGCTCCCTCGGCTTCCTCTTTTATATTATCTAATTTTTGACGATAACTTTCAAGCTTTGATTCCTCTTTTTCTTCTCTTTTCCTCTTAATTATCTCTTCTTCCATTGCGGCAATTGACTTTGTGGTTTCTTCCTTCCTTCTTAGTTTTTCTAGTATTGCGGCAACAGAATTGGTCGTAGTTGATGATTGATTTCCTGTCTGTGTGGATAATATGTTCCTCATACGTTTTTCTTTTTTGAGGTAATTGATGAACTTGGCAGCTGGTGATTGATAATCCATCGTAGATATATCTTTGGGGTATCAAGTGCAATGGGTGTATCCATTCCTTTAAATAGATGTGGACATAACGGCTCTTGTCCACTTTAGTGACGGCACTCTAAGTAACTTAGATCCTACGCCGGAACTAATGTTTTCTAGTGTATGGTTTAAAAAAGAGCCGTTAGGCATTCAATTTCGGGTACCGGCATATGTACAAGGAAGTACTACTATGCCGGTAGTATGTTCCGGCACTAAATTTTATAAAACTAAGATGCCGGTAATGCGGAATTTCTTTACAGGAAACGACCCAATTATGCCTACAATACCGGCATTCAGTGCATAAGAACCTCTATGCCGGAATGGGTTAAATTCGAAATAAAAACGGCTACTTTTTTGAAAAATATGACCGTTGGAGCTTCATTTCTATATAACATCCCCCATTCCTTTGGAAAAAACTACACAAACCAAGCACCAAATAACAAAAATCATTCTCTCAAGAAAGCAAGCACGGTTCAAAGAATGGGGGATTCATCATCTACCTCTATTTGCAAAGTAAGTATAGTTACTAACAACATACTCTTCAATACTATGACGGATAACTAATATAATTTTCTCTTACAGAGTCATCATTGCAAGTGTCAAATTTGCAAGTCACCATTCTCATCTAGCCATGGAATGTCCATTTATTTATTCAAAGTGTAGAGGCTGTGATGGGACACGCCGGTGTTGGATTGCAAAAACTGATGATGCTGAAAATGGAAGAATGTTTCTAAGGTGTTTGAATCACCCAAAGTGCGATGAGTTTCAATGGTTTGACAAAGATGTTGAACTAGCAGAGTCAAGAGAAAACCACAAGGGCCAATGCAAGCCTATCGATGGGTATGATGGGTGTTATATGAAGGGGAAGGAATATGTTGAAAAAGAAGAAGAACAAGTGAAGATGATCCTTGACACCCGAATCCCAGACGATGTCTTTGAACAGATTCGGGAAAGGCTCAAAGGTTACGCAATTGTTGAAAAGGGATGGAAATAGATTATCACTGTTTTTTTAATTTTAAGTTTCTAATCTAATGTAGTCGATTACATCAGACCGAAATAAAGGAGAATTTAGGGAAATGAATTAAGCAAACTGCCGGCATTGCAGAAATCAATACAACTATGCCGGTATTACAAGTTCAACTCTGTTAGAGCATTTATAAGTTTTTTGGATACCGGCATTGTTAAAATGAATCTTACTATGCCAGTTTTCTGTCACATATTTAAGAGTTTTTGGAGATTTTCAATACCGGCATCAACCTTAGCAAACAAAACAATGCCGGTACATGTCTGTTTCTATACAGGAACCAAAAAATGTAACCTGATGAATTTTACTATGCCGGTATGTGTAACCTGATGAATCTTACTATGCCGGTATATGTACCGGTATTTCTAAAAATGAGCTCTACTATGCCGGAACATTATAACTTTCAAACTAGAACTCTAAACATGTTCAACATAAAACCAAAGTAAATAAAAAACCCACAGTACAAACCAAAACAAGTTTGAAATTGTTTTTAACGTAACCAAAGAACTAAAGAGTTAACCATCACTAATTGTCATCAATTCTCTTCTACTAAATTAGTCATTTGTTTCTTTTGGGTCGGCCCCTTCCTTGTTTCCACATACATATCTTTGATAGTAGGGTCGGTTTCTTCAATTCTATGAAGCTTTTCCTCGAGTTCCTTGATTTCTTGAAGAGATAACACAACTTCGTCCTTATGCTTGCAACCTAACATCTTCGTAACCTTTCCAAGCCGACGTCGCTATTTAATACATCAAACACATAATCATCATATATGTTAGTATATGATTATGTTTACATTTAATTACTATAAGCAATTAAGAAAACTTACTACCATTCCGAAAGTCTTGAGAAGTTGGGCCATCGTAGGTTGTGGAGGTGGAGGAATTTCAACAGGAGGGATTTCTTGGTGTGGAGCTTCGACGGAGGGAGGGCGCATGACATAAGGATGTGACCATTCCAGGTAATCCCTCATGTAGCTTTCATCAACTTCATAACCATTTTCCGCAATTGTTGGTTCCGGTTCTGGATCATACACTACATGCAACTTGTTGGGAGTTGAATTGCACCGAGAAAAGTAAAGAAGATAATTATCATCAGAGGTCGACCAAAAATGGGATAATTGTTTAAATCCATGTTGGAGCATCACACGGCATGGGTCGGCCATGATGTATCCTTTTGGGTGGTACAACGGCCCATGGTAAAATGCAACATCTCTTGGAATTTGACGCTATACTCTAATCTCATTATAAGTGTTGAACACAACGTCTTCCTTCCTCATAGCATCCAAAGACAATCTCATATGGATGACTCGACCTTTGTTACCAGGCTTCGGATTACTGTTAAACTCAAACCTCTGAGCTCTAGGGGTATCGGGTTCAGCAAGGTCTTTGATCTTCAAGAATTGGCAGTCCTTGAACAAGGTTGGGAAGTGTTCATAACACCACACCTAATCCAATGTGAACAATATACATGTGAACATAAGTTAAATAAAAACATGTGAACATATATTAAAAACAATTGTACCTGGAGTAGAGTGAAATTCCCGACAAATTGGTTTGTTTTAGCCAATGAAGCCCTTCTCATATCCGCCATCAAATGTGCCATGACCGCGGTGCCCCAAGAATAGCCATACACACCTTCCAACGGGTCAAGGTACTGGAGAAAGTTGGAACTTACCCGGTTTCCATTAGTGTCAGGGAATTCCCTAGTGCCCAAGAGGTATAACAGGTTCGCGGCGGTGGTATAACGAATCTGTGCAGGGTCCCATCCAGCCTCCAAGCTTCTAGCCTTTGTATTTTCAAACATCTTCTTAAGCATCGTCATCTTGAATGTCTTCCTATTACTTCCATTCGATGCTACATAAAAGATATCCGAAGAAGTTTTGAAGTCCCAACCAAACAGCTTTTCAGTCAAATCGTGCAACTTCATCCAATCCAGGTCCCGAGACTCAGCTCCTTCTGAAATTGATTTTCCGATAACATTCTAGCCTAGAATGTCATGAACATCTTCAGGAATCAAGGTCATATCTCCAAACGGGAAGTGCATTGTGTCAGTTTCACCATGATACCTTTCGACGAAGAAATTGACGGTCACAATATCTGGATTCACGTAATTTTCAACCAAAGAATACAGACCATAGTTCTTTACTAATGTTTGGACATATTTATGCTCCAATGACAATTTCCACTCAGCCGTGGCTTGGTTTCGGCATACACGCACCGCCTTAGTATGATCCTACAAATATGAGATAATACGATTAAGAGATAATGTAAAAGAAAAAACAATGCACATGCACAAAATAATAAATACTTACATAAGTTTGAAAGATAGTACGATCCAAAGAGTTCTTGTATCCAAAGAGTACTTTCGGTTCCGGAGCTTGACCCCAAATTTTATCATCATCGCGGTCGGTTATCATGTCATCAATGTGAGGAAGGTGAAAACCTTTAACTTTGTGTTTGCCCTTGCCCTTGCCTTGTGTTGGTTGTTGACTAGTCTCACCAACTTCGCTTTGGCTTTCTAATTGACTTGGGGGAACTCATCATCTTCCTCCTCATTGTCCCCTTCATCATGCTCATTGTCCTCAACTGTACCCTCACGGATTGCAAGTGCACTACGTTCACCACCACTCTCCCAAACTAACCCTCTTGTTTGAAACCCCAAACGCTTCTTGCGACCCGCGTCTTTCCCCCATGGAGGTAGGGACTGGGGAGTATCAAGACCGTCCTTCCTCCTTTTCTTAGTGAGAATAGGACCTTTATTTTTCTTCGCTTCTTTGGCTTTTGACCTATAACATAAGAAAACAAAACAAACATAAGAAAAGTCACTACAGTTGAGGAACCGGCATTGAAACTCTAAAACAAACTAATGCTGGTAAAATGGACCGGCATATATGTACAAATATCGAGCATGCCGGTTTCTCAGTGTTTCTTCCTGAATGTTTTAAGTGTCAAACCGGCATACACGAATTGAACTAACTCATGCCGGTATTTCAGGACCGGCATTCACGAAACCTAGATACAATGCCAGTAAAAATAAAATTGTTCCTATGTGTTTTTAGTTGACTACTGGAATAGTCTTCAACCCAATTCGAATGCCGGTCCTAAAAATTAATTTTCAGGAACTCAAACCGGTATGGTATTCAACCATTAATGTATGCCGGTTTTGAAATTTCAAGTTCAGGAAGTTAAACCGTCTTCGTATTCGACCCAAATTATATGCTGGTACTAAAACTGGCTTCGTATTCAAACACATATCATGTGCCGGTACTCTCTGTAACTCGACAATTTCAGCTATTGTTGGCGATTCTAACCTAAACCCATGTCTACAAATCGATTAAAACAATCATAAATGATTTCAAAAATCACTTACCTTCTCAGAGAAGCCATGACTGCGAGTGGTTGATCATCCGAGATCGCTGCTTCGTCCTCTTCTAGTTGGTGAGAAATGTTCTAGATTCTTTGTTCATGTGTTTGTTGAGCAGGCGATTTGGTTCTCGGTTTTGATTTCGATTTGGTTCTCCGAGGCATGGTTATGTTAGGTTGACCAATGAAGAAATTTTTGATTCAACGATTAATCGTCGATGAAGAATGAACGATGAGTAAGAAGATGAAGAAAAAAATAAATTCAAAACCTAACCCTATGCCGGTACAAATTGGAGTGGGGGATATATGAATTTGGTATTTAGATTTTATTGTTTTAGGGAAAGGGCATTACAGTCTTTTCATAATAATTTTTAATTAATGAAAGGGTGTTTTGGTATTTTCGCACCCAAAAGACACCCCTTATCATTCACCTTTGTTTGGGGGAAGTAATTCATATCCCCCAATTAAAAGTCATATCCCCCAATTGTGGGTTCAAAATATTCTCTAATTAATTTTCATTAATTTTGGTATTATATTCTGCCCGTTTTCTGACTGTTACGGATGATTAATTTGGGTAATTAATCAGAATTTATTTTCATTAAAACTTAATTGATTCTCTTAAGCTGTTATAAGGCTGGTTTTGTGAAAGGAGAAGATCATCTGTTTTTCGTGTGATTCTGAGCAAGTGTTAGAAAGAGTATTGTGATTCGATTTCTATGCACTTCGATTTCTCATAGTGCAGAGAAATCGAACAAGAGAGTTATCAGCTATTTTATCCCATAGGGTTTTCGACAAGAATTGATTGCTACTAGCACATAATCAAGAGGCAGAGCCGCGAAACACCTTATAGATAGCGACCTAGTCCGCGACTCAGCTGTTTGAGATTTATTTTTGTGTGAATCTTTGTTTTGTTTCCAACACTTTGAATTTTCAGTTGGGATCATGGGATTCTTTCTCAACTAAATTTTATTCATTTTTTATTTTTTATTTTTTAGAATTAGGGATAACTTTGAATTTTCAACTGGGAACATGGTATTGTGATGAGTGTATATATTTGAATTTTCAAGCTATAATGAGCCAACGTTCAGTGCCTAAAATGGGAAGAATATATTCATTTGTCTTACCGTTGAAAAGTATTTCATCTTCATCATCTAATATTGATAATTTTGTACCTACTGAAGCTATGCCTAATGCTCATAGGGTTGAAAATGGACATACTAATGTTGAAGGGGTACAAAATATAGAAGGCGATGAAGCTAACATGCAAGAGTTAGAAAAAAAAAATTTAGCCCCCCTAAACAAAAAATCCTGGTTCCGTCCCTACTCAGAACTAATGAAGAGAAAAGATAGAAAAAACTTGATGTTAATTGGCAGAAAAACAAAAGCTTTTATAGAGAAATGATTCCCTTTCATGGTGTATGTTAATCTCCAACAAACACCTAACTGGAGCGTAATGTCCCTTCATGGTGGTTGTTGCTTTCTCGGACGTCCAATTTGAAAGGTAATATATTTTCATGATCAATCCACCGTAGTTCATGTAAAAGATTAAACACACAATCGATTAGACTAAGCATCATCGTAGAAATTAATATATAAATAAAAGTAGATTTTGTCTTTGAACTTTAAATCAGCGTAAACCACTCAAAGTTCAATCAAGGCACTGTGGTGAACGGATGTCTTGAACCAAGGACCATATACGACTGAACCGGAGTAATTACGCATACCAATTCTCATAGGAAGAGTGTAATTCTTTGTTCATACGCATTAATGGCCTTGCGTAATATCTCGATTTGATGAATATTTTAGAGACGGTCTAATCTCATAGAAAGCGGCCTCACTTTCTTACTCATATAGGTGAGTTCTCCTGTAAGTGATTCTGCGAGTCACTTAGTCACACAAACTCATTTAGGATTAACAATTTAATCCAACCTTAAATATGCATAAAATTATACACTAATGATTTTGAAATGGGATCTATGAAATACTTTAGTGTATCTCCAATGTCACACACCAACTTGTTAGTACGCCTTGAACTTAGTTTATATTTTCAAAACTTTAAGTAGGGTTCCCGTTCTAGTATGAATCTCGACCTTAATCCCATTCCTTAGATGTTTTCTCAATCATCTCTGTTGGCAATCCTTTTGTCAAAGGATCTACCAAGTTTCTCTTTGATTCTACATAATCAACTGTGATTACTCCTCTCTTGAGAAGTCCTCTAAGAAATTGATGTCATTGTAAGTATTTTGTGATATTGTTTGTACCCAAAATCACTTTTGGGCACGAAACACAAAGAATGGATAGTTTGGATGTGAATTTGGGGTTAGAGGTCGGTTTGAAGAACGGAAGGAAACACAGAGTTTTAACGTGGTTCGGCATGGCTGCCTACGTCCACGGATGAATCCCCTTGGGGAGTAATTTCTTATTGACAATTTATACTACATCATATGATTTTCTCTCACCCTGGCCCCCCTTTTTATTCCTGCTCTCCCTATTTATACAATGCAGTAACTAATTTCAACATAAGAATAAATCGCATTAACTTCCCCATTCATGCCTCCATATTCAATTCTATATGAAACGGATGGAATTAATTATGCATGTCTGAAACTACAATAATTAGTGTTGCATGACTGAAACTGCTGCAATTAGTGTTGCATGGCTGAAACTGCTGGAATTCAATTCTGCATGCCTTCATGATGATTTATGGCTGAAACTGCTGGAATGAATGTTGCATGGAACTGCACATTCATGTCTCCATGTATTAATTATGCATAATGGATGGTCTGGCAGACTGGATGGACTGGCGGGAAGCACAACTGGCTGGCAGACTAGATGGACTGGCTGGTAGCATAACTGGATGGTAGACTAGATGGACTGGCTGGCGGCATAACTGGCCGGCAGACTGGAAATTGGCTGGGAATCGGTTATCCGCGTTTCTGGATGCAAGAAATAAAATTGGCTAAGGGTGTGACTGACTTCGATAGATGACCGTCGGTTGACTTTGACCATTGACCTTGACCGGATGTTAACTTTGATAGTTGACCGACTTTGACTGGATTTGACCATTGACCGGTCTGTGCAGGCGAGTGGACTGCTTTGGTTGACTGGTTAGCGGGCTTGGATGAGGACCAAAATATGATTCAAGTAACAATTTGGCCCATTAAGTAGTATTTTTACTTATGGTACAAACATCGCCCCCTCTTAACCTCCAACTTGTTGGGGGTTAAGAAAATTCTGTTTTCCTTAGTCAATGATAAAACTCGCCCCCAAGTGTGGATTATTGAAGTTGGGGTGATTGGTGAACTCCTTGGTTGTTTGCGGAAATCACAATCAAGACGCCTCCAAGTGAGGTTATTGTGATTGGGAGAATGAAGGGAAGAAATTGGGCATAAACCGTGAATGATGAACAAGACTGTAACGACAGCGTGATGCTGGAACGGAGTGATGTTGTAAATGAGCGATAACATCATTGAGTGAAGTTGGCCTGCAGCAGCTGTAATCAGCTGGACTGCGGTAACAACGAGCATAGCTAGAATGCATCAGCTGCGTTCAGCTGGAATGCAGCAACAACGAACAAAGTGTTACTGTAGCAGTTGCGTTCAGCTGGACTGCAGGAACTGCGAGCATAGCTGGACTGCATCAGCTGCGTTCAGCTGGGATGCAAGAAGATCGAACAAAGTTCCATCGCAAAGAATCGCGTTTCACCGGATCAGCAGAATCGCGAAAGCAAGGCTGAATCGATCACCGCGATCAGCTGGAATGTAGCAAAGAACGGAAAAAGTTCCACCGCAAATGTGTTCATCTAGATCATAGAATCGCGATCAAGGTGAATCAGATCAGATGCGATCAGCTGGAATGCAGCAAGAACGGACAAAGTTCCACTACAAAGATGCGTTCAATGGGATCAGCAGAATCTGAGCAAGGTGAACTGCATCAGCTGCGATCAGCTGGAATGCAGCAGCAATAGACAAAGTTCCACTGCAGCAGCTGCGTTCAGCTGGACTGCAGGAAATTAAAGCATAGATGAACTGCATCAGCTGGATTGCAGCAGCAACAAATAAAGCTATACTGCAGCAGTAACGATTTAGCTGGACTGCAGCAGCTTCTAAGGGACTGGACTCAAATAGTTCGATAAACATAGGTGTAAAAGTTATAAATAAAACTAGACAACATCAGTTGCATCCAACTGAGTGTCACAGATCGTATCGATTGCGTCCAACGAGTCAGAATTGTGCAGTAATCTGGACTGCATCGGTTGCGTCCAACCGAGTGCAGCAGTTGCCTTTGAACTAGAGTACAATAATTTAATCAATATAACTATGGCAGTTTAACATTACTGATTGTAATAATTGTGTAACAAAATTAAGCGTAAAAATATTATGGTGTATGCTCGCCCCCTCTTAATCCTGCAATTCGTTGGAGGATTAAGAATTTCGGGTTACCTGAAGTTCCGATTTTCAGAAGCTGAACTCCGTATTGCATTTAGGTGCTATGTAACTTTCCCCCAATCGTATAGAGTGTTTACGCAGCCTGTCCCAAAGGAGTCATTTCTAACCATGAGGTGTCACATATCTCGCCCCCAAGTGATAGTCAGTCATGTTGAAGTGATATGCAACTCTCCCCCAGTAGATAGTGATTGTCATGATTCTCAATGCTCGCACAAGGGTGCACTTCCTTGCTGTATTTTGCTCGCGCATGGAATTTTGAAGATTTCTGCTATCTGGAATTCTCGTGGGGGGCCAATCCCACTATTCCAGATGCGCGCAGAATTGAAATGTGTGCATCCCCTCGTTGAGAAAAATGCTCGCCACATTAAAGGTGTCTTATTGAAAAAAAATATGCATGAATATATAAAAAGAAAAAATATGTAAATTATATACTTACCATATTGAAAATGTTACTGAGACTTCGTTTATGAAATTATTAGGATGCCCACTAGCTATGACGATGTTTTCTAACGACGGTGATTAGTATAGTTTCCTTAGTGTTTCGTCTCGACTTAGTAATTGATTTGTCTGTGGGACTAGAATGCACCAGTTAAGTCCAAACTGGAATGAAGACAGTTGCCACGGAACTGTATTTTAGCAGCTTTGATTAGTTTGTATTATTAATGATTATGCATAAAATCGGATTGCAAGGTTGTGAGGAAAACTGTATTAAAACAGTTTTGGGGAAAATTGGACTACAACAGTTCGACCAACTGGACTGTAGGAATAAAAAGGGGATGCGGCTGTTCGATCAACATGCGAGCAGCTGTTGCCTCGAATCTGGATAACAACAGTTACGATCAACTTTACTGCAGTATCTGCGATTACATGGTCGGCAGCAGCTGCGATCAGCTGGACTGCACCAATTGTGAAACAGATCAACTGCACAGCGATTCGTTCAATCGATCGAGCAGTGATTTTCAAGCCGTTCAAATCGTCATTTTAAATGATTTGAAGCATCTTCTGCAACTTTTCTCAACGGGAGAGTACGATTCCTTTTCTCGTAGTCCCCTTAGTCGGCGCCAATGTTTGTACCCAAAATCACTTTTGGGCACGAAACACAAAGAATGGATAGTTTGGATGTGAATTTGGGGTTAGAGATCGGTTTGAAGAACGGAAGGAAACACAGAGTTTTAACGTGGTTCGGCATGGCTGCCTACGTCCACGGATGAATCCCCTTGGGAAGTAATTTCTTATTGACAATTTATATTACATCATATGATTTTCTCTCACCCTGGCCCCCCTTTTTATTTCTGCTCTCCCTATTTATACAATGCAGTAACTAATTTCAACATAAGAATAAATCGCATTAACTGCCCCATTCATGCCTCCATATTCAATTCTATATGAAACGGATGGAATTAATTATGCATGTCTGAAACTACAATAATTAGTGTTGCATGACTGAAACTGCTGCAATTAGTGTTGCATGGCTGAAACTGCTGGAATTCAATTCTGCATGCCTTCATGATGATTTATGGCTGAAACTGCTGGAATGAATGTTGCATGGAACTGCACATTCATGTCTCCATGTATTAATTATGCATAATGGATGGTCTGGCAGATGGATGGATCAAGTGAAGGACAACTCGGCTGTCGGGCAGACTAGATGGACAGGTTGTAGCATAACTGGATGGTAGACTAGATGGATGGTTGTAAAGATAATCGCCACAGAGATGAAATTGGTGGGAATCGGTTATCCGCGTTTCTGGATGCAAGAAATAAAATTGGCTAAGGGTGTGGATCGATTTCGATAGATGACCGTCGGTTGACTTTGACCATTGACCTTGACCGGATGTTAACTTTGATAGTTGACCGACTTTGACTGGATTTGACCATTGACCGGTCTGTGCAGGCGAGTGGACTGCTTTGGTTGACTGGTTAGCGGGCTTGGATGAGGACCAAAAGATAATTCAATTAACAATTTGGCCCATTAAGTAGTATTTTTACTTATGGTACAAACAGATACCTTAAACAAAGTTGATTTACTGTCGCAATAAATCATAGTAGTTGGGGTAGGTTTCTTCCATATTGGAATATCTATTAATAGATCTCTTAACCCTTCCGCCTCTTTAGATGCATCTGCAAGAGAAATAAATTCTTCCAACATAGTTGAATCATACATGCATGTTTGTTTCTTAGAACTACATGTTATGGCAGCACCACCCAATGTGAATATCCAACCTTTGTTAGATTTTGAATTAGATTTAATGTCGTTCCAACTTGCATCACTATAACCTCCAAGTACAGTGAATTCCCCTTTGTAACACAAACCATAATTCATTGTCCCCTTCAAGTATCTAAGAACCCTTGAAACTGCATTCCAATGTTCTTTACCAGGATTACTAGTGAAGTGACACAATAATCCTATTGTATATGCTATGTCAGTTCATGTGCAATGCATGGCATACATAAGACTCCCAATTACACTAGCATATTTTAACTGGTCATGTCCTCTACTAGTATTTTTCATCAATTTAACACTAGGATCTACAAGTGTGTTGCCAATATTACAATCTAAGTAATTGTATTTTCTTAAGATACTTTCAATATAGTGAGATTTTGTCAATGAAATTGACCCCTCTTTTCTCACTATCTTTATTTCTAAGATCATATTTGATTCACCCATATCCTTCATATCAAAATTGGATTCAAGAAACTTCTTTGTTTCTCTCACACATTCTACATTGGGTCCAAAAACTAACATATCATCTACATATAAGAAAATGAGAATACACATCCAATTCTTGTATGTAGAGTAGATACATTTATCTGCTTCATTAACTTTGAACCCATTAGATAACATCACTTTCTTAAAATTTTCATGCCATTGCATAGGTGCTTGTTTTAATCCGTAAAAAGATTTGACAAGTTTATAAACCTTCTTCTCTTGTCCCGGTAAAACAAAACCTTCAGGTTGTTGCATATACACCTCCTCTTATAAGTCACCATTTAGAAATAACGTTTTTACATCCATTTGATGAACAACTAAATTGTGAATTG
This sequence comes from Papaver bracteatum, assembly GCA_023529315.1. Lineage (NCBI taxonomy): Eukaryota > Viridiplantae > Streptophyta > Magnoliopsida > Ranunculales > Papaveraceae > Papaver > Papaver bracteatum. The sequence goes on from JAJJWX010002285.1 coordinate 547,963, forward strand.
AAGCAAGAGATAATAACATGCGTATTGAAAACATTCTTGCAACATGAGTGTATGTATCAAAATAATCGATACCATGACATTGTGTATATCCTTTTGCAACGAACCATGCTTTGTATTTGTTTATAGAACCATCAACATTTAATTTTCGTTTGAAAATCCACTTGCTTCCTATTGGTTTAGAACCTGGAGGTAAATCAACCAATATCCAAGTTTGATTAGACATAATGGATTTCATTTTATCTTTGATGGCTTCTTTCCAAAAGATAGCATCACGTGAAGTTATAGCATCCTTATAAGTTAAAGGATCACCATTATCACAAAGATTTATACTTGGTTTATGTGTAATGTCATTCATATTACCTTCAACCAAATATGTTATAAAATCAGAACCAAAAGTTTTCTCAACTCTTTGTTTTTTACTTTTACGAGCTTCTATAATCAAATCTCGTTTATCTGATTCTTTTTGTGTTCTTTTAGAAGTATCAAGAGCATAAACATTCTTTTCATGAGAAGATTTGTTCATATGTTCAAAGAATTCAGCATTTATTGATTCAATGATATCATATGAATCTTTTTAGAGCACTGCTCGGTCGAACTCGCAAGTGTTGCTATCTCAAGCTTATTTGTCATGTTTAGTTGCCAAAACTATAAGTCTTTATTTCTACTCTACTTATAGCTAAGTCTCGGATTATGATAGAATTCGTAGTTGAGCTTTAGACTTCACGACGTTCATCGATTGAAGACGAAGAACTACTAAGTTATGGTTTTTGACGCGGGAATTCAATAAATAGGATAAGGTTATACCCCTAGAATACTTATCCGATATGTCTGTTATTCCATGTCCCAGGTTTCAGGAAATTGTACCTTTGAATGCAGGGAATGTATTAGGTGCAGAGGACAATGCTCCCACCTTAAAGTGGCTTTCACTTATATGCTAGGCTCTGAATAATACTGATAAGAATACAGAGATGACTCAAATTCCTCACCGGCACAAAGAACTTAAGAATTTCAAAACTAGAATTAGCTTCTCTGATCTGATATCATTAGAGGATGTATTGGATAAAGAGGATTTAGAAAGACACTCAACTTCGAGTCCAAACTCAGACATTGAGGATGAGCCCTCTAATTTTTCGATGAGGCGTAAATCTCCAAATAATACTAGTAGTCGTTACAGCTTAGCTGCAAGTAAGCAAAGGGTTTATAAGCTAGCAAGTTTGGAGCCTATGAAGCACGGATACTTCAAAATTGGTGACGTATCCGTATTGGCACCGTATTTGTATCGGATACTTGGGGATACCCGGGGATACGTATCAGATACTTCATTTAAAGTGCCAGCTTTTTTTAATTACAAAAAGGGTAGGGGATACTCTGGGATACCTCTCAGATACTAAATGAGGCGATACTTCCTATAATCTAACACTTATTTTTTTATACAAAATCTATATATTTAAACCTAATTATTTTTATGGTGCTTCAATGCAATGGGCAGTCAAAAAAAATGGTGATTTTATCTATTCAATTTAGAAAAATCCAAAATCTTGAAAATTTAATGGCATATCTTATGATTTTTTAGTAGAATGAATTATTATTATATTAAATATTTTTTAATAAATACATGTATCCCACCGTATGTTCTTCATGTTGTTTAGAGAGAAAATCGGAGCTATCCATTTCTTACATATGATTTTATCTATTCAATTAATTTGCATGATTTTGTTGAGTTATTGATTTTATTTTTCTATTTTCAGTCTATTGTGAACTTGGGTTGTTGTTATATTTGGTGAATTTTGGGGGGTTTCTTAGATTTTATTGTGAAAGCTTTATCTATAATACTTTTAATTTAGCTTTTAATTGAGCTTTATGTATAATACTCTTAATTTCGCTTTTAATTTTGTGCATGTAATGAATTTATGCTTGTATTTTGATGGCTAATTGGCTATCATCTCTTTAATCTTGATGCGAGATAGACGGATATGAGCGAAGAGGACTTAAGAACTACTCGCTATGGAGATATGTGACTAAGAAGGATAAAGTTCCGGGTGGTGGTAATTGGAATTTTGTATGAAAGTGTCAAGGTCCAAATTCAAGAGTGAGAGCACATTTGTTAAAGGTTCCAGGTGGTGGAATTAGAATATGTCCAAAGGTGGAGAACATAAACTTAAGGAGATGAAAAAATTGAATGATGAAGGCGAGGCTAGAGTAAAAGCATCTAAAAATTTAATGTTTGCTCACATTAATTTTCAAAATCAAGTTATATCTAGGGATCGGACTCTTTTTTTTTAATCTTATGATTTTTTAGTAGAATGAATTATTATTATATTAAATATTTTTTTAATAAATACATGTATCCCACGATATTAGCAGGATCGTTGGAGTAAAAGTAGCACACCACTTCACTCGCACATTCGTTGAACCCAAGGTATGTATGATAGTTTTAAATATGTTATAGTTCTAAAATCATATTTGAAACAACATAGGTATTATAGCCGTCATGGCTTGATGAGCGTCGGAGCGTGTTCCACCACCACGTAGAGATCTTATGATTTCGAGTCAAAGATCCCCATTTTATGAAAATTTGATCTTTTTTTTTTTTCATGTTACATTCTTTTTTCGCTAAAGATTCCTAACAAATTTTATTTTTAAATAAAATTTGGATGCATTTGGAGGATCCTTGTTTTTTTGGCTAGTTTTTGTGGAGGATCCTTGTTTTTTTTGCTAGTTTTTTTGGTTCATGAAGTTGCGGAAAGGACTCTATCCTTTGTGAAGCCTTCTTTTGGCTAGTTTTTGATTCATGCTTAATCTTTTATGCAAGGAATCGAACATATATAATTTAATGGCATCTAGTATTTTGAGAAAGCTTTCAGGTGTCCGTATCAGTATCCGATATCGATATCGGTGCATCATAGTTTGCAGCCATCCGATGGACTATATGTTTGTTTTAAATTATAACTTTATTGCTCCTTGCCAAGCGTCCAACGGCGTCTCTTGCCTATAAACGAATTTTTTATTAAACAAACTTTTTAATTTCCTCTTCGGCAGTACAGCCCTCATCTAATTCAAACATATTTTTTTTTATCAAACATTTTCACTGCCTCGTAATTAAAAGAGTTTGAATCATGTTAATTCTTGATTGTTATTCCAAGAATAATCTGAAAAGCATCATCTAAATTACTATTGTAAAACATAAACTAGATGACCGCTATCACAGTGGGACGGCCGACCGAGAAAATTGGCGCAAAACTAATTTTTGTATAATGGCTATGCAATCAGTTTTTGAAAATTGTGTCTAAAATGATAAACACCTTCGAATTTTTCGTAAAAACTTTAAATTTGATATTGTTGTTTGTACTTATTGCGTAGATTTCCTTAAAAACTTTTCAACGTGATAAAATTTCTAAAATTACAAGGCACGGATTTTTAGATATGTTATATTCTAGTTTGCTTTCCGATTATACTCATAAAAAATAAAAAACTTAAGGAGTTATAGTAATTGTACTAAAAGGGAGGGGCGGTCGCATCATTTCAAATGGGACACCAAACAAAATCCAAATTATAGCGACTTGATTGGGACAGCTTCACCAAATTAGTCATGGTCCAATTTCAGTTTGCAATTTCACAAGGTTCACAAGGAATTTTGTCCGTGAACCTGTCGTGTGCCAAGTGCATTTTTCTGTGTTTTATTTTTTTACCTCACCAACTTCTGTTTCGGCTTACTTTTGGTGTAGGATATTTGTGGGTACATGGAACGTTGGAGGAAAATATCCCCACGAAGGGTTGAATTTAAAGGATTGGCTCCTAAATCCAGTTCCTGCAGATATTTATGTACTTGGGTAATTATCGGCCGGTCACCCATGACAAATTGTGCTTTTCGACGCGGGAATTCGATAAATAGGATAAGTTTGAATACATATCCGGTATGTCTGTTTTTCCATGTGCCAGGTTTCAGGAAATTGTACCACTGAATGCAGGAAATGTATTAGGTGCAAAGGACGATGCTCCTGCCTTAAAGTGGCTTTCTCTTATACGCCAAGCTCTGAATAATAATACTGAATTATCCCAAAATCCTCTAAGGCGCAAAGAACGTAAGAGTCTCAAATCTAGAATTAGCTTCTCTGATCTGATACCATTAGAGGATATATTGGATAAAGAGGATTCAGGAAGACATTCAATTTCGAGTCCAAACTCAGACATTGCATCAAACAAGCTTTTGCTATGTATACACCCATTTGACTTCTGGTGAGAAAGAAGGTGACGAGGTTCGGAGAAATTCTGATGTTATTGAGATATTGAAGAAAACGAAGTTCTCTCAGTCTCAGAGAGTATCTGGACAACCATTCACACCTTCCCCTGTTAGCATTTTAGAACATGATGAGCAGCTGCCTTATTCCTGGAGGAAGGCTCTCCATTTCAGGAAGATGGAATCGTGGAAGATCTACGAGTGCTTACAATGTATCCAATCCAAGAAGCTTCACGGTAGTGAATGGAGATGGATCGTTCGAGCGGGTTTTTGGGACACATGCAGGAGGTGGTACTAAATGTGGTCTTGAAATGCTTATGACAGATTGTGAATGCTTTGATGATTTGATAGAACTTAGTCAGCGGGGGGATAATGAAACAGTAGGCTTGCCAGTGGGAGACATAAAAGAAGCATCGGAATATTAAATTGTGATGATGATGACAAACCCCTCAAGAGTAAAAGAACCTTTGACGAAGATAAGTAATATGGACTCCAGTTTAGATTCTGTCTCGTCACATAGGTCATTGCCTCGGACTTCTTGTGTATATATCTTCGACTTTTTTTTATTCTTGGAAACAAACCTGGTTATAAAAAGAAAAAGAAACCACACTCGTAATAGCATCTCCAACGGAGGGTGAGAGTTTTAGTTTTTTATGACACATAGGATTTTAGACTGTCATTTACATTAAATTCATCTTCACCAGTGGGTCCTATTAAATAAGAAGAGTGTCAAAATAAATATGAAGGTCTTGGAGAAGGTCTTATTTAGACCTTGGAAATGACCTCCACATCATCATTTTAAAATTTTATTTTTCAATAAATTGTTATGAACCAATAAGAAATAGGGAATCAATTTTATCATTATCCAAAACAACAAATCTTAAAAATAAGACCCCAACCATTGGAGATAGTCTATGAGCAAAGCATTACTATTTTTGACACATACATATGACCCCATAAATAAGGATCTAAATAGAAATTCCACGTAGGATTTT